>VHKM01000414.1:205000-285000 GCA_007210695.1 Neogobius melanostomus
ACTACAAACTACTAAATTACTAACTACAAAACTACTACAATACTACTACTACTACTACTAACACTACTACTACTACTACTTATACTACTACCACTCTACTACTCTACGTAACTACTACTACTACCACTTCTACTAATACTACTACTACATACTTTACTACTATCTACTTACTTTACCACTACTACTATACTACTACAACAGCCCTGACGTCATGTGAGAAAATACTACTTACTACTACTACTTACATAATACTACTACTACCTACTCACTAATACTACTGACTACTACTACTTACCACCCGTCTACTACTACTACTACTCTAATCACTACTACTACTACTACACTCTACGTACTACTGCTACTACTACTACTACGGACTCTAACTAATACTACTACTTACTATACTACCTACCTCTACTAATACTACTACTACTACTAACACGGTGAGAGGCTACTACTATACTACTACTACTACTACTACTATACCACCGTCTACTACTATACTACTACTAGCTACTACTACTCACTACTACTTACTATACTACTCAGCCCTGACGTCATGGTTGAGAGTAATACGTACTACTTACTACTACTACTACTACTACTACTACTACTACAGCCCTGACGTTCATGGAGAAATACTACTACTATACTACTACTCTACTACTACTACCTCTACTAATGCTTCTTTACTACTACTACTACCACTCTACGGTAATACTACTACTACTACTACTACTACTAGACGTCATGTGGTAAATACTACTTACTACTACTACTGACAGCCCTTGACGTCATGTGAGAAATACTACTACTACTACTATCCATTACTACCACTACTACTACTACTACTACTACTACTACTCACTACTACTACTATCACTACCAAATCTACTAATACTACTACTAACTTATACTACTACTACTACTACACTACTACTAATACTAACAGCCCTGACGTCATGTGAGAATTACTTACTACTTACTACTTACTACTACTACTACTACTACTACAGCCCTGACGTCATGTGAGAACTTTACTACTACTACTACTAGCTCTACACCTGCTTACTAATACTTACTACTACTACTATACCACTCTACTAATACTACTACTACTACTACTACTACCTCTACTAATACTACTACTACTATACTACTACTACTACCACGCTCTACTACTGCTGCTACTACTACTAAACTACCTACTACTACCACCTCTATAATACTTCTACTATACTACTACTACTAATATACTACTTAACCGACTCTACTACTGCTGCTACTACTACTACTACTACTATACTACTACTACTACTAATACTACTACTACTACTACGACGTCGTACTACTACTATACTACTACTACTACTACTACTAATACTACTACTACCTACTACCACCTCTATTACTACTACTACTACTACTACTACTACTACTACTACCACTCTAGCTACTACTTACACTACTAATATAGCTACGCCTACCTCTACTAATACTACTACTACTCTACTACTTAATACTACTACTACTACTGACTAGCTACCGACCCTCTACTGAATACTACTACACTAGTACTAGCTACTACTACTATACTACTATACTACTACCAGCCTCTAACTTACTGACTACTAACACTATACTACTACACCCGTCTATCTAATACTACTACTACTACTGACTACTACTACTAGCTACTATACACCTCGTACTAATACTACTACTACTACTACTGACTACTACTAGCTAATACTTACTACTAACTGCTAACTACTACTCACTACTACCACCTCTACTAATACTAACTACTACTACTCTACTACTATGACTACTACTATACTACTACTAACCCACTCCTACTTAGCTACCTACTACTACTACTACTACTACACTATACTACTACTACTACTATACCACCTTCTACTACTACTACTACTACTACTACTACTACACCCACCTCTACTAATACTACTACTATACTACTACTAATAAATATATATATAACCTACTAACTATACTCCCACCTCTAAACTAATACTACTAATAACTATAATAAAAACTACTACTACCACCTCTACTACTCTACTACTAATACTACTACTACTACTACTAATACTACTACTACTACTACTATACTACTAATCTACTACTACTACTAACTACTAACTTACTACTACTGACTACTACTACCACCTCTAATATAATAGATATATAGTGTCTCTTCTCTGTTGAACAAATGAATTAAAGTTGTATTCTCATAAAGATGCCCCAAAGTGACAATATAACAAAACACGTCATCAAACCCATTCACGTGTTTTTGTAGTTTTGAAAGCTCGATAAATGAGGAAGTACAAACGAACACAAGGTGCAGATGTCCACATACTGTCGGTCTCTGGTCAAGTCATGAGTTTGTGTTTCAGGTGAAAGTTGAAGTAATCTCTCGTCTCTCTCGTCAGCTGAACAGCGGCTCTGATCTGTGGCTGTGGGTCCAGGCACAGACTCATCCTCAGGCGTGATAATGTTCTCAAACCAGACTCGGCTCCAGTTCCAGCCCCAGACCCAGACCACCCTGATCCAGACCGACCGCAGCCGCTACAACCAGGAGAGCTCGTCCACATCCGCGTCCTGAGCCTCCGCCGAGACCTGACCGCGCTCCCCAGCTCCAAGACGTCCACGTCAAGGTCTGGGACGTCCCTCCTTTATCCAAGACATGTTTCTGACCAGCCAGTCTGCAAAGGAAGATGAGTTTCCTTTGCTGACTGGCTGGGGGTGAGGAGCTCAGAGTAGAGTCGCTGCTTCTCACGTTGAAAGGAGCAGCTGAGGAGCCTCCATGTCGTGTTCCAGCGTGTCCTATTGGGAGGAGGCCCAGCAGGACACGCCTGGAGGGACTTGTCTCTGTGGCCTGGTGTCGTCTCGGGGTCTGAGCAGCTGGAGGAGGTGTGTGTGGATCGGGAAGTCTGGGCATCGCTGCTCAGACTGCGGCCTCGGATAAAGTGGAAGAAAATGGATTTACATGGAATTTTGAATGAATGAATGAATGGTTTATTTTGGGTTGATTGATGCATTTAGATTTCCTAACAGTAACAATAACAAAACAAAATACAAATATTCAACCAAAAAAGGAATAGGCTGAAACGATGCTTATCTATGCCTATCCTATTTTCATTAAAACTGGACTAGAACGATTTATTTTACTAAAACTGAGCAGAGACACTTCTCCTGCTGCTCTGGGCGACACCAGGCCACAGAAACTAGGGATGTGCGGCTCGATACCAAAATATCGATATTTCGATCCAGTCGGCTCTTTTTAAAGTATCGATCCTCAAGCCTCAAATATCGATACTTTCATTTACATTAATATTTATGTATTTTCTGATATATTGCTATATTTTTGTGCGTAAAAAGCTTTTCCGCCTTCTGCCCTTCAGCAGCACCGGCGTATGCCCCCCCCCTTTCCCCTGCATGTGCTGTATCTGCTCTCTCCATGCTCTCTCCGCGTCCACAGTAAACAGAACAAGCATGGCCCGGCGCGCAAAAAAGAGAACTATGGAGCTATTTTAGTCTAACAGCAAGGAGACACGATGCAGAGCGGGTGAAGAGACAGTCAATGTTCTGTGCATGTAAAGTGTCCAGCTAGATTTATTAACAGATGAGTAGGCCGTCTGCTAGCCTAGTTTTTTTTCTTTTTTTTTTCTTTCATATAAGCAGACATCTACTGTTATAGCAGTCAGGTAGGGAACATGGCATGTCATTTGCAACAAGTGAAATAGACCATTCATCTGGTCAGCCATGATGAGTGTACAATCATGATTATGGGAGTCATTTACCAAGTGTTTGCTCTAGTGCAAAATAAGTCACATTTTCTTGCTATAAAGCACCTTGGCTCTTTTTGTTGTTCATGTAATCCAGAATATAGAAGACTGTTTTGTTCAGCTGTTGATGCAACATAAAAATAAAAAAAACTACTTCCGGTATCGGTATCGGATCGATATCGAGTTTTTTGCCCCAGGTATTACTTGGTATTGGATCGAATCCAAAATGACTGGTATCGCCCATCCCTAACAGACACATGTCCCTCAAAGTGTCCTGGGTCTGGTTCTCCTCCCAATGGGACATGCCCAGACATCTCCTGAGGGAGGGGCCAGGAGGCTCCTCAGCCGCTCCTCTCGACGTGAAGGAGCAGCAGCTCTACTTCATACTGCCTGTATCCACGATCTGATAACACCACTGATTTCCCTTCACTGATTGGTTTACTCTGCTTCCTGTTTGCTCGTGTATGTTCCGCTCTGGAAAAGTAGCTGATGCCGACTCTGACCAGACTCAGTTGGTGCAGTGGTGAGTCTGGATTTTCCCACGACAGTTTGATCCAGCGACTGCATCAGTGATCCATCTGTCCAGCAGAGCTCAGGGCCCCCTCCGGCCCCAGGCTGTGCCCTCAAACTCTGTCCCTAAAACCTGGACGAAACATGATGGCATTTGCTTGTTTGATGCTTCTGACTTTCTTGTGTTTCACGTTCAAAGCAGTGCTGGTTTTAACCTCAGTCTCATGTACACGCATACCTTAGGTTCTAACTGCTTTATTTTGATGCTTTATTGTGATAAATCAAAGCATAATCTAAACATTGTTTCTTTACATCTATGCACATATGAGTGAAGTTATACTAATGGTATTTAAAAAAATATTTTCTTTGGTAGTGGTGGTTGATTTCTTAATCTCGAGTCCATCACTGCTGGATGAATGGAGGAAACACTGCAGCCCCCTCATGTATTGTGGCTTATACTTACACTCACCTAAAGGATTATTAGGAACTGGGATTTTCACGCACAACTATTTCTAGGGTTTACAAAGAATGGTGGTGAAAAGGGAAAAACATCCAGTATGCGGCAGTCCTGTGGGCGAAAATGCCTTGTTGATGCTAGAGGTCAGAGGAGAATGGGCCGACTGATTCAAGCTGATAGAAGAGCAACTTTGACTGAAATAACCACTCGTTACAACCGAGGTATGGAGCAAAGCATTTGTGAAGCCACAACACGCACAACCTTGAGGCGGATGGGCTACAACAGCAGAAGACCCCACCGGGTACCACTCATCTCCACTACAAATAGGAAAAAGAGGCTACAATTTGCACAAGCTCACCAAAATTGGACAGTTGAAGACTGGAAAAATGTTGCCTGGTCTGATGAGTCTCGATTTCTGTTGAGACATTCAGATGGTAGAGTCAGAATTTGGCGTAAACAGAATGAGAACATGGATCCATCATGCCTTGTTACCACTGTGCAGGCTGGTGGTGGTGGTGTAATGGTGTGGGGGATGTTTTCTTGGCACACTTTAGGCCCCTTAGTGCCAATTGGGCATCGTTTAAATGCCACGGACTACCTGAGCATTGTTTCTGACCATGTCCATCCCTTTATGACCACCATGTACCCATCCTCTGATGGCTACTTCCAGCAGGATAATGCACCATGTCACAAAGCTCCAATCATTTCAAATTGGTTTCTTGAACATGACAATGAGTTCACTGTACTACAATGGCCCCCACAGTCACCAGATCTCAACCCAATAGAGCATCTTTGGGATGTGGTGGAACGGGAGCTTCGTGCCCTGGATGTGCATCCCACAAATCTCCATCAACTGCAAGATGCTATCCTATCAATATGGGCCAACATTTCTAAAGAATGCTTTCAGCACCTTGTTGAATCAATGCCACGTAGAATTAAGGCAGTTCTGAAGGCGAAAGGGGGTCAAACACAGTATTAGTATGGTGTTCCTAATAATCCTTTAGGTGAGTGTATTTCACAATGATGTACACTTGTCATCATACCTCACAACCTTTGCAAAACTGAGGAACAGAACGAAGGGCAGCTCCGGGAACATTCAGGACAGGCTTTCGTCAAAAGAATAAAACTAAATTAAATGTGACGGCCGTGAAAGTAAAGTTAGCTCTTTCTCTCTTTACAGTCACTATGGTGAAAGGTGTTTGTTTTGGTGACTTCCTTTGAGCGGAAGTACAAAGAAGAAAAGATTAAAAGTTACAAAGTTTTGGCTTCAGTCGATGGGGTTTAAGTCTGTAAAGTGTAAAGTCCTAGCAGACAGAGGTTCTGCTGTAATGAGCGATGGTTATTATTTGCTCTTACGTTGGCCTCAGTCATGTGACATCAGTCCGGCTCTGTCTGTGTCAGGATCCCAGGGGTCGGCTGCTCAGGCTGTGGTCGTCTGTGGACAGCGTTCTCGGAGTCTCCACGGTGGAGTTTAATCTTTCCAAGAGTCCTCCTCTGGGAGAGTGGACCATCTCAGCCACCGTACAGGTACCGCCTCTTCCCAGAGAATCACTCATCGTTTCTACATAAGCACATGTAGTTTACTTTTACACTCTTACGGACTCCTGCTGTAAAGATTGTTCTTGTTTGTTTTCAGGGCGTCTCCACAGAGAAGCACTTCCTCGTGGAGCATTACGGTTTGGACACAAACGCTTTACAAATGTCACTTCAGTCGTTTAATCTAAGTGACTAAATGTGAGTCGTCTCTGTTTTCAGTTCTGCCCAAGTTTAAAGTGGAGATCAGTGTTCCCACAATCATCTACAACAAACATCTGCTCCGAGGAGACGTCATGGGAAAGTCCGTACCAAACTCACTCACTCACTCACTCACTCACTCACTCACTCACTCACTCACTCACTCACTCACTCACTCACTCACTCACTCACTCACTCACTCAACACTCACTCACACACTCACTCACTCACTCACTCACTCACTCACTCAACACTCACTCACACACTCACTCACTCACACACTCACTCACTCACTCACTCACTCACTCACTCACTCACTCACTCACTCACTCACTCACTCACTCACTCACTCACTCACTCACTCACTCACACACTCACTCACTCACACACTCACTCACTCACTCACTCACTCACTCACTCACTCACTCACTCACTCACTCACTCACTCACTCACTCACTCACTCACTCACGCTCATCCAGGAGGAGCCACTTTGTAAAACCTGTTTGTCCTTGTCAGACATTACCACGGGGGCACGTGTCGGGAACAGTCTCGCTCACCTTCGTCCATCACTCACACGGGCGACGGGCGACGTACCACTGGGGCACACGCCTGGTAACAAACACATCGACCTCTCACTAAACAAACCGCCTCAGTGGCCTTTAAATGACACATCCCTCGGTTTCAGATCGAAGTTATCCAGTATTTTGAATTCATGATTCCACATAAGGACTTCACCGAGGAAAGAATGATCCTCAGCGACGAATACGACGAGGAGTACCTGGAGATCCTCGCGCAAGTCACGGAGTCCGGGACAGGTACTCGACCACTCATGCCTTTTCTGCTTGAACCTACTATGTGTTTTTAATGTCTATTCTTTATCTGTCTCTTAATATATAAACTTTCACCTGGAAACCAATCTTTACAGTAACACGTTTAATTATTGCAATGATTCGATGTTTCTCCATAGATTTGTTTGGAAAATGTTCATTTCAAGAGACATTTTCTCCAAATGCATTTTTCTCACACTGGTGCAGAATCTCCACTTTCTTACAAACGTCTCCAAACCTTTCCAGCTTGGACAATATTCTGAAGGTTTTTTTTCAGAGGGATGTTTTAATATCTAATCCCAGCAGATTTATTGAGTTTTGAAATGCAAAAAAACAAAAAAAGTTTTACAGATTTTTTCCCACTAGAAAGCAGCTTATTTATTTATTTATTTATTTGAGCGGTTAGTTTGCTCAAAGGGAGTGGGCCGAAGCAAACCCAAAATTAAAAACAATAACATTTACATTAACAATCAAAGCAAGGAACGTAATACAAGATAACAAATCATAAACAAATCATAAACAAGGGAACATAAGGCAAGGTAACCACAAATAATAAGGAACAATAATAAAAAACAACAACCGCAAAATAAAGAAACAACAGCAAAAGAATATACTATAACACTCACAATATTTGTTTGTATTTAAAAAAATATTGATTCTTTGTAAACCTTTTTAAAACTAAACAAGATCAAAAATCTCCTCTGAGAAAGTCTTTGTAACTAATATTTTGTCGCTGAAAATATGGGAAATTTTTCTGCATTTTGTTTTTGCATAAAATGCCTTATTTCATATGGAAACATACAATGACAAGAAACTTTCAATTTTTTTTGTATTTATGTTTCAAATTGATGTCTAATTCTAAATGTAATTGTGTCTCGCCTAATGACGTATTCTCTCCTGAGAGTGAGCTGTTCCTCTGACTCTTAGGTCTGCAGTACAACAGCTCGGTGAAGGTGGAAGTGGCCAAACATTTGTATAAACTTTCCTTTGAGGGACATCGGAGCGTCTTCCAGCCCGGGACGGCGTTCGACACTCAGGTACGACCTCAGTCCACACGTTTACTGCTTTAGTATCACAGAAATCACAGTCAGAGAGTTCTCTTTGTGAAGCTCCTGTTTAGTTTCCCCATGCACTGCTCAATGTACTGCTCACTGAACTGCTCACTACACTAATCACTGAACTGCTCACTACACTAATCACTAGACTGCTCACTGCACTGCTCAATGTACTGCTCACTGAACTGCTCACTACACTAATCACTGAACTGCTCACTACACTAATCACTAGACTGCTCACTGCACTGCTCACTGCACTGCTCACTGCACTGCTCACTGCACTGCTCACTGCACTGCTCAATGTACTGCTCACTGCACTGCTCACTGCACTGCTCACTGCACTGCTCACTGTATTGCTCACTGCACTGCTCACTGCACTGCTCACTGCACTTCTCACTGCACTGCTCACTGCACTTCTCACTGCACTGCTCACTGTACTGCTCACTGCACTGCTCACTGCACTTCTCACTGCACTGCTCACTGTACTGCTCACTGCACTGCTCACTGCACTGCTCACTGTACTGCTCACTACACTAATCACTAGACTGCTCACTGCACTGCTCACTGCACTGCTCACTGCACTGCTCACTGCACTGCTCAATGTACTGCTCACTGTACTGCTCACTGCACTGCTCACTGCACTGCTCACTGCACTGCTCACTGCACTGCTCACTGCACTGCTCACTGCACTGCTCAATGTACTGCTCACTGCACTGCTCACTGCACTGCTCACTGCACTGCTCACTGCACTGCTCACTGCACTGCTCACTGCACTTCTCACTGTACTGCTCACTGCACTTCTCACTGCACTGCTCACTGCACTTCTCACTGCACTGCTCACTACACTGCTCACTGCACTGCTCAATGCACTGCTCACTGTACTGCTCACTGCACTTCTCACTGCACTGCTCACTGCACTTCTCACTGTACTGCTCACTGCACTTCTCACTGCACTGCTCACTGCACTGCTCACTGCACTGCTCCTACACTGCTCACTGCACTGCTCACTACACTGCTCACTGAACTGCTCACTGTACTGCTCACTACACTAATCACTAGACTGCTCACTGCACTTCTCACTGCACTGCTCACTGCACTTCTCACTGCACTGCTCACTGCACTTCTCACTGCACTTCTCACTGCACTGCTCACTGTACTGCTCACTACACTAATCACTAGACTGCTCACTGCACTTCTCACTGCACTGCTCACTGCACTTCTCACTGCACTGCTCACTGCACTTCTCACTACACTGCTCACTACACTGCTCACTGCACTGCTCACTGCACTTCTCACTGCACTGCTCAATGCACTGCTCACTGCACTTCTCACTGCACTGCTCAATGCACTGCTCACTGAACTGCTCACTGAACTGCTCACTGCACTGCTCACTGCACTGCTCACTGCACTTCTCACTGCACTGCTCACTCCTTCTCACTGCACTGCCTCCACTGCACTGCTCCTCTACTGTCACTGCCACTGCTCACTGTACTGCTCACTGCACTGCTCACTGCACTGCTCACTGTACTGCTCACTACACTATCACTAGACTGCTCACTGCACTGCTCACTGCACTGCTCACTGCACTGCTCACTGCACTGCTCAATGTACTGCTCACTGTACTGCTCACTGCACTGCTCACTGCACTGCTCACTGCACTGCTCACTGCACTGCTCACTGCACTGCTCACTGCACTGCTCAATGTACTGCTCACTGCACTGCTCACTGCACTGCTCACTGCACTGCTCACTGCACTGCTCACTGCACTGCTCACTGCACTTCTCACTGTACTGCTCACTGCACTTCTCACTGCACTGCTCACTGCACTTCTCACTGCACTGCTCACTACACTGCTCACTGCACTGCTCAATGCACTGCTCACTGTACTGCTCACTGCACTTCTCACTGCACTGCTCACTGCATTCTCACTGTACTGCTCACTGCACTCTCACTGTACTGCTCACTGCACTTCTCACTGCACTGCTCACTGCACTTCTCACTGCACTGCTCACTGTACTGCTCACTACACTAATCACTAGACTGCTCACTGCACTTCTCACTGCACTGCTCACTGCACTTCTCACTGCACTGCTCACTGCACTGCTCACTACACTGCTCACTGCACTGCTCACTACACTGCTCACTGAACTGCTCACTGTACTGCTCACTACACTAATCACTAGACTGCTCACTGCACTTCTCACTGCACTGCTCACTGCACTTCTCACTGCACTTCTCACTGCACTGCTCACTGTACTGCTCACTACACTAATCACTAGACTGCTCACTGCACTTCTCACTGCACTGCTCACTGCACTTCTCACTGCACTGCTCACTGCACTTCTCACTGCACTGCTCAATGCACTGCTCACTGCACTTCTCACTGCACTGCTCAATGCACTGCTCACTGAACTGCTCACTGAACTGCTCACTGCACTGCTCACTACACTGCTCACTGAACTGCTCAATGCACTGCTCACTGTACTGCTCACTGCACTGCTCAATGCACTGCTCACTGTACTGCTCACTGTACTGCTCACTGAACTGCTCACTGCACTGCTCACTACACTGCTCACTGAACTGCTCAATGCACTGCTCAATGCACTGCTCACTGTACTGCTCACTGCACTGCTCACTGAACTGCTCAATGCACTTCTCACTGCACTTCTCACTGTACTGCTCACTGCACTGCTCACTGCACTGCTCACTGTACTGCTCACTGTACTGCTCACTGCACTGCTCACTGCACTGCTCAC
The DNA here is from genome assembly GCA_007210695.1 of Neogobius melanostomus. Taxonomy (NCBI): domain Eukaryota; kingdom Metazoa; phylum Chordata; class Actinopteri; order Gobiiformes; family Gobiidae; genus Neogobius; species Neogobius melanostomus. The sequence continues at coordinate 216,153 of VHKM01000414.1, forward strand.
TGTACTGCTCACTACACTAATCACTAGACTGCTCACTGTACTGCTCACTGTACTGCTCACTGTACTGCTCACTACACTAATCACTAGACTAATCACTAGACTGCTCACTGTACTGCTCACTGTACTGCTCACTGTACTGCTCACTGTACTGCTCACTACACTAATCACTAGACTGCTCACTGTACTGCTCACTGTACTGCTCACTGTACTGCTCACTACACTAATCACTAGACTGCTCACTGTACTGCTCACTGTACTGCTCACTGTACTGCTCTACACTAACACTAATGCACTGATGCTACTGTACTGCTCACTGTACTGCTCACTACACTATCACTAATGCTCACTGTACTGCTCACTACACTAATCACTGCACTGCTCACTGACTGCTCACTGTACTGCTCACTACACTAATCACTGCACTGCTCACTGCACTGCTCACTGTACTGCTCACTACACTAATCACTGCACTGCTCACTGTACTGCTCACTGTACTGCTCACTACACTAATCACTAGACTGCTCACTGTACTGCTCACTACACTAATCACTGCACTGCTCACTGTACTGCTCACTACACTAATCACTGCACTGCTCACTGAACTGCTCACTGCACTGCTCACTGTACTGCTCACTGCACTGCTCACTACACTGCTCACTGCACTGCTCACTGTACTGCTCACTACACTGCTCACTGCACTGCTCACTACACTGCTCACTGCACTGCTCACTACACTGCTCACTGTACTGCTCACTACACTGCACTGCTCACTGCACTGCTCACTGCACTGCTCATTGCACTGCTCACTGCACTGCTCACTGCACTGCTCACTGTACTGCTCACTGCACTGCTCACTGTACTGCTCACTGCACTGCTCACTGCACTGCTCACTGCTGTTCAGGACCAAACTAATTTCTGTCTCAAGTTTGCAATAAACAATTGTGACCATTTTCAGAATGATTTAGCATTATCCTCACACGACATCACAGGTTATTTTAACTGGCTGACAAGAGAACTCAACATGTTAGCCTTTCATTTATTTAGCAGACTAATAATTAGGAATGGCAATTCAAAATTATTTAATTACAATAATGTCCCCGCCTTTCACACGCTAGAAGGGATGTCCTGATCCGATCTTTTGACACTTCATGCCTACCGATACGATACCGATATGATGCAGTCTTTTTGTATCATTAAGATTGTATATAATACAGTACATATTATACAGTATATAAGCTTTTCTGTTAATATGCAAGAGTTTTTGGATTTAGCTTTGAATGTAAAAATAGAAGCTATGTACTTTTACATTAAAACAAAAAGAGTTTTATTGAAGCATTTCACAAAACAACAGCAGCAGATATTATGTTTCAGCTCGTTCTGCTTCTAGAGGATGTTCAGGTCTATTGCAGTATGTTTAGGGCCTGTAAAAGGCATAAGCACTAGGAGCACATGGCTAATTTCTCTGCAAAAGTGTGCACCTACAGAGCGCTATCATCTCCACTGTTGGACTAGATTTTTTCTGACTGCTCTGGAAAAGCTAAAGACAGCTCTGCAAAGGCAACAATGAACTTTTCTCTTACGTTTTTGGCAGTTCAAGTGTTCATCCTGCAGGTGTTAGCAGCAGGTTAGCGATAGTAGCCTAGCTTGGCGATAGCATTGTGGCTGCGGTGAACCTGCAGATTCACAGGCGTCTTTTGGGGGATCGGACCCGATCCAGTCATTAAATCTGATATTCTCAAAATGCCCGGATCGGCTACCGATACCGATACTGAATATCAGATCGGGACATCCATAGTAGCTAGAGCAGGGATCTCCAACCGGTAGCTCTCCAGACCTTCTCGCCAAATGCTTTAAACATTTCCATGCACGTTTTAGATGGTTTAACATTCACGCCAGAATTGTCTCATGTCCTGCTGCGACGGTGGTCTGTGGCTCGTTCTAACCATCTCCAAACCCCGGTGTGGTCTCTGTGTGGTCTCTGTGTGGTCTCTGTTTGGTCTCTCTGTGGTCCCTGTGTGGTCTCTGTGTGGTCTCTTTGTGGTCTGGCCCTGCAGCTGAAGGTGCAGATGTACAATGGGCGTCGTCTGTATCCCAGAGACCTGCCCAAAGTCCAGATCTCGGTCCTGCAGCAGAAAAACCCGTACAGGTCCTGGTACCAGACGGGCATTCCCATGAACCACATCAAAGAGGAGACTTTAAATGAGACTTCAGAGGAGACTTCAGAGGAGGCTTCAGGGGAGACTTCAGAGGAGACTTCAGAGGAGCTGGAGTTGGACGTTCCAGAAAACGGAATCATCTCTTTGTCCATACCCATTAAAGAAGAGACTCACTGGCTGACGATAGACGTGAGTAAAACAGGGACTAAACTGCTGTTCTGTCCAGTTGAACTGCTTTGTTCTCCTTCTGTCACGTTCATTGTTATTCACTTAAAGGTTCTTCTAGATACACCTAGATTTATGTACCTAGATCTTTTCAAGGGCTTTGTTCTCCATTGATGGTAAGGCAGCAGGACTCCATAAGCAAACACTGAAATAAAATATAATAATTCGACAAACTACAGATGGTTCTGCTGTGACGTAGAACATGAAGCCTCATAAACTTCTGCCGTTTGGCCCAACATACAAATCAAAAAGACAATTGGCGTTCGACCAGTTAGTAAACTGGCTAATCCAGGAAACTAGCCTGTTCAGTGTATTTTCCTATACCCATTAGCATTAGCGTCAATGTATTTTTCCTATAGTCGTTAGCGTTAGCCTTAATGTATTATTTCTTTACCCGTTAGCATTAGCTTAAACGTACCCCTGACACACCTGTGGAGGTAAGTTTTTCCTATAGCCGTTAGCATTAGCCTTAATGTATTTTTCCAATAGCCATTAGCATTAGTCTCAATGTATTTATCCTACAACTGTTAGCATTAGCGTCAAACATGGCATATTATGACCGATCCAGATGTTTTCAGCTGTTGTCCACATTTAGGTTTCTGTCAAAGCCTCGTTAGAAATCATTAATGAATGAACAGGCCTTTGAGATTTGACTTTATATCAGAGTAAATGTCTAAAAGTGTCTAAAAGGCTAAATACTTCAGTTTGTGCTTTTGTGGTTCGGATTTCCATCCAATTGCCACTAAACCTCCTCATAATGTGTTAATGAGGAACCTCAGATATGATTGAACCGTCATGAACATACGTCACCATACGTAACATACGTTCCCATACTGTACTATAGGGCCTGGAAACATTTGGAAACAACTTTGATTAGTGATTGAAGAGTTTGGACAAAAACAGGTGTTGGTCTTGTCTCTTCAGGCTTCGTTCCACGAGAGTTTCGCCTCACTGGTCATCGAGCGCTCACACACATCTAAGTCTGGGTCCTACCTGCAGATCCACGGCCCCCAGACCCCTGTGCAGGTACGAGAGGGCATCCCACACACCTGGGGGGGAGGAACCTGTGAGGGTACGGGAGGGCATCCTACACACCTGTGAGGGTACGGCAGGGCATCCCACACACCTGTGAGGGTACGGGAGGGCTCCTACATACCTGTGAGGGTACGGGAGGGCATCCCACACACCTGTGAGGGTACGGGAGGGCATCCCACACACCTGTAGGGTACGGGAGGGCATCCACACACCTGTGAGGGTACGGGAGGGCATCCCACACACCTGTTAGGGTACGGAGGCATCCACACACCTGTGAGGGTACGGAGGCATCCCACACACCTGTGAGGTAGGGAGGGCGTCCCACACACCTGTGAGGGTACGGGAGGCCGCTGTGAGGGACGGGAGGGCTTCCTACACACCGGTGAGGGTACGGGAGGTGTCCCACACACCTGTGAGGGTACGGGAGGGCGTCCTACACACTGTGAGGGTACGGGGGGGGTCCACACATCTGTGAGGTAGGAGGGTGTCCTACCATCTGTGAGGGTACGGCAGGACATCCCACACACCTGTGAGGTACGGGAGGGTGTCCTACACATCTGTGAGGGTACGGGAGGGCGTCCTGTGAGGGTACGGGAGGGCTCCTACACACCTGTGAGGGTACGGGAGGGCGTCCTACACACCTGTGAGGGTACGGAGGGTCCTACACATCTGTGAGGGTACGGCAGGACATCCACACACCTGTGAGGGTACGGAGGACATCCACACACCTGTTAGGGTACGGGAGGGGCGTCCTGTGAGGGTACGGGAGGGCATCCTACACACCGGTGAGGGTACGGGAGGGCGTCCCACACATCTGTGAGGGTACGGGAGGGCGTCCCACACACCTGTTAGGGTACGGGAGGGCGTCCTGTGAGGGTACGGGAGGGCATCCTACACACCGGTGAGGGTACGGGAGGGCGTCCCACACATCTGTGAGGGTACGGGAGGGCGTCCCACACACCTGTTAGGGTACGGAGGGCGTCCTGTGAGGGTACGGGAGGGCATCCTACACACCGGTGAGGGTACGGGAGGGTGTCCTACACATCTGTGAGGGTACGGGAGGGCGTCCTGTGAGGGTACGGGAGGGCATCCTACACACCGGTGAGGGTACGGGAGGGCGTCCCACACATCTGTGAGGGTACGGGAGGGCGTCCTGTGAGGGTACGGCAGGGCATCCCACACACCTGTGAGGGTACGGGAGGGCGTCCCACACACCTGTTAGGGTACGGAGGGTGTCCTACACACCTGTGAGGGTACGGGAGGGTGTCCTACACATCTGTGAGGGTACGGGAGGGCGTCCCACACACCTGTGAGGTGGGCTTTCATTTTTATTTCCATTTGATTTTAAGATGTTTTAGACATCCTAACTCAACCTTAACCTAGATTTAAGCGCCATGACTTGTGTGTGTTTTCAGCCTGGGGATGTGACGCTGAGGATCTGGAGCAGTTTCCCTCTGGACCAATATCATTATCTGGTGAGTCAGTTTCATAAGACCAGTTAAAAAATGACAAAATTCACATTTTCATGGTTGTATCACCAAGTAGAACATCGACAGAGATATCTACATTGTTGAAAACTTCAATTAAACTGAAATAGTCTGTTTTGAAGCTGATCAAAAGTTTCGGACCACATGTCTATTAAAGACCAAATCAGAGCAAAAAAGTGCATTCAGTCTCATTTACTGTCATTTTCCCATCCATCCATCTTCTTCCACTTGTCCGTTGCCGGGTCATGGGGGCAGCTGTTGGAGCTACACCAGCCCCTATAGCACCTCCTGCAGGTGGTGGGTCCACAGAAGGATGGCCTCATGGTTCTAACCGGCCTGTTGGTCTCTCATAAGAGGCTTCTGAACAGTCATTTTGAATTATTTAAAATATCCTGAGGGTTATGGAACAAAAAAGTCAATGTGGACACAGCCCTGTTTTTTCCTGGCTTTAGTCTTAGATCTCGTGTCTCTGTGGTCCAGGTGAAGTCTTAGATCTCGTGTCTCTGTGGTCCAGGTGAAGTCTTAGTTTCATCTCTCTGTGGTCCAGGTGAAGTCTTAGATCTCGTGTCTCTGTGGTCCAGGTGAAGTCTTAGATCTTGTGTCTCTGTGGTCCAGGTGAAGTCTTAGTTTCGTCTCTCTGTGGTCCAGGTGAAGTCTTAGATCTCGTGTCTCTGTGGTCCAGGTGAAGTCTTAGTTTCGTCTCTCTGTGGTCCAGGTGAAGTCTTAGATCTCGTGTCTCTGTGGTCCAGGTGAAGTCTTAGTTTCGTCTCTCTGTGTCCAGGTGAAGTCTTAGATCTCGTCTCTCTGTGGTCCAGGTGAAGTCTTAGTTTCGTCTCTCTGTGGTCCAGGTGAAGTCTTAGATCGCGTCTCTCTGTGGTCCAGGTGAAGTCTTAGATCTCGTGTCTCTGTGGTCCAGGTGAAGTCTTAGATCTCGTGTCTCTGTGTCCAGGTAAAGTCTAGATCTCGTGTCTCTGTGGTCCAGGTGAAGTCTTAGAGCTCGTGTCTCTGTGGTCCAGGTGAAGTCTTAGATCTCGTGTCTCTGTGGTCCAGGTGAAGTCTTAGATCTCGTGTCTCTGTGGTCCAGGTGAAGTCCCGGGGGGAGCTGGTCCTGTCGGGTTTCTCCTCCTCTGAAGACCTGCTCCTGAACCTGGACTCAGCCTGGAGTCCGATGGTCTCCGTGCTGGTGTTTGTGGTTTTGCCTCAGGGGAACTCGTCATGGACCGGATCCAGCTGCACGTCCAGGCCGACCTCAGGAACCATGTGAGCGAGGAACTATTAACGCTGCTTTAGAGCTGGGTCATCGGATATCAGTGCCGATCCAGGAATATCCGATACTACCGGCTCGCTTCAATAGCTTAACGCCATTCTAGAGCGTCATGTGATAATGTGAGTTGGAGCAGAAGCCGATACAACTCAGACACAGTTTGGGAAAGAATATTGTCCAAACAGAAAATGTCCAAATGTTTTTCCTGATCCTGATTTTTGAAGTGACTGGATTCATAAACCCAACATCGAGCACATCATTCTGAATATTTGTCTTATAGAGACTCCACACTTTTATGAGACAGTCATGTGACCTTATTTCATCTGTGCTGAGAGAGGAGGGACAGTTTAGCCGGCCGCACACGCCACGATCTACGTGCACGTATCAACACAAGCCCGCAGACCTTTCTGTTTCCACCACACACACACATGCATTTGTTGTGGGCGGGGCCGCACAGAGGAGCCGCTGTACAGATCGTCATTAAACGTTTTAGAGCCGCGATGAGAACAAATGTGGACAAATGCTGCCCTCTGGTGGGAGTTATGGAATCATTCAGAGGAGCCAAGCTGTATTAAAACAGAAAAGAAACCACTAAATACAACTATGAAGGTAAGCTACATGCAAATGTTATGCTAACACCAGCTAAAGCTGCGCTAACAGCGGCTAAATGCTACTACCGGTAAAATCCCCTTTTAGCACAGCGGTATGATGTTGTGAAATATTAAATCCGTACGACCTGCGTACGGAGGGCTGTGAGGGCTGTACACTCTCTCTTGGCCAATCAGAGGCCAGAGTCTGTTCACGTCACATCAGACACAGGTCAGCGCTTTGGCCACAGCCAGAGGTCGGGCCCAAAACCTATACCTGGTCAGACCGGTTTGGCCTTTGTTATGGAAAAGTTCGACAAAGCGAGTGAAAGAGCCATTCGGCTGACACGCCTGCATGTGGAAAAGAGCCTTTTTGTTTCATGTGGACAGGATCAACCGTTACAGAGATACAGTATTAACCATAAATGGTATCAGAATCAGAATAGATTTTGTTGCCGTTGCAGTAAAGACGTTCACGAACTAGGAATTTCCTTCGGTGCAAACCTGCAACATGAAACAAAGTGAGACAAATACTATAATATAAAAACGTTAACACTATTAAACTCTAAGTAAAACAAAGTCAAAGTAGATTGAGATGAGAATATGATATTGGCCGGTATCGATTGGTATCTGGTATCATTCAGTATTTTAAATTGATGCATTACTATGGTAACTGTCTTTATGATGATTTCTAGTCTTAGGGACAATTCACATAAAACAAAAAGTCGTCTCTTCAGCTCATATGAACTATGGTCTAATTATTTCCTCATAAAGACGTCCAAAAGTGGAGACGATATTCAGAAACATGAGTGTGATGTTGGTCAGTAAATGAGAATAATGTGGCAGCTTTGTGAATCCAATCACTGCTCCGACTGAAATAGAATTCTAGAACATGAACACAACCTGTTGGTCGGTATCTGGTATTGGTAGATACTCAAACCCGGAGTATCGGTTGGTATCGGTTGTTATCGGTCAGTATCGGTCGGTATCGGATATCCAAGTATCGCTGTGGGAAGTTAAAAAGCTGTGTCTCTCCGGTCCTTTCTCTCAGGTCTCTCTGAACTGGACTTCCCGCGTCCTGAAGCCTCACGAAGAGGTCGCTCTGACGGTGTCGGTGATGGAGCCGCACTCGTTGGTCGGGATCCTTGTGGTCGACAAGGCGTCGAGAGACTCCGCCCACAATGACATCACCAAACGCCAGGTGAGACTCGGTGAGCTGCGTCGTTAGTTAGAATATCGTCTTATATCAGTCTTTAACCCGGTGCTGCGTTCAGGTGATGAAGGCGACGGGGAAACTGGACGAGGACGACTTCAGTGGCGCGGCGCCGATGGGAGATCCGTACACTCTGTTCACGGTCAGTCACGGGTTCGTGTTTTAGTGTTTTAGTGGAGCGTGTTGTAACTTTGCTGTTTCAGGAGAGCGGGCTCCGGGTCATGACGGACGCCTCCTATCACCAGACGTACCACGAATACCCAGGTAAGTTTGAACAAAACCTTTACTCACCACATTCCACTATAGTGTGTCCAGTTTAAAACTCAATATCAATAAAACTGTCTCAATGATCTTCACAAGGTCCAACATCACATTATGGCAGGTGATACTTTGGAATTACAATGGACTCAAACCTTACATTCAAAACCCAAGTTAACAAAGTCTGCAATAAAGTCAAATTAACCTGTATCTAGACGAACTGTCACACTGGCTATGTCTCTGGAAGAACTGTTATGAATCATTTTTTGTACGCAGATGATTTAGTCGTGTTTAGTCCCAGTACGGCTGGTCTACAGCAGCTCCTCAATATCTGCACAACTTATGGTCTGGAACATGACATTAAGTGCAATAGTTCGAAGAGTGTGGTTATGATTTGTAAAACCAAGGAAGATAAGAATTTGACATTTCCAAACTTTTGTCTGTGTAATGATGTTTTGCACGTTGTCAACAAAATCAAGCACCTCAGGCACATCATCACTGAGGACTTGTCTGATGATGATGACATTTATAGACAATGCAGAGTGTTGTATGCCCAGGCTAATACCCTGGCATGGAGGTTTGGCTGTTGTACGGAGAGAGTGAAGCTGACTTTATTTAAAGCGTACTGTACTCCCTTGTACACGGCTCATCTCTGGTCTCATAAGAAAGCCAGCATAGGCTCCAGGTGGAATATAATAATGCTTTGCGTTTGCTTTTGAAGAAGCCGAGATGGTCAAGTGCCACAGAAATGTTTGTCAGTGCCAGAGTGAACACTTTACAGGCCGTGCTACAAACTTTGATGTACAGCTTTATGTGTCGATTGAACATGTCTGAAAATGAAATAATAGTGTCCCTCACGAATATAAAATGGAGTGCGACACGTTATCAATCTGACTTGTGGAGACATTGGCATGATTGTCTTTTTAAAATGCCATCTTAATTGTTTGTCTTGTCCTTTTATCTTAATTTTTTACGAGTCCGGAATAAAGTTGAATTGAATTGAATTGAAATTCAGTATCTCCAACTTCTGGTTCATCAGGTCACATTAACTCTCTCTGCAGCAGCAAACATGTTCATGCATTCCATGATTGTATGAACTGGAGAAAAGAGGTTAACTACGACCATGAGCGACTCCCAGATCCATCCATGAAGAGGCATCCTCTTGGTTTCAGATTTATAAAGAAAACTTCTACTTTCCTCTTAAAGTGTAAAACTCTGACAAACACTCTGATAGTTGATAAAAACCTGGGGAAGCTGATACTGTGAGATGCTGATGTTAATGTGTCGTCTCTAAACAGTCAGAGAGATGATGGAGATGATGCCGACCAAATCCGAACCAGCCCAGGTCCACAGCAGGATCCGGACACACTTCCCCGAGACCTGGCTGTGGCTGGACCTCCTCACCGGGTAACACCTGAGCAGCTCCTGGATGAGGCGTCACGTTCTCCGCCCTCCAGTTCTGACGCTTGTTCCCCGGTGTTTCAGAGAGAACACCGTCGCAGAGGTGTCGGCTCTCACTCCGGACAGTATGACCACGTGGGTCGCCTCGGCCTTCGTCATGTCCCCGACGCTCGGCATCGGCTTCATGGACGCCCCGCCCGCCGAGGTCAGACTTCCACCACATCATCACTGAATAAACCCTGAATAATCACTGAATAAACCCTGAATAATCCCTGATAATCACTGAATAAACCCTGAATAATCACTCTGAGTCTGTGGCTGCAGCTCACGGTGAGGCAGAGCTTCTTCCTGTCTCTGAATCTGCCGCCGCTCGTCGTTCGAGGAGAGGAGCTGCTGCTGGAGATCTTTCTGTACAACTACCTTCCCTCCGACGTCCAGGTGACGCTGCGTTTGGGTTTTTGTATCTAATAAAAACTGTTTTACACCTAATTAGAATCATATATCTCACCATACTGTAAATGTCTCAATTTGAGCATAATTTACTAAATTTGAGTTGTTGTGACTTAAGATTCAGTAGATAGAATGCCAGAAGAATGAGAGATCGAATTTCTACACGGTTTTATTTTACTTTTTAATAAAAAATAAAAAAAATGTGTAGAAAATTGAATCTCTCATTCTTCTGGAATTTGACAAATAGAAATCCATCCATCCATCTTCTTCCACTTGTCCGTTGCCGGGTCGTGGGGGCAGCTGTTGGAGCTGCTCCAGCCCCTATAGCGCCCCCTGCAGGTGGTGGGTCCACAGAAGGACGGCCTCATGGTTCTAACCGGGCCTGTTGGTCTCTCATAAGGGGATCCTGAACCGCTCTTTGTCTGACCCGTCACCTAGGACCTGTTTGCCCTGGGAGACCCTACCAGGGGCACCAAGCCCCCGACAACAGAGCTCCAGGATCATTCAGGCTCAAACCCTCCACCACGTTAAGGTGGCGGCTCCAGGAGGGGAAAATAGACAAATAGAAGTATTTTTTAAAATTCTAATTGACCTAAAAAAAACAGTAAGCAACTGTAAAAGTGAGTGCATTTTGTCACTTATTACAAGACAAATTATGTAGAGAATGGTCTGTGGGACAAATGACTTCCTGAGCCGGTCCTTGGAGCAGGACAGAGACGACAGGCGCTCGCTGAAGCTGTTTGTTTGTTCACTATATTATTTCTCTAATACATTTCAGATTGATTTCTTTGCCAATGGGGTAAGAAAAATGTTAATTTCTTATTTCAAACGAGATTAACTTAGAACAAATCTCAGTCCGATCAAGAGAAGAGTCTACATTCGTGAAAACCGCTCAAAACAAGATTAAACTCTTAACTCAGGTCATTTAAACCCACGCTTGATATTTAGTTTTTGTAGTGTAATTCCTGATTCATTGAGCCATCGCAGATAATATGAAAAGGGAAGACTCTGAATGATATTAAAGAGCTGTTGTGTTTAAGATATCAGGGTCATCATCAGAGCATCAGTCTGAGGGTGTGGCCCCGCCCCTCACTCACCTGCAGTTATTATACCGCAGTGATATTTATCTGCGTTTCTTTGTGACGCTGCTGAACACGAGCCGGGCGTCGCCTCGCGTCCTCCTTTAGCCCGGTGTGAGAGAAAACCAGGACAAAGACGCGACAAAAGAGTTCAGACGAGTCGTATCTGTGTCGTATTAAACACACATTTGAAACTTTATCCCTTTTAATCAGAGTAAAGGTCACTGGTGTTTAACAATGTGTTTTTCTGGTTTAGACACAATTCAGTCACATTTAGGTCCATTTTACAGCTTTAATTTTCCCCTAATTTATTCCCTATTTTTTACAAATTATTTTGTATTTTTGCCCAATTTTCCCCCTAATGTTTATTACTAATATTTTCCCTATTTCCCTCATTTTTTCCAATTCCCCCCCCCCCCTATTTTACCTTTAAAAAAATGTGTTCCCTTAAATTTCCCTTATTTTTGCTACAATTACCCCAATTTTTCCTCATTTTTCCCACATTTCTTGACATTGCAGATTAACCCGTTATTGTAAATGTGCAGATCTTCCACACATTATTGTTTTCTGGTTCTACACGACACATATGTTTGTATAAATATCGGGAAAGTATCGTTCCGGTATCGGTATCGTGAAAAATGTTGGTGTCTCCTCAGGTCTTTAGGAGTTTGCTGATGTTGTTGGTGTCTCCTCAGGTCTTTAGGAGTTGCTGATGTTGTTGGTGTCTCCTCAGGTCTTTAGGAGTTTGCTGATGTTGTTGGTGCCTCCTCAGGTCTTTAGGAGTTTGCTGATGTTGCTGGTGTCTCCTCAGGTCTTTAGGAGTTTGCTGATGTTGCTGGTGTCTCCTCAGGTCTTTAGGAGTTGCTGATGTGTGGTGTCTCTCAGGTCTTTGGAGTTTGCTGATGTTGTTGGTGTCTCCTCAGACCTTTGGGAGTTTGCTGATGTTGCTGGTGTCTCCTCAGACCTTTGGGAGTTTGCTGATGTTGCTGGTGTCTCCTCAGACCTTTGGGAGTTTGCTGATGTTGCTGGTGTCTCCTCAGACTTTTGGGAGTTTGCTGATGTTGTTGGTGTCCCCTCAGACCTTTGGGAGTTTGCTGATGTTGTTGGTGTCTCCTCAGACTTTTGGGAGTTTGCTGGTGTTGTTGGTGTCTCCTCAGGTCTTTAGGAGTTTGCTGATGTTGTTGGTGTCCTCAGGTCTTTAGGAGCTTGCTGATTTGTTGGTGTCTCCTCAGACCTTTAGGAGTTTGCTGATGTTGTTGGTGTCTCCTCAGACCTTTAGGAGTTTGCTGATGTTGTTGGTGTCTCCTCAGGTCTTTAGGAGTTTGCTGATGTTGTTGGTGTCTCCTCAGTCTGTAGGAGTTTGCTGGTGTTGTTGGTGTCTCCTCAGGTCTTTAGGAGTTTGCTGATGTTGTTGGTGTCTCCTCAGACCTTTGGGAGTTTGCTGATGTTGTTGGTGTCTCCTCAGGTCTGTAGGAGTTTGCTGGTGTTGCTGGTGTTCCTCAGACTTTTAGGAGTTTGCTGATGTTGCTGGTGTCTCCTCAGGTCTTTAGGAGTTTGCTGATGTTGTTGGTGTCTCCTCAGACCTTTGGAGTTTGCTGATGTTGTTGGTGTCTCCTCAGGTCTGTAGGAGTTTGCTGGTGTTGTTGGTGTCTCCTCAGGTCTTTAGGAGTTTGCTGATGTTGCTGGTGTCTCCTCAGACTTTTAGGAGTTTGCTGATGTTGCTGGTGTCTCCTCAGGTCTTTAGGAGTTTGCTGATTGTTGGTGTCTCCTCAGGTCTGTAGGAATTTGCTGGTGTTGCTGGTGTCTCCTCAAACTTTTAGGAGTTGCTGATGTTGCTGGTGTCTCCTCAGGTCTTTAGGAGTTTGCTGATGTTGTTGGTGTCTCCTCAGACCTTTGGGAGTTTGCTGATGTTGTGGTGTCTCCTCAGACCTTTAGGAGTTTGCTGATGTTGTTGGTGTCTCCTCAGGTCTTTAGGAGTTTGCTGATGTTGCTGGTGTCTCCTCAGACTTTTGGGAGTTTGCTGATGTTGTTGGTGTCTCCTCAGACTTTTGGGAGTTTGCTGATGTTGTTGGTGTCTCCTCAGACCTTTGGGAGTTTGCTGATGTTGCTGGTGTCTCCTCAGACTTTAGAGTTTGCTGATGTTGTTGGTGTCTCCTCAGACCTTTAGGAGTTGCTGATGTTGTTGGTGTCTCCTCAGGTCTTTAGGAGTTTGCTGATGTTTTGTTCCCTCAGGCTTTAGGAGTTTGCTGATGTTGTTGGTGTCTCCTCAGGTCTTTAGGAGTTTGCTGATGTTGTTGGTGTCTCCTCAGGTCTTTAGGAGTTTGCTGATGTTGTTGGGTGTCTCCTCAGGTCTGTAGGAGTTTGCTGATGTTGCTGGTGTCTCCTCAGGTCTTTAGGAGTTTGCTGATGTTGCTGGTGTCTCCTCAGGTCTTTAGGAGTTTGCTGATGTTGTTGGTGTCTCCTCAGGTCTGTAGGAGTTTGCTGGTGTTGCTGGTGTCTCCTCAGACTTTTAGGAGTTGCTGATGTTGTTAGTGTCTCCTCAGGTCTTTAGGAGTTTGCTGATGTTGTTGGTGTCTCCTCAGACCTTTGGGAGTTTGCTGATGTTGTTGGTGTCTCCTCAGACCTTTAGGAGTTTGCTGATGTTGTTGGTGTCTCCTCAGGTCTTTAGGAGTTTGCTGATGTTGTTGGTGTCTCCTCAGACTTTGGGAGTTTGCTGATGTTGCTGGTGTCTCCTCAGACCTTTGGGGAGTTTGCTGATGTTGCTGGTTGTCTCCTCAGACCTTTGGGAGTTTGCTGATGTTGTTGGTGTCTCCTCAGACTTTGAGGAGTTTGCTGATGTTGTTGGTGTCTCCTCAGACTTTGAGGAGTTTTGCTGATGTTGCTGGTGTCTCCTCAGGTCTTTAGGAGTTTGCTGATGTTGCTGGTGTCTCCTCAGACCTTTAGGAGTTTGCTGATGTTGTTAGGTCTCCTCAGCCTGGAGTTGTGGTGGGTCTCCTCAGACTTTGAGGAGTTTGCTGATGTTGTTGTGTCTCCTCAGACTTTGAGGAGTTTGCTGATGTTGTTGGTGTCTCCTCAGGTCTTTAGGAGTTTGCTGATGTTGTGGTGTCTCCTCAGACCTTTAGGAGTTTGCTGATGTTGTTGGTGTCTCCTCAGGTCTTTAGGAGTTTGCTGATGTTGTTGGTGTCTCCTCAAGACCTTTAGGAGTTTGCTGATGTTGTTGGTGTCTCCTCAGACCTTTGGGAGTTTGCTGATGTTGTTTTGGAGTGTGATGTTGTTGGTGTCTCCTCAAACCTTTAGGAGTTTGCTGGTGTTGTTGGTGTCTCCTCAGGTCTTTAGGAGTTTGCTGATGTTGTTGGTGTCTCCCGACCTTTAGGAGTTTGCTGATGTTGTGTGTCTCTCAACCTTAGGAGTTGCTGGTTGTTGGTGTCTCCTCAGGTCTTTAGGAGTTTGCTGATGTTGTTGATGTCTCCTCAGACCTTTAGGAGTTTGCTGATGTTGTTAGTGTCTCCTCAGACCTTTAGGAGTTTGCTGATGTTGTTGGTGTCTCCTCAGACCTTTAGGAGTTTGCTGGTGTTGTTAGTGTCTCCTCAGACCTTTAGGAGTTTGCTGATGTTGTTAGTGTCTCCTCAGACCTTTAGGAGTTTGCTGATGTTGTTGGTGTCTCCTCAGACCTTTAGGAGTTTGCTGGTGTTGTTAGTGTCTCCTCAGACCTTTAGGAGTTTGCTGGTGTTGTTGGTGTCTCCTCAGGTCTGTAGGAGTTTGCTGATGTTGTTGGTGTCTCCTCAGACCTTTGGGAGTTTGCTGATGTTGTTGGTGTCTCCTCAGACCTTTGGGAGTTTGCTGATGTTGTTGGTGTCTCCTCAGACCTTTAGGAGTTTGCTGATGTTGTTGGTGTCTCCTCAGACCTTTAGGAGTTGCTGATGTTGTTGGTGTCTCCTCAAACCTTTAGGAGTTTGCTGATGTTGTTGGTGTCTCCTCAGACCTTTGGAGTTTGCTGATGTTGTTGGTGTCTCCTCAGACCTTTGGGAGTTTGCTGATTGTTGTTGGTGTCTCCTCAGACCTTTGGGAGTTTGCTGATGTTGTTGGTGTCTCCTCAGACTTTAGGAGTTTGCTGATGTTGTTTGGTGTCTCCTCAGACCTTTAGGAGTTTGCTGATGTTGTTAGGTGTCTCCTCAGACCTTTAGGAGTTTGCTGATGTTGTGGTGTCTCCTCAGGACTTTAGGAGTTTGCTGATGTTTGGTGTCTCCTCAGACCTTTAGGAGTTTGCTGATGTGTTGGTGTCTCCTCAGACCTTTGGGAGTTTGCTGATGTTGTTGGTGTCTCCTCAGACCTTTGGAGTTTGCTGATGTTGTTGGTGTCTCCTCAGACCTTTGGGAGTTTGCTGATGTTGTTGGTGTCTCCTCAGGTCTTTAGGAGTTTGCTGATGTTGTTGGTGTCTCCTCAGCCTTTGGGAGTTTGCTGATGTTGTTGGTGTCTCCTCAGGTCTTTAGGAGTTTGCTGATGTTGTTGGTGTCTCCTCAGACCTTTGGGAGTTTGCTGATGTTGTTGGTGTCTCCTCAGACCTTTGGGAGTTTGCTGATGTTGTTGGTGTCTCCTCAGACCTTTGGGAGTTTGCTGATGTTGTTGGTGTCTCCTCAGGTCTTTAGGAGTTTGCTGATGTTGTTGGTGTCTCCTCAGACCTTTAGGAGTTTGCTGATGTTGTTGGTGTCTCCTCAGGTCTTTAGGAGTTTGCTGTGTTGTTGGTGTCTCCTCAGTCTTTAGGAGTTTGCTGATGTTGTTGGTGTCTCCTCAGACCTTTGGGAGTTTGCTGATGTTGTTGGTGTCTCCTCAGACCTTTGGGAGTTTGCTGATGTTTGTTTGGTGTCTCTCAGACCTGTGGGAGTTTGCTGATGTTGTTGGTGTCTCCTCAGGTCTTTAGGAGTTTGCTGATGTTGTTGGTGTCTCCTCAGGTCTTTGGGAGTTTGCTGATGTTGTTGGTGTCTCCTCAGGTCTTTAGGAGTTTGCTGATGTTGTTGGTGTCTCCTCAGACCTTTGGGAGTTTGCTGATGTTGTTGGTGTCTCCTCAGGTCTTTAGGAGTTTGCTGATGTTGTTGGTGTCTCCTCAGACTTTTGGGAGTTTGCTGATGTTGTTAGTGTCTCCTCAGGTCTTTAGGAGTTTGCTGATGTTGTTGGTGTCTCCTCAGACTTTTGGGAGTTTGCTGATGTTGTTAGTGTCTCCTCAGGTCTTTGGGAGTTTGCTGATGTTGTTGGTGTCTCCTCAGGTCTTTAGGAGTTTGCTGATGTTGTTGGTGTCTCCTCAGACTTTGGGAGTTTGCTGATGTTGTTGGTGTCTCCTCAGGTCTTTAGGAGTTTGCTGGTGTTGTTGGTGTCTCCTCAGGTCTTTAGGAGTTTGCTGGTGTTGTTGGTGTCTCCTCAGGTCTTTAGGAGTTTGCTGATGTTGTTGTTGTCTCCTCAGACCTTTGGGAGTTTGCTGATGTTGTTGGTGTCTCCTCAGGCGGAGGTGAAGGTGGAGAAGACCTTCGATCTGGAGTTCCTCAGCGGCTCCGTAGGGGATGAGGTGCAGACTCTGGAGGTCGGACACATGCAGGTCGCCGCGGTGCGAGTCCCAGTGCGGGTGCTCACCGTGGGGGACGTCCTGCTGTCGGTGAGGGCCCGAACTCCGGAGGCCACGGACCACATCAAGAGGACCGTCCACGTCAAGGTACCACAGGGTCGTTCCACGGGGAATAAACACAAGACAAGGAAGTGCAAAACAGTGATTTAATGGTTCCAAGGCGAGACGCTGCAGGGTCCAGTTTCCTCCTTAACATCTTAGTTTTAAATCTGGAAAAAGTTTTGGAAAAGTTGGAAAGTTTTGGTTTAGAAAAGTAAATCAAGTCTGTAAAAGTTGGTTTAAGAAAGTATGGAAGAGTTTCAAAAAGTTTGGAAAAGTGTGGTTTCTGATTGGATAATTTTACCTGAGACACAGATACATCATATTCAGGCCAGTTACAATAAAACCACACAAAGAGAGACCGATAAACTGAATGTATGTATTTTCCTGTGTTCACCTGCAGCATCTCGCCTTTCATATAACATTAATATAAAGAAACAACGAGTTTTTTCACTGTTCAGATATTACAGATTATCGTGTGATTTGAGTCTGATCCAGGAGGAAATGCTTCCTAAATAGACAATGATTTAGTCCTAGTTTCATTCATTCTCTTCAGTGATTTCAGTGAATCTGTGCTGTTCCAGGCTGAAGGTCGTCCTCAGAGCTTCACCGAGTCGCGGCTCCTTGTTCTGGAGGAGACTGAAGCGAGGAGCAGATCTCCTACACCTTCCCTCCGAACGTGGTCCCGGACAGCTGCGAGGTCTGGGTCAGCGCTGTGGGTCAGTACTGCTTTTACATCTACCTCCAAATCTCAACTCACTTATAAACATCTACTTCCAAATCTGAACTCGACTGGAGCGAGAAGGAAAACATTTATCAGTTTGGACCGTCTGCTGTTGACTACTGATATTGCATCCACAATTGCAGATATTTTCAGCTGTGTATCTAATTATGGACATTTCCAGGTTTAAATCTGTGGTTTTATTCTGTGATAATAGTTCCAACGATTTGCTCAAAGGGATTTTGGATCTGGTTTAGTTTTGGAATGAACTGGTTTTATCGTACCTGTAAACGTCCTAAGGTGGTGTCTGTGTCTCGTGAGAATTATCCAATCAGAAACAAGCTCTTTGAAACTCTCCCAAACCCAAACTTTTCCAAACTCAGTAAATCCGTCAGGAATCAGATCTGTAAAAACCTTCTAAATGTAGTTGAGTGGAGTCTGTAAAGTGTGGAGTCTTATGCTGCGTCCACACGAACGCCTCTTGGCGTCAAAGACGCGCCTCAAGCCCGTAGTCAGACACTTGTGCTTACTGAAGTCAGACGCTTGTCACAAATGTCACAGAGCGTCAGACGCCCTGGCGTCAACTCAGAGTCTGTTCGTAGCCATCTTGGAAACAGCTTGTGCCTGAAAACTACAGTTGTTCGGAGGCTAACTACTGTAGTCTCCCTCTTTGCTCCTGCCATGTCCTATGGATCTTTAACTATTCCCCCATGGTCTACGCAGGATCTCCCCAGTATTTAAGCTCATATCCAGCCCATACGGTTGAAGGGACATGGTGGCAAGTGGCTATAAGCTAGGTTAGCCGGTTAGCTTGTTGCGATCGTCTACAGCTCACTTCATCAAAAAAAGTGTGAGCAATAAACCACAAATGTGTCAAGGCCATCTCAGTGTGTGACCATCATAAAGGCTGTTCTGTGTAGTTAAGGCTTTATGATGTGATTAGTGCATAATACTTGTTTTCAAGGGGGTCAGTGCGAGCTATCTGTTTGGCATAAAAACATAAAAATAATTATAAGCAGATCGACTACGGCCCGTTGTAGATAAAATGTGAGCAATAAACTTAAAAATCAACAAGCCTGGCTCAATGTGTGATCATTGTTACACGGTTGCTTTATGTAGATGGGGCTTAATAGACTTTATTCGTGCATATTTCTCGTTTTCACATCGATTGGAGATTTAGCTTCTACTGTAGCATTAGCCTTGGGATCCTGTGCATCATCAAGACCCAAACACATTCCCAGCGCAGATCCAGCCACTCAAATACGTTTTGTTGTCGCCGCTTTTAATCCTGGGTGTTTTAGGTAAAAGAAACACTGATGTGTGTCTTTGTAAAAGTCCCAGAGCTGCTGTAGCCCCGGTTCACACAGGATATCCTCCATGACTGTTTACATCTGCGGGCCGGCAGAGGATCTGCCCTGGACCGACGGTGGCTCAGCTACAGCTTACGTCACTGTTGGAGAAAGCTCCTGATTGGTCGACGCTCGCGAATTTCTCCAAAAAGTTCAACATTTCCAACTCTAGCGTCGGCCGCCTGGAGGCGCGTCAAAGGCGAAAATCTTCAAAACGCGCCGCACAGGAGGCGCGTGCGGCGCCGCGGGACCTCTTGAGGTGCGTCCCTCATGTATTTAAATGTAAACCTGACACTTTGGAGGCGTCGGCGGCGCTTGTGTGGACGCAGCATTATGGAGCGACTAAAGTGCAGATGTTGTTAGAGAGTGGAATGAAAACGGCCCTAAAGTTTAGTCCCTTTGTCTGCACATGCTCTCTGTGTATATTTCTCCCGTCTTTGTCTCCCACAAAGGAAATGACCATATTTGGATTACAGCGTCATCTGTAATCCAAATAACGAGGTCTGTTTCTGCAGGAGACGTGCTGGGAGCCGCCATGACGGATCTGGACTCCCTGATCCAGCGACCGTATGGCTGTGGGGAGCAGAACATGATCCGCTTCGCTCCGATGGTCTACGTCCTGGAGTATCTGCGCTCTGTGGGAGAGACAGACAGCGCCACCACCAGGAGAGCCCTGGAACTGATGAGAGAAGGTTGGTATTAAATGACGATAGCTTCCGCTCTGGGACAAAAATAATTTAATGAATGAATTAAAAAGTATCTGACTCATTTATCCATAAATATTCCACTGTCTCTTGAGTTTGGCTGGTCTTTATCGCAGAAATACATTATTCCCAGGTTTAGCGACTTAGAGTAGCTAACACCATGTTCAGCTGCTCCTGATCCTTTTGTGATGAAAGTTTTCATTTTAAATGTCAAATAAAACGTCTGTAAAAATACCTAAACTGTTGATCTGTTTCATAAAATAAATGTTTGTAACAGTACATTTATTCTGATCTAGTGACGTCTCGCAGCGAGGAGAAAGTAGTGGCTTCTGTCCGAAACAAACAGAATCAGTGCCTATAGTCCACTATAGTGCGAGCCTATGTAGTGAATGAGGGGTGGACATCGAACACAGTTACACAGACTTTATCATAATTCCTTCCTTTATGTTTTTATGTTGCGTCCAGGATACGAGCGGCAGCTGAGCTTCCAGAGGCAAGACGGATCAGTCAGCGCTTTCGGGGACAGCGACCACTCCGGGAGCACCTGGTGAGGACGGACTGGAGGAAATACATACGTGACTCATACGTGACTCTCCCAAACTCTCCCTAACTCTTCCAAATGCTTCTCAACTTTCCTGAAATCTTCCAAACTCTCCCAAACTCTTCCAAACTCTCCCAAACTCTTCCAAACTCTCCCAAACTCTTCCAAACTCCCCCAAACTCTTCCAATCTCTCCTAAACTCTTCCAAACTCTCCTAAACTCTTCCTCCTCTGTGCCCAGGCTGACGGCGTTCGTGCTCAGAGTCTTCCTCCAGGCGCGACCCTTCCTCGCCGTGAGGCCCAGACGTTCTCCATGAGCTGGTGGCGTGGCTTTTCGAGCAGACGAGCCTGACGGGCGCTTCCTGGAGCCCGGGCGGGTCATCCACTCGGAGCTGGTGGGCGGCAGAGACTCGGAGCGCAGCCTCACGGCGTACGTCATCATCGCGCTGTTGGAAGATCCACTCATCTGGGTGAGAAAGCTGCCCCAAAGATCTTTAATCAAACTCCAGACCGAACGTGACGCCATTGTTGTCGTGGCAAACGATGGAAAAACCACAGGAATGAGAGAAATGTGATAAACATGTCAAAGCTCACCATACTGTACCAAAGGGCCTGGATTCATTTGTGTGGGGAGAGAACAGGTATTTAAACCCGGTGTCTTGTCTGTGCGCAGCGACAGTCCGAAGTGTCGGAGCGACAGTCCAAAGTGTCGTCGGCGCTGCTCCTCCTGGAGGAGAGTTTGGCCAAGGGGATAAAGAGTCTCTACTGCCTGAGTCTGGTGACCTACGCCCTGACCCTCGCCGAGAGTCCAAACGCCTCCACCGCTGTGGACCTTCTGCTGCAGAACGCCTACCCCACAGGTACACCAGACTAAAGGTCTAACACTGGACAGAGCAGGTTCAATGTGCGATTTGGGTTTGTGAAATATTAGTTCGCTATTTGTAACACTGAGTCCAACACAATGCAAAAAGTTACTTTCAATAAAAAAAGAAAAGCAAAATGCAAAAAAATGTGTTTAAAAAAGACAAGGATGAAAAAGATTAGGGGTGAGAACATCAGGTGATAGATACTGTGTTGGGGAGAATACTTTGAAATTGTTTTTAGTTACAGAATACAGGATACTTGCCTTAAAATTGTCCAATCAGAGTATTGTATTCTGAATACTTTGAATACTTGCACTTTGTTTGCATTATATTTATTAAATACAATGTATAATTTAAAACGTAAAAAAAGAAAGAAAGAAATAAAAGCAAAAAATGCAAAAACATAAAAAAACACACACAAAATCTGTGGGGAAAAAAAAACCTGGGAAAAATGGAAAAACGAGCGCGGGAAAAATCAAAGTGTGCACTTTCGCCACTTGCGAGAGGGCGTCGCAAGAGGAGGTGACCGCTCTGATGGGATGCGCTGACATTCCTCATTTACATCGCGCTGCCTTGTGTTCTCTCTTAAGCATGATGGGCTCTCACAGGTCAAACTAAAAGCTTTATTAACCCCATCATGAGCTAAACAATGTTTAGAACGAGCTATAGCCTCCACTGTGGCGCAGATTGACCCGCTTGGTCGTAAACGCGAAACAAAACAAATGCACATGTTCACCCGCCACTCCCCCACAGCCCCTCTCCCTCCCCTTCCCGGCCGCGGAGTCAATCTGGTTGGAGGAAAAAGCGTTTCTCCGCCCAGTACTTCCCACGTAAATGCGCTAAGTCTGGAGCTGCAAGATCCCAAAGTGCACTCCGGCAGAATGTTACGCTATAGTCTGTTTTGACACAGAAGATCGGGCCCTTTGTCTTTCTGTGTCTCTCTCAGACGGCACCCTCGTATGGACGGCTAATGCCATTGGCACGCCCCGTCTCAGCCGCGGTCCACGGACATCGAGGCGCTCGGTACCTGCTCCTCGCTCTGCACCGACTGAACCGCAGCGCAGAGGACTCCAGCTGCTGCAGTGGCTCAGCAAGCAGCAGAACGGCCACGGAGGCTTCGGGAGTACCCAGGTGAGGGAGGGCACAGGTGAGGGAGGGGCCATGGTGAGGAGGGCCATGGTGAGGAGGGGCCATGGTGAGGGAGGGCACAGGTGAGGGAGGACACAGGTGAGGGGGCACAGGTGGGGAGGGGCCCTGGTCAGGGAGGGCCCAGGTGAGGGAGGGGCCCAGTGAGGGAGGGGCCAGGTGAGGGAGGGGCCCTGGTGAGGGAGGGCCCAGGTGAGGGAGGGCACAGGTGAGGAGGACACACGTGAGGGAGGGGCCCTGGTGAGGAGGCACAGGCGAGGAGGGGCCCAGGTGAGGGAGGGCCCTGGTGAGGGAGGGCACAGGTGGAGGGAGGGGCCCTGGTGAGGGAGGGCACAGGTGAGGGAGGGGCCCTGGTGAGGGAGGGGCCCAGGTGAGGGAGGGGCCATGGTGAGGGAGGAACACGTGAGGGGGCACAGGTGAGGGAGGACACACGTGAGGGAGGCCATGGTGAGGGAGGGGCTGGTCAGGGAGGCCGGGAGGGAGGGCCAGGTGAGGGGAGGGGGCCAGGTGAGGGAGGGGCCTGGTGGAGGGAGGGCACAGGTGAGGGAGGGGCCCTGGTGAGGGATGGCCAGGTGAGGGAGGGCACAGGTGGGGAGGACAGGTGAGGAGGGCACAGGAGGGAGGACACACGTGAGGAGGGCCCAGGTGAGGGAGGGCCCTGGTGAGGAGGGCACAGGTGAGGGAGGGGCCTGGTGAGGGAGGGCACAGGTGAGGGAGGACAGGTGAGGGAGGGACACACGTGAGGGAGGGGCCCTGGTGAGGGAGGGCCCTGGTGAGGGAGGCACAGGTGAGGGAGGGGCCCAGGTGAGGGAGGGGCCCAGGTGAGGGAGGGGCCCTGTGAGGGAGGACGGTAGGGAGGGCAACAGTGAGGAGGACACAGGTGATGGGAGGGGGCCCTGGTGAGGAGGCACAGGTGAGGGAGGGCAAGGGTGAGGGAGGGGCCCAGGGAGGAGGGGCCTGGTGAGGGAGGGCAACAGGTGGAGGGAGGGCCAGGTGAGGAGGGCCCAGGTGAGGAGGTGGCCCTGGTGAGGGAGTGAACAGGTGAGGGAGGGTCCTGGTGAGGGAGACACAGGATGAGGGAGACGTTAGAGGAGGGAGGACCTAGGGAGAAGGACGGGATTGGGAAGGCACCTAGAGGAGGGAGGGACCTAGAGTCTTCAGCATAAAAAATGCCTCTAAAGTGGCAGGAGTTGACCATTAAAGCAAAATCGTCCTCATGTTTCTGCGAGGGGACTGAGCAAACTGAGAGCTTCAACAACCTCTGGAACACGGGTTTATTCTCAGGCACGGTGTTGCGCTGCACGGCCCCTCTCCGTCTTACGCCGCTATGGATCGCAGGATCCGAGCCTGAATGTCACGCCAACTCACGGAACTGCGAGGCAGTCCGGAGTTCAGCTAGACCGAGACACGAGGCCGCGTTCTGCATCGCACACTCTGGGTAAGAACTGGAAAACTTTGTGGAAATTTCCATAAATTTTTTTATTACAGGGCGAGATGGTCATTTCCTTTATGGGAGTCTGTTTTGGAAAAGTTTGGACATTTTTGTAAAAATTTGGGAAATCGTTTGGAAAGTTTTGGAAGTTTTTTACATTTTTTATTCGTTGGAAAATTTTTGGAACGTTTTTGATTTATTTTTTATGTTCTTTATATTATTTATTTTTTAATTTATTTTTGACATTTTTGGTAAATTTGACAACAGTTTGTAAAATGTCGTCCATCATGGCTGTGTGGCTCCCTGGTCTTTCCCGAGCTATTCATTCCCAAAATACTGACATGTTGGTATTCACGTGTAGCCAAAGGCTTTGACCGAGATGACGCTGTAATCCAACATTAACAACATCTCCCAAACTAAAAATGACCAAGACTCCACCAAAAATGTCAGAAAACTTGCAATGCATTTTTCCTATATTTATGTCTCTACAGCAGATGTTTCGAAGTGGATGTCTCTAATGTAATTTCCTCCCTGTTCCTCCCTATGCAGCTGAAATGTCTTCTTTATAAAGTTTCTTACTGTGTTAATCTCTGTTTATTGTGCGTTTAATGTGTGTTGTCAGAGCTCCTGGCTCGCAGCTCCTACTGCTGCAGTGTAGGGCCGCTGGGTCGCGGTCTCTGCTTTCCAGTGAGTCTGAGTGGACCTGAAGCTTTCATCTGCCCAAAAAAAACTGATTATAAGTGTGAGGGTTTGGCCCAGTTGTTCTGAACGATTATCTTTTCACATTGAATCATAGAAGGTTCTGAAGTCTTCAAAAAGTCTGCTTGCTTTTTCAGGTCGAGCGTGGACCTACAACGTCTTCCCTTGGGATCATCTGAGAGGGACGGTTCCTCGACGCCTCCATGAGGACTTTTACCTCAATTGAAGCCATGGGTCCCACGTAACTTGGTCACCTGCGCGTTATGCTTAGGTCACCATCTATCCTCCTCTCTCTCTCTCTTTCCTTAGTCTCATGTCTCTCTCTGTTCTCTCTTCAGACTGCCAGACTGGTCTCCTCTCCTCCACGGGGATGGCTGTCCTGGAGGTGCAGCTCCTCACAGGGTTTTCCCTCAGACTGACTCCAGTTTTAACATGGAGCTGCGGAAGAAGTTGGAGACAACGAGAACAACGGGAGACTGGTCCTCGACCTGACTCGGTGGTTTAGTGATTCATTTTGAAGGTGGACGGGAAAAACAAGTTAACATCTTAGATATCGTGTGAAACTTTGTCTTAGATACTTGACATAATATGTAAAATGTACTTGCAATGTTCTTATTGTTATGTTTTCATATAAAAACAGGTGTTTTATGCATAACAAATTGCCAAATTTGTCAATTTTTCCAGCAACGAGTGAATAATATAATAGACAGAACCAGGTTTAAATGTGTGGTTTAAAGATTTGGCCAGCGGGATTTTGGATCTGATTTAGTTTTTGAATTAATAAGCAAAAAAAAAAAAGTCTCTTCCAACTCTCCCAAACTTTTCAACTTCTCCCAAAACTCTTCCAACTTTTTTTCAAAACTCTCTCAAATTCTTCCACTCTCCAAACTCTCTCAAACTCTCCAAACTCTTCCAAACATCTCTCAAAACTCTCCCAAACTCTTCCAAACTGTCTTCCAAACGCTCTCAAACTTTTCCCAATCTCTTTCAATCTCTTCCAAACTCCCAAACGCTCTCAAACTTTTCCAATCTCTTCCAATTCTCTTCCAAACTCTCCCAATCTCTTCCAACTCTTTCCAAACTTTTCAAACTCTCTCAACTTTCAACATCTCTTCACTCTTCCAAACTCTCTCAACTTTCAACTCTCTCAAACTCTCTCAAACTCTCTCAATTTCTCAATCTCTTCCAATCTCTTCAAACTCTCCAAACTCTTTCAAACTCTCCCAAACTCTTTCCAAACTCTTCCAACTCTTCCAATCTCTTCCAAACTTCTCTCAACTCTTTCCAAACTTCTCAAACTCTCTTCAACTCTTCCAAAACTCTTCAAACTCTTCCAACTGCTCTCAACTTTTCCAAGCTCTTCCAATCTCTTCCAACTCTCCCAATTCTTCCAACTCTTCCAAACTTTCCAAACTTCTCAAACTTTTCCCAACTCTTCTCAAACTCTTTCCACACTCTCCCAAACTCTAAAACCAAACTCTTCCAAACTCTTCTAAACCGCAACCTTCCAAACTCTTCTAACGCTTCCAACTCTTCCAAAACTCTTTCCAAACTCTTCAACAAACTCTCCAAAACTCTTCAAACGCTCTCAACTTTTCAATTCTGGCCAATCTCTTCAAACTCTCAAACTCTTTCAAAAATTCGTTCAAATTTTCAAACTTTCCCAACTTCTTCCAAACTCTTCCAACGTCTTCCA
Organism: Neogobius melanostomus; assembly: GCA_007210695.1. Classification (NCBI taxonomy): domain Eukaryota; kingdom Metazoa; phylum Chordata; class Actinopteri; order Gobiiformes; family Gobiidae; genus Neogobius; species Neogobius melanostomus. The sequence goes on from VHKM01000414.1 coordinate 242,111, forward strand.
ATCTCTTCCAAACTCTGTCAACTGCTTCCCAAACGCTCTCAAACTTTTCCAATCTCTTCCAATCTCTTCCAAACTCTCCAATCTCTTCCCAACTCTCCCAATCTCTTCCAAACTCTTCCAAACTTTTCCAACTACTCTCAACTCTTCAAACTCTCCTCAACTCTTCCAAACTCTCTCAAACTCTCTCATACTCTGTCCAAACTCTTCGCAAACTCTCCAACTCTTCCAACGCTCTCAACTCTCCCAAGCTCTCAAACTCTTCCCAAACTCCCTTCAAACTTTTCCAAACTCTTCCAACTCTCTCAAACTCTTCCAAGCTCTCCAACTCTTCAACTCTCCCAAACTCTTCCAATCTCTTCCAGACGTTCCTCCCCAAACTCTCCAAACTCTTCCAACTCTCCCAAACTGCTCCAATTTCTCCCAAACTCTCCCAAACTCTTCCAACGCTCTCAAACTTCTCTCAATTTTCCAACTCACGCCAAACGCAGCTCAAACGCTTTCAAACCTCCCCAAACTCTTCCAAACTCTCCCAACTCTCTCAAACTCTTACAACTTTTCCAAACTCTCTCAAACTTTTCCAATCCTTTTCCAATCTCTTCCAACTCTCTCAAACTCTCCCACTCTCAACTCTTACAAACTCTCCCAAAAACTTCTTCCAATCTCTTCCAACTCTTCCAAACTCTCTTCAAACTTTTCATCTCTTCAATCTGTTCCAAACTCTCCAACTCTTCAAACTCTTCCAACTTCTCTCAATTTCTCAATCTCTTCCAATCTCTTCCAACTCTCCCAACTTCTCTCAAACTTTACACACCTTTTCAACTCTCTCAACTTCTTTCCTTCTCTTCAAAACTCTCCCAAACTCTTCCACAATCTCCACTCTTCCAAACTCTTCAAACACAAACTCTTTCAACTCTTCTAAACCAAACTCTTCCAAACTCTTGCCAAACCTTCCCAAATCTTCCAAAAACTCTTCCAACTCTTCCAAACTCTCTTCAAACTTTTCATCTCTTCAATCTGTTCCAAACTCTCCAACTCTTCAAACTCTTCCAACTTCTCTCAATTTCTCAATCTCTTCCAATCTCTTCAAACTCTCCAAACTCTTTCAAACTCTCCCAAACTCTTTCCAAACTCTTCCAACTCTTCCAATCTCTTCCAAACTCTTCCAACTCTTCCAAACTCTCCCAAACTTTCCTTCAACTACTTACAACCTTTTTCCAACTCTCCAACTCTTTCAAACTCTCCCAACTCTTCCAAACTCTTCCATCCAACTCTTCCATCTCTTCCAACTCTTTCAAACTTTCCCAAACTCTTCAAACTCTTCAAACTCTTCCAATCTCTTCCAAACTCTTTCAAACTTTCCCAAACGCTTACCAAACTCTTCCAAACTCTTCCACATCTCTTCCAAACGTCTCTCAACTTTCCAATCTCTTCCAATCTCTTTCCAAATTCCAATCTCTTCCAAACTCTCAATCTCTTCAAACTTCTTCCAAACTTTTCAAACTCTCTAAACCTTTCCTAACTCTCTCAACTGCTTCCAAACTCTCTCAAACTCTTCCAAACCTCTCAAACTCTCTCAAACTTTTCCAAACTCTTCCAAACTCCCTCACACTTTTCCAAACTCTTCCAAAACTCTCTCAAACTCTCAAGCTCTCCAAACTCTTCAACTCTCCCAAACTCTTCCATCTACTTTTCCAACCTCCTCGCAAAACTCTCCCAAACTCTTCCAAAACTCTCCAAACTCTTCCAATTTCTCCCACTTCCCAAACTCTTCCAAACGCTCTCAAACTCTCTCAACTTTTCAAACTCACCCCAAACTCTCTGCAAACGCATTCCACTCTAACTCTTCCAAACTTCCAAACTCTCTCAAACTCTTACACCTTTTCCAAAACTCTCTTCAAACTTTTCCAATCTCTTTCAATCTCTTCCAAACTTCTCAAACTCTCCCAAGCTCTCAAACTCTTCACAACTTGCCCCAAACTCTTCCAATCTTCTTCCAAAACTCTGTCCAAACTCTCCCAACTCTTCCAAACTCTCCCAACTCTCTCATTTCTCCCAAACTCTCCCAACTCTTCCAACGCTCTCAAACTCTCTCAATATGTTCCAAACTCACCAAACTCTCTCAAACGCTTCCAAAACTCTCCCCAAAAACTCTTCCAAACTCTCCCAACTCTTCCAATCTCTTACCAAACTCTTCCAAACTCTTCAAACTCTTCCAAATCTTCCAAACTCTCTCAAACTTTTTCCAAACTCTTCCAAACTCTCTCAAATCTCTTACACCTTTTCCAAATCTCAAACTCTTTCACTTCTCCCAAACTCTTCCAAACTCTTCCAATCTCTTCCAAATCTCTTCAAACTCTTCCAAACTCTTCCAAAACTCTCTCAAACTTTCCAATTCTTCCAATCTCTTCCAACTCTCCAAACTCTTTCAAACTCTCCCAAACTCTTCCAACTCTTCCATCTTTCCAATCTTTTCCAATCTCTTCAATCTCTTTCCAAACTCTCAACTTTTCCAAAACTTTCCAAATCTTCTCAAACTTTTCCAATCTCTTCCAATCTCTTCCGAACTCGTCCACAATCTCTTCCAACTCTCTCAAACTTTCATCTCTTCAATCTCTTCAACTCTCCAAACTTTCCAAACTCTTCCCAACTCTCTCAAACTTTTCCAATCTCTTCCATCTTTCCAAACTCTCCAAACTCTTTCAAACTCTCCCAAATCTTCCAACTCTTTCTCTCTTCCAATCTTCTTTCCAAACTCTTCAAACTCTTCCAACTCTCTCAAACTTTTCCAAACTCTCCAAACCTCTCAACTTTTCCAATCTCTTCAATCTCTTTCCAAACTCTCAACTTTTCCAAAACTTTCCAAATCTTCTCAAACTTTTCCAATCTCTTCCAATCTCTTCCGAACTCGTCCAAACTCTTTCAACTCTCCCAAACTCTTCCAAACTCTTTCAAACTCTTCCATCTCTTCCAAACTCTCTCAAACTCTTCCAATCTCTTCCAAACTCTCTCAAACTCTTCCAAACTCTCCCAACTCTCCCAAACTCTTTCCAATGTCTCCCAAACTCTCCAAACTCTTTCAAACTCTCCCAAACTCTTCCACTCTTCCAAACTTCCAATCTCTTCAAACTTTTCCAAAACTCTTCCAAACGTCTCTCAAACTTTTCAATCTCTTCCATCTCTCCACTCTTCAACTCTTCCAAACTCCTCCAAACTCTTTCAACCCTCTCCCAAACTCTTCAAACTTTCCAAAACTCTTCCAAACTCTTCCAAACTCTTCAACTTCCAACTCTTCCAAACTCTGTTTCCAAACGCTCTCAAACTTGCCAATCTCTTCCAATCTCTTCCAAACTCTCCCAAACTCTTCCAAACTCTTCACAAACTCTCCAAACTCTTTTCAAAACTCTTTCAAACTCTTTTCAAACTCTTTCCAAACTCTTCAAACTCTTTTTCAAACTCTTTCAAACTCTTCCAAACTCTTTTCAACTTTCTCCCACTCTCCCAAACTCTTTCCAACGCTCTCAACTCTTCAATTTTCAACTCTTCAACTCCTCCAAAGCTCTTCCAATTTTCTGGGCCAAACTCTCTCAAACTTTGTCAACTCTTCCAAACTCTTCCAAACCTCTTCCAAACTCTTCCAAAACTCTTCCAAACTCTCTCAAACTTTCCAATCTCTTCCAATCTCTTCCAACTTTCCAACTCTTCCAAACTCTCCCAAACTCTTCAAACTTCCCACTCTTCCAATTTCTTCCCAAACTCTCCCAAACTCTTCCAAACGCTCTCCAAACTCTTCTCAAAACTTTTTCCAACTTCACCCAAACTCCTCTCAACGCTTCCAAACTTCTCCCAAACTCTTCCCAAACTCTCCCAAACTCTCTCAACTCTTACAATTCTTCCAAACTCTTCAAACTCTTCCAAATCTTCCAAACTCTCTCAAACTTTTTCCAAACTCTTCCAAACTCTCTCAAATTTTCCAAACTCTTCAAATCTCTTCCAAAACTCTTCCAAAAACCTCTTCAACTCTTCCAAACTCTCTCAAACTTTTCCAATCTCTTCCAATCTCTTCCAAACTCTCAGTCTCTTCCAAATTCTTCAAACTCTTCCAACTTTCCAATCTTCCAAAACTTTTCCAAACTCTTCCAACTCTTCCAACTCTTCCCAAACTCTTCCCAAAAACTCTTCCAACTCTTCCAAGCTCTCAAACTATCTCAAACTTTTCCAAACTCTTCCAAACTTCCCACAAACTCTTCCAATTTCTTCCAACTCTCCCAAACTCTTCCAACTCTCCCAAACTCTCCAAACTCTCTCAAACTTTCCAAGCTCTCCACAACTCTTCCAAACTCTTCCCAAACTCTTCCAATCTCTTCCAACTTTTCCAAAACTCTCCCAAAACTTTCCAAACTCTTCTAAACCAAACGCTTCCAAACGCTTCAAACGCTTCCAAAACTCTTCCAAACTCTTTTCAAAACTCTTCCAAACGTTTCCAAACTCTTCTAAACGCTCCAAACTCTTTCCCAAAAACTCTTCCAACTCTCCAACTCTCCCAAACTCTCTCAAAAACTCTTACAACCTTTCCACTCTCGGCAAACTTTTCCAATTCTTTTCAAACTCTTTTCAAACTCTTTTCAAACTCTTTCCAAACTCTTTTCAAACTCTTCCAAACTCTTTTCAAACTCTTCCAAACTCTTTTCAAACTTCTTCCAACTCTTCTCAAACTCTTTACAAACGGTCTCCCAAACTCTTTCAAACTCTTCCAATCTCTTCCAAACTCTTCCAAATCTATACAACCTTTGCCAAATCTCTCAAACTTTCCAATCTCTTCAAACTCTTCCAACTCATTCCAACTTCTCAAACTTTTCCAATCTCTTCCAAACTCATTCCAAAACTCTTCCAAACTTTCAAACACAAACTCTTTCAACTCTTCTAAACCAAACTCTTCCAAACTCTTGCCAAACCTTCCCAAATCTTCCAAAACTCTTTCAACTCTTTCTAAACAAACGTCTTCCACCAAAACGCCTATTCAAAACTTTCCAACTCTTCCAAACTCTTCCAAACTCTCTCAAACTTTTCAATCTTTCAATCTCTTTCCAAACTCTCCCAAACTCTTCCAACTCTTAAAACTCTTCCAAACTCTTCTAAAAAACCAAACGCTTCCAAACGCTTCCAAACTCTTCCAAACTCTTCTAAACCAAACTCTTCCCAAACTCTTCTAAACCAAACTCTTCCAAACGCTTCCAAAACGCTTTCCAAACTCTCCAACTCTGTCCTAAACTTCTTCAAACTCTCTCAAACCCCGCTCTGTTTTACTCGGCGGAATCTCTTTCGCCATCTCTTTCCAAACTCTCCAAAAACTCTTCTAAACCAAACTCTTCCAAACTCTTTTCTAAACCAAAACTCTTCCAAACTCTTCTAAACGTTTCCAAACTCTTCCAACTGCTTCTTAAACCAAACTCTTCAAACTCTTTCCAACTCTCTCCAACTTCGAAAACTTCTCTCAACTTTTCCAAACTCTCTCAAACTCTTCCAACTTCTCTAAACTCTTCCACTCTCTCAACTCTCTCAAACTCTTTCTAAACAAAACTCTTCCAAACTCTTCCAAAACTTCTTTCAAACCAAACTCTTCCAAACTCTTCCAAAACTCTTCTAAACCAAACTCTTCCAAACTCTTCGAACCAAACTCTTCCAAACGCTCTCAAACTATCCAAACTCTCCAAACTCTTCCAAACCTCTCCCAACTCTGGGCAAACGCTCTCTCAAGTCTCTTCAAAACTCTCTCAACTTCCAATTTCTTCCAAATCTCTCTCAAACCTCTCAAAACGCTTCATAACTCTCCCAAACTCTTCCTAAAACTATCTCAAAAGCTCTTTCCAAACTTCTTCAAACTTTCCAACTCTCTCCAATTCTCTTCCAAACTCTTTTCAAACTCTCCAAACTTTCCAAACGCTCTCAAATTTTCAAAACTCTTCCAATCTCTTCCAACTATTCCAAACTCTCTCCAAACGCTCTCAAACTTTTCCCCAATCTCTTCCAATCTCTTCCAAACTCATCCCAATTCTTGCCAACTTCTGTCCAAACTTTTCCAACGCTCTCAAACTTTTCCAAACTCTCTTCAAACCTACTTCACAACTCTCTCAAACTTCTTCAAACTCTCCAACTCTTCCAAACTCCTCCAAACTCTTCCAAACTCTCTTCAAACTTTTCATCTCTTCAATCTGTTCCAAACTCTCCAACTCTTCAAACTCTTCCAACTTCTCTCAATTTCTCAATCTCTCCCCAACTCTTCCAAACTCTCCAACTCTTTCCAAACGCTCTCAAACTAGCTGCAACTCTCAAATCTTCCAAACTCTCCCAAACTCTTCAAACGCTCTTCCAAATTAAACTTTTCCAAACTTTCCAAACCAACTCTACCAAACTTTCCAAACCAAACTTTCCAAACCAAAACTCTTCCAAACCAAACCTTCCAAACTCTCCCAACTCTTCCAAACTCTCCCAACTCTTCCCAAACTTTTCCAAACTTGTTCCAATTCTTCTTCCAAACTCTTTCAAACTCTTTCCAACTCTTCCAACTCTTCAAACTCTTCCAACTTCTCTCAATTTCTCAATCTCTTCCAATCTCTTCAAACTCTCCAAACTCTTTCAAACTCTCCCAAACTCTTTCCAAACTCTCCCAATCTCTTCCAAACTCTTACCAAACTTTTTCCAAACTCTCTCAAACTTTTCCAAACTCTCTCAACTTTCCAACTCTCTTCAACTCTTCCACATCTTCCAACTCTTCCAAACTCTCTTCAAACTTTTCATCTCTTCAATCTGTTCCAAACTCTCCAACTCTTCAAACTCTTCCAACTTCTCTCAATTTCTCAATCTCTTCCAACTCTTCTCCAAACTCTTCCAAACTTTCCATCTCTTCACAAACTTCTTCCAAACTCTCCCAAACTGCTTCCAACTTCTCCCAGAACTCTTCCAATTTCTCCCAACTCTCCCAACTCTTCCAACGCTCTCAAACTTTTCAAATCTCTTCCAATCTCTTCAAACTTTCCCAAACTCTTCCTAAAATCTTCCATAACGCTCAAACTCTTCCAAAACCAAAACTCTTCAAACTCTCCAAACTAAACTCTTTCCAAACTCTTCCAAACTAACTTTCAAAACTTTCCAAACTCAAAACTTCTTCCCAAACTCTCTCAAACTCTTCCCAAACTCGCGTCAACTCTCTTCAAACTCTTACACCTTTTCCAAAACTCACCCCCAAACTCTCTCAACGCTTCCAAACTCTCCCAAATCTTCCAATCTCTCCAAACTCTCCCAAAAACTCTTTTCCAAACTCTTCCAAACTTTACTTCCAATCTCTTCAACTCTTCCAAACTCTTCCAACACTTCTTCCAAACTCTCCAAACGCTCTCAAACTTTCGCAATCTCTTCCAATCTCTTCCAAACTCTCCCAACTCTTTCAAACTCGTCCAAACTCTTTCAAATTTCCCAACTCTTCCAAACTCTTCCAAACTCTTCCAATCTCTTCCAAACTCTTTCCCTCTTCCAAACGCTCTCAACTTTTCCCAATTCTCTCAATTTCTCAATCTCTTCCAATCTCTTCAAACTCTCCAAACTCTTTCAAACTCTCCCAAACTCTTTCCAAACTCTTCCAACTCTTCCAAACTCTCTCAAACTTTCCAAACTCTTTCAAACTCTCCCAAAACTCTTCAATCTCTTCCAACTCTTCCAAACGCTCTCAAACTTTTCCAATCTCTTCAATCTCTTCGAACTCTCCATCTCTTCCAACTCTTCCAAACTTTTCGAAATCTTCTCAAACTTTTCCAAACTTCTCAAACTCTTCCAACCTCTCTCAAACTCTTCCAAACTCTCTCAACTCTCTCAAACTCTCCAAACTCTTCCAACTCTCCAAACTGCTTCCAACGTCTCCAAAACTCTTCCAAACGCTCTCAAACTATCTCAAACTTCTCCCAACTTTGCCATTTTCTTCCAAAACTCTCCAACTCTTCCAAAACCGCTCTCAAACTCTCTCAAACTTTCCAAACTCTTTCAAACTCTCCCAAAACCTTCCAATCTCTTCCAAACTCTCTTCAAAACTCTCCAAGCTCTCCAAACTCTTCCAAACCTCTCCCCAACTTTTCCAACTTCTTCCAAAAAATCCTTCCAACCAAACTCCCAAAACTCTTCCAAACAACTCTCCCCAGGATTCTCCCAAACTTCTGCCGACTCTGCCAGACTCTCCCAAACTCTTCCAAACCAAACTCTCCCAAACTTCCCAAACTCACCCAACTCTCTCAACGCTTTCCAAACTCTCCCAACTCTTCCAAACTTCTCAAACTTTTCCTAAATCTCTTCCAATCTCTTTCCACTCTCTCAACTTCCAAATCTCTCACTCTTCCAACTCTCCAAACTCTTCCAATCTCTTCCAAACTCTTTCCAAACTCTCCCAAACTCTTCCAAACTCTCAACTCTTCCAATTTCTCCCAAACTCTCCCAAACTCTTCGCAAACGCTCTCCAAACTCTCTCAACTTTCAAACTCACCAAAATCTCTCAAACGCTTCCAACTCTCCCCCAAACTCTTCAAACTCTCCCAACTCTCTCAAACTCTTCAACCTTTCCAAACTTCTCACACTTCAATCTTCTTCCAAAACTCTCCAAACTCTTCCAACTCCCAAACTCTCTCAACTCTTTTACAACCTTTTCCAAACTCTCCAAACTCTTTAAACTTCTCCAAACTCTTCCAACTCGTCTCAAACTTTTCCAATCTCTTCAAATCTCTTCCAACTCTCACAAACTCTGTCCCATCTCCCAAACTCTTCCAATCTTCCCAACTCCTCAAACTTTTCCATCTCTCCAATCTCTTCCAAATCTCTCCAACTCTTTCAAACTCTCCAAACTCTTTCCCAAAACTCTTCCAAACTCTTCCAATCTCTTCCAAAACTCTTCAAACTCTTCCAAACGCTTCTCAAACTTTTCCAAACTCCCCAAACTCTCCCAAACTCTCCCAACCAAACTCTGCCAGACTTCTTCCAAACCAAACTCTCCCAGATTCTCCCAAACTCTCCCAGACTCTGCAGACTCTCTTCAAACTCTTCAAAAACTCTCTCAAACTCTCTCAAACTCTCCCAACACTTCAACGCTCTCAAACTTCCTCAAACTTCTCAAACTTTTCCAAACTCTTCCAAAACTCTTCCCAAACTCTTCCAATTTCTTCCAAACTCTTCTTCAAACTCCTCTCCAACGCTTCCAAACTCTCCAAACTTCTTCAACTTCCCAACTCTTCCAAACTCTTCTCAAACTCTCCAAGCTCTCCAAACTTTCCAAACTCTCCAAAACTTTCATATCTCTTCCAGAACTCTTCAAACTCTCCCAAACTCTCCAAACTCTTCTAAACCAAACGCTTCAACTCTTCCAAACTCCTTCAAACTCTTCCAAACTCTTCTAAACCAACTCTTCACTTTCCAAACTCTTTCCAAACTCTTCCAATCTCTTCCAACTCTTCCAAACTCTTCCAAACTCTTTCCAACTCTTCCAAACTCTCTCAAACCTTGTTACAACTCTTTCCAATCTTCTTCCAAACTCTTCCAACGCTCTACAAACTTTTCCAATCTCTTCCATCTCTTCCACTCTTCCAACTTTTCGAAACTCTCTCAAACGTTTTCAAACTCTCTCAAACTCTTCCAAATCTCTTCAAACTCTCTCAACTTCTCCCAACTCTTTCCAAACTCTTCAACCTCTCCCAAAACTTCCTCAACTCTTCCAAACTCTCCTAAACTCTTCCAAACTCTTCCAAACTCTTCTAAACCAAACTGCTTCCAAACTCTTCTAAACCAAACTCTTTCCAACTCTTCTAAACGTTCCAAAACTCTTTCTCCAACACTCTCTCAAACTTTTTCCAAACTCTTCCCAACCTCCCAAACTCTTCCAATTCTCTTTCCAAACTCTCTCAAACTCTCTCAAACGCTTCCAACTCTCCCAGACTCTGCCAGCTCTCCAAACTCTCCCAAACTCTCCCAAACTCGTCCCAGATTTCTCCAAACTCTCCCAGACTCTGCCAGAACTCTTCAACACTCTCAAACTTTTCCAACTCTATCCAATCTCATTCCAAACTCTTCACAACTCTATCCAAACGCTCTCCAACTTTTCAATCTCTTCCATCTCTTCCAAACTCTCCCAATCTCTTCCAAACTCTTCCAAACTTTTCAAACCTCTCAAACTTTTCCAAACTCTCTCAAACTCTTTCCAAACTCTCTCAAACTCTTCCAAACTCTCTCAAACTCTCTCAACTCTTCCCGAAACTCTTCCAAACCTCCCAAACTCTTCCAAACCCTCTCAAACTCTCTCAACTTTCCAATCTCTTCCAACTCTTCCCAACTCTCCCACAACTCTTTCCAACTCTCCCAATACTCTTCCAAACGTCTCAACTCTTCTTGAACTTTTCAACTCACACAAACTCTCTTCAAACGCCTTCCAAAACTCCCCAAACTCTCCCAAACTCTTCCAAACTCTTCCAATCTCTTCCAAACTCTTCCAAACTCTTCCAAACTTTCCAAACTCTTCCAACTCTCTCAAACTTGTTTCCAAACTCTTCCAAAACTCTCTCAAACCTTTTTCCAAAACTCCTTCCAAACTATTCCCAAACTACTTCCAATTTCTCCAAACTCTTCAAACTCTCTCCAAAACGCTTCCAACTCTCCCAAACTCTTCCAACTCTCCCAAACTTTTCCAAAACTCTCTCAAACTCTTCCCGCTCTCCAAAACTCTTCAAACTCTCCCAACCTCTTCCAATCTCTTTCCAACTCTTCCAAACTTCCCAACTCTTCCAACTCTCCCAACTCTTTCCAAACGCTCTCAAACTCTCTCAAACTCTTCCAAACTCTCTTCAAACTTTTCATCTCTTCAATCTGTTCCAAACTCTCCAACTCTTCAAACTCTTCCAACTTCTCTCAATTTCTCAATCTCTTCCAACGCTCTCAACTTCTTCCATCTCTTTCAAGCTCTTTCCAAACTCTTCCAAACTTTTCGAAACTCTCTCAAACTTTTCCAACTCTCTCAAACTCTTCAAACTCTCCAACTCTTCTAAACCAAACTTCTTCAAACTCTTCTAAACCAAAACTTCTTCAAACTCTTCTAAACGCTTCCAAACTCTTCCAAACCTCTCCCAAACTCTTCCAAACTTCCCAACTCTTCCAACGCCTTTCAAAACTCTCCAAATCCTTCCAAACGTCTCAAGACTTCTCAAACTCTCTCAAACTTTTCCAACTTCTCTCAATTTCTCAATCTCTTCCAATCTCTTCAAACTCTCCAAACTCTTTCAAACTCTCCCAAACTCTTTCCAAACTCTTCCAACTCTCCCAAACTCTTCCAAACTCTCAATCTCTGTCAACTCTTTCAAACTCTTCCAAACTCTTCCCAACACTTCTCAAACGTTTTCAAACTTTCCAATCTCTTCCCAAACTCTTCCAATCTCTTCCAAAACTCTTCCAAAACTCTTCCAAACGCTCTCAAAACTTTTCCAATCTCTTCCAATCTCTTCCAAACTCTCCCAATCTCTTCCAAAACTCTTTCCAAAACTTTTCCAAACCTCTCTAAAACTTTTCCAAACTCTCTCAAACTTTCCAAACTCTTCAACTCTTCCAAACTCTCTCAATACTCTTCTAAACTTCTCCCAAATCTCCAACTCTCCAAACTCTTCCAAACCCTCTAAACTCTCTCAAACTTTTCCAATTCTCTTTCCAAGCTCTTCCAAACTCTCTCAAACATCTCCCAACTTCTTCCAAACTATCCACACTCTTCCAAACTTCTCTCTCAAACTCTCTCAAACTCTCCAAAACTCTTACCACAAACTCTTCCCAATTTCTTCAAACTTCTCCAAACTCTTCAAAATTTCTTTCAAACTCTTCACAATCTCTTCCAAAAACTCTCCAAACCTCTACAAACAGCAGAAACCTAATGTTCCGACCTGCTCAAAGCTCAGATATTGCCATTTGGACAAGCCAGTTTCAGATGTGAGTGTCGCTGCAGGTGACTCGGAGGCTGCAGTGTGTGACGATCCATCTGAAGCAGGAGTTTAAAACAGGACACGTCCAGGATGCGCCGGTCGAGCTCTATGACTACTACGAGCCCGGTGAGTACTGCATACTACTACTACTATACTACTACTACTACTACTACTAATACTACGGACCCGTCTGTAGGTCGCAAGGCGGAGGGATTCTACTCATCGCAGCTGAAGGACCAATCGAGCTGCTCGTTCTGCGGCTCCAGCTGTGCCGACTGTGCCCGCCATGATGACAATGGCCTTTACAATGCTACCACGACCAGCACCGTGGCGACCAGCACCGCGACGACCAGCACCGCGGCGACCAGCACCGCGACGACCAGCACTGTGGCGACCAGCACCGCGACGACCAGCACTGCGGCGACCAGCACCGCGGCGACCAGCACCGCGACGACCAGCACTGCGATGAACGACGCTGTGAAGATCTCCACGACCACCGCCACGACCACCACTGCGACAACCACCGCGATGACGACTCTCCACTACCCTGACCTCCACGACTACTACGACGACTACTACGATGACTACTACGATGACTACTACGATGACTACTATGATGACTACTACGAAGACTACGACTACGATCACCACCACAACCACTCCCACCACTACAACCATGACTACTACCACGACTACTCCTACCACTACAACCACCACCAGTACCACAACACGTACAACCAATCCAACCACCACTACTACCACAACCACTACCACCACTAATCACCACTACTACCACCACTACAATCACCACAACAGCAGCGGCAGTGGCGTTGGCGGCTGCGTTGGCGGCTGCGTTGGCGTGACGGTGGTGATCTCCCGCGGCGGCGTCCTGCTCCCTCTGCCCGCTCTGCTTTTTCTGCTCGTTCTGCTGCTCTGATTTAGATCAGAGGCCCACTTTTCCGGCTCATGAGCTACATTCAAGGTCAGCAAGGCTCTGAGATCTACCTAAATCTGAAGGTCACAGGGGGGAGTCTTTTTTCTTTCTTTTTTAAATCAAGGTTGTTATTATTGATTTGAAATTAAAGCATTTTGTATTTATCTCTTCAATAAAATGTAACTATAATGCAGTGTTTCCCCACCAGGGGTACAGGGACTTGGTGGACAGATTAGAAAAAGAAGGTGAAACTGATTAGAAATTCAATATTACTTTCAAAGAAGAGTTAGTTGTAATTCTATCAGTAAAAGGTAGAGATGCACCAATCCGGCTTTTTTGCTTCTGAATCCGATACTGGGTTTTTCAGTATCTGCCGATATCCGATATTAACCGATACAAGAAACTTGCTGTGAGTGAAAAAAGTGAATGGTCTTTTTTTTCCCGGTGTTAGCTGTCTTCAGGACATCTGCAGGAACCCCAAAGTCAAATTTAATACTTTAATACTTTTTAAAAACTTTAAGGCCTCATGGCATCTTCGAGCCGCTTCAACAATTGCTTGAAATTCTTTAACTTCTAGCCGGGAACCGACAAACTTACACTTTCCCTATTTTGACCGACTTGTTTCATGGTAGTTTGACAGAATGTGAAAAACATTACACAAAATCACTGGACTTTTCTGCATTAAATATCCTCGAGTATAAGACAGGCTATAATATAATACATTAATAACAAAACAACTCACATACATTAATATGATCATTATAAGTTTACAAATATGTTTGCTCAGTAATTTTTTTTAACAGCTTTTCATTAATTAATACATAAACACTTGGTCACTCCAGCAGTGGCTACTTTATTTTATTAAGCTACTTTACGTGAGCCAATCATTGTTTCTGTCCCAGCTTTAATTAGTTGACGTTAGCATTAGCATGCTCCTGCTAGAATTGGCATGCTGTTGGGTTACAACCCCCACTCTGACATTGAGGATTTTTTCCCCCCTTTGTCGGAGTGGTGACACTTTTATCTTTTGTGCAACGTCCTGCCATTCCGACACATATTAGTTCGTTAGTTTACGAACCGTAACCTTACCTTAGCCCTAACCTTAAGGACCTATTGCCGGGATAGCGGTGTCAAAAAGTATCGGATTGACGAGATGTCGCAATGGAGGGACGTCGAATTGGAGGTGTGTCAGAATGACGGTCCGACCCATGTGGTTGCTAGCCACGGCCTTTTGTGCGGCGATTAAAAATAAGTCTTCAGAGGTTAAAACTAACTCAACGATTGAATTCTCCTACAGGCTCTGAGCTTCAAAGTGACACAGCATGTCCATATTTACTTAGACTTAGTAAAAGTTGTGTTTTTAAAACATTGAGAGCCAAAACAGGTTTTGGGTCAGTATCGGATATTTGCAGCCGATAGCCGCTATCGTATTTTTTCAATATCGGCTCTGATAACGTTGCATCCCTAGTAAATTTTTTCACGTTGTTTACATTTTGGCAGGATCTTTAAGGGGAACTGGGAGTAAAGAGCAAAGCCTCAAGGGGAATGTGGGAACCACTGCTATAATGTATAATACTCAGAGGAGGGTAGTACTCAGTTACATTTACAAGTACAAGTACTTTGAGGAGATTGTACTTAGAGTAGTTTTATCACATCAGTAGTTTTTTACTTGTACTTGAGTAAAATCATAATGATGTATCTGTTTCATACTTGAGTAAAAATAATAGTTACTTTTCCACTGTGAGTAAATATTTAAACGGCAAATACTTCATTTCGATCTGTTAAAGTAGATCGTCTCGTGCTCCTTGTTCTTTACAATTATTTCAGTTTACTGTATTTTGTGCCATTTTCGATGGAAATATCACAATTTCCACAGGATTTTATGTTTTGTTTCCTATAATTTATGACTTCTGGATTAGAATATTTTTCCTTGTCTTTCTCTAAAACCTCTGATTATTCGATTATACTGAAGGAAAACTAAACACACCTGATGTAGCTTTTCCCCGGCCTGTTTTTATGCATAATGTTGTATATGTCCTTATGTCTTTGGATTATTCTGGGATTTGTTTTCTCCGCCTTATTCTTTTGTAGTTTTGTGGTATTTTGTTTTGAAGAAGATAATTCAAATAAATGGACGTTGAACTCTCCTCATTTGTCCGTGTCCCAGATACTTGCAATGCAGAGGTCCATCCACCAGGGGGCAGTAATTCATGGCCCAGAGTTAAACTAAGAGAACTAAAATTCTCAGTTTTAAGGTCAGAAAACGTTTCCAATTGTTCCTGATGCTTCAAACAAATGTTCAAAGAATCGATCAAATTGAAACTTCTCATTTCACAGCTTCCTTTAGAGTAAAACCGTGTGGAAAATGTCTGTGTCCGATTTGATACAGCGGCTCCTAAAACAATGATATCGCTCATTTATTTAGAATGTAATAAAGAAACATACAATCTTCTTAAAGGAATAAATGTACGGTTAAAGTGGTTATGACACATTAGACAGTTTTTGCTAAATCATATTTAACACATTGAAGATTTTGCATAAAAATGTATTGTTTTCTTTAGTTTGACCGTTGTTTCTGATGTTTATAGTTTCTCTTCCTTATTGACACTGACAGGAAGTGACATAGATGAAGGCAAACCCTTTTAAACTGTTGCCGACCATGTTATGTCAATGGGAAATGAGTCAAACTGCTCTGGATTTCTGCTTATTGCTGTGTTAATAATAATAATAATAATAATAATACCTTACACTTGTATTGCTCTTTACAAGCCTGTGTTACCAAGTTTCTCAAAGCGCTGCACTGTCGTCATTATTCATTCACTCCAGACTTGGTGGTGGTGAACTATTTTTATTTATTTATTGGTTTATTTGGTAGAGCCTCACCATCCAAGTACCGACCAGGCCCTTCCTGCTGAGCTTCAGAGGTCTGACGGGATTGGGCAGAGCAAAGGTCACGTGTTCATGTGGCCCATGGATCATCAAATAAAAACATATTTTTTCACTGATTAGCGCTTAGCTCAGCTAATCTTTAAGTGTGTTGTGAGCAAAAGCTAAATGGTAGTTTGTTTAAAAAAATATCACATAAATGTAATTTTTTCTTGCTTTAATGTCGGGCATTTGTCTCACAGTTTTGTTTTTCTGAGGAAGACGACGGCTCAGACTAAACTAAACTAAAGAAGTAGCAGAGCAGGAACCTGCTGGAAATCAGTTTGTACTGAGCCAGGCCCGATACAGTTTGAAATCTTTCCTGCTTAATAAATAAAACTAGACACTTTTGCAATGGATGAAGTCATTGCGACTGACTACGGAATTTGCTGAATGCTTAAATTGAATAAACTTATTAATTTGCATAAACTTCTTAATTTGCATACATTGTTTACGTTGCATAAACTTGAACTTCCATAAACGTGTTAATTTGCATAAACTGAACAATTTGCATAAAATATTTAAATTTCATAAACTATTTAATTCCATAAACTGGTTGAAAAAATGAATAGGCAGAATTCCCAACCCTGTAAAAAACTGGAAAACTGCAGAAGGCGGAATTTTCCTAAAAACTGACAAATTGCAGAAAATGCAGAAATTGCAGAAAATGCAGATAAAATGGCTGAAAACAATTAATTTTAAGTCAATAGGAAAAATTGGTGGAAATCTGTCCGATTGCGGAAAATCGCAGAAGTCCCAATAGTGTGAATGTGCCTTAAAGGTCAGCCTTCACCGACATGCCACATTCAATCAAACACGTGTTAAAATCCACTCCGAGGTGCTCTCACTAATAACACTATTCAACAGAAGTGTATTTCCTTCAGTGTTTGGGGGGTGTGAGCTCACAGTTTGGTCGGCACTGGCTCAGCCTTTGGTGGTTCTAGTTATTTATCCTCAGCCACTGAAGTCTGACCAGAATAATGTTCACTAATGACTTTACAAACTTAAACAAAAGTCCAAAACAGAAAAGATGCTTCAGAGGTTTATTAACAGGTCACAGGTGAAGAAGAAACTGGTGAAACTGTTGAACTTTAAGTCCTACAGCTGCACTTTTACAGAGAGGGAGGGGGTTTATTCACACGAAACTGGACACGGAAGCTCCGGTCAGATGTGCGCCCTCTGGTGGCGAGCTGAGGAGGCAAAAACAAGAGTCAAACCACTGCACCTTATTCATACACAATCTGTGATCTTCTCCATCTGGGGAGGAAATATTCCATTTATCAGGAAACATTGAGCCGGATTAAACGTGCTCTGAGTGAGGCCTGATTCAGGATTCAGCTTCAGTCTCAAAGACACATTAACGTCAGGAGGTCAGGAGGTCAGGAGGTCAGGAGGTCAGCTCTGAATGAACTGCCATAATCTACACACGTTTGATTTAAGAATAAGGACATTTTAAACCAACAACGCCACTGGATTAAAAGCATTAATGTCCTCTGTGAAGTATCTGCAGTACCTTTGGTTTGTAGTAGTAGTACCTTTGGTTTGTAGTAGTAGTTGTAGTACCTTTGGTTTGTAGTAGTAGTTGTAGTAGTACCTTTGGTTTGTAGTAGTAGTTGTAGTACTACCTTTGGTTTGTAGTAGTAGTTGTAGTACCTTTGGTTTGTAGTAGTAGTTGTAGTAGTACCTTTGGTTTGTAGTAGTAGTACCTTTGGTTTGTAGTAGTACTGTAGTTGTAGTAGTACCTTTGGTTTGTAGTAGTAGTTGTAGTACCTTTGGTTTGTAGTAGTAGTAGTAGTACCTTTGGTTTGTAGTAGTAGTTGTAGTACAAGTACAGGATGATGGTGGTGAGGAGGAGGAGGATGAAGATCACTGCGGCTCTGATCAGAAACTTCACGTCCGAGTCTAAAACCACAAACACATGAAAAGGGTTGATGGGGAAGTTTGTGTTTTAATATATTTCTTCAGAGTCTTCAGAGTCAGAAAATAAGATTTATTAACAATTTTATAATAAAAATACATTTTATGAATATTTTACAAAAAAGTTTATTTTATTTGATAGAAAATTCACTTTTCACATTAATCTGTGATTTTGGCATTGCGATTTTAATTAGTCTCTTCTGGAATCAAAGAGTAATTTTGAGACAAAAACTAAAGAAAAAAAAATCAAGATTCAATGTATAAATAAATATATATATAAAGAGATGAATGACCACTAGGGGCAGTGTGCAGGCAACACCTTAAAGGGACTAGATGCAAGTTGGTCATTTATACTCACTACTGCCACCTAAGGTCTTACGCGTAACTGCAGTCTCTATATTAAGCTCGTGCACTTCAGACCTGATTAACACCTTTGTGAGTGACAGAGCAGGATTTTAGAGGCAGTTGTGGTGAACAGGTCTGAGCTCATTCTACACATTAGGATGGAACATGTAGGGAGGAAAATACATAAGGGATAATGTATAGAACGCCGGTCATTATCGGAAAAATAAGTACCGACAGTTTGGCCCTGAAGGTACTTATTTCATGCTAATAACCGGCGTTCTATATCCCGCTTATTATACGGCTGTTTGCCAACTGTACACATACAAATAAAAGGTTTATTTAATGATTTCCATGACAAATAGTTCCGAAAAATTTGCGCGTTGCTCTGCAACGTTTGTTGATTCCAGGCAGTGTGGCTAGGCTAGCAATAAGTAGCTAGGCTAGCTACTTATTGCTAGCCTAGCTCCTTAGTTGAAGGTGCAGTTAGAGAGGAGGAATGGTGGTGAATCTCTGGGTAAGTTGAAAGTCAGACTCCCGTTAACTTCACAAGCGATTCCCCAAACTTCTCTCTCAGGGACAGAGATAATGTAACTGTAAATCTAACACTGATATGAAACACCTGTATTACAAACACAAACTCCGTTGCCATTGGCAGTGGTCATTATGTTTTTCAGAGGTCTTCTATCAGAAAATAATGACCGGTAGAACGTTGGGAAATCACATTCAAGTCAATGGAGCGTTCTACTTGCATTGTGAAGGGCCGTATAATAAATAATATTAACATTTTCAACTCTGTATAGTCCCTTTAAAGTCCCTTTAAAGTCCCTCTGATGACAACTGTGTTCAGCAGTTAGTAATCCAGGAGATGGATGTCACACGAGAAGACAATTACTTTATATGAATGAGTCAAACCTTTTGTTAGAGAGATCAATATATACTGCAAAAGGCTGTTTTTCAGCGACAAAATCAAAATAATGGACAGAGCCAGGTTTAAATGTGTGGCTTTATTTTGGGCGGCACGGTGGCATAGTGGTTAGAGCTCGTGCTTCACAGCTAGAAGGTCCTGGGTTCAATTTTGGACGAGGCCTTTCTGTGGAGTTTGCATGTTCTCCCTGTGTCGGTTTCCTCTGGTTTCCCCTACCACTAAAACATGTACAATAGGCCAGAATGAATGATGTGTGTGAATGAATGGTGGTCAGAGGGACAGATGTTTGCAGATGTGTCCAGGGGAAACTGAAGTTACATACGTAGTTTACCAGAGTGAATGTACAACTGTCTCATGTAAAGCGTTTTGTGAGTCAGTGAAAGGCGCTAAACAAATAAAGTCTAAATAAAGTATTTTGTGATATATTAGTTCCAAAGATTTTCTCAGAGGGATTTTAGATCTTGTTTAGTTTTGAAAATAAATTCAAATAGTTATTTTTTAGTTCAAAGCTCATAAAATCGGTTTCGCTCTGTAAAATATATAATATGTGTGGAATCATAATAAGAAAACAAATCTAAATGTCGTAGCTCGTACCTCCCAGTTTGAGACGGAGGGCGGGGCCTTGAAAGGTGAGGTTCCCACAGCCCACCTGGAGCAGGTAAACACAGGTGTACGCCCCCGAGTGGGCGGGGCTGAAGGCCGGGAACAGGAAGTGAGCCGAGTGATTGACAGCCGGGAGGGTGTGGTTTCCGACGGGCGTCAGGAGGAGGAAAAGACCGTCAAGAAGATTTGGTTTAACGAAACACGACACAGAGAAGTCCAGATGCCTCTCCACCATCACAGGCTCCTCCCCCACATCCGGAGGAGGGGCCTCCACAGTCGAGAGGGGGCCCACATCTGGAGGAGGAGGGGCCTCCACAGTCGAGAGGGGGCCCAGGGCAAAGGACTGAGAGACCCCTCCAGAGGAGACGACAGGCCGAGCAGGGACCGGGCCTGAGGACAGAGTCAGAGAAGTTAGTTACTTGTAAAGACCACATAGGTCACTTCATGAGCGTCACTCAGTGAACCAAACCCTTAATGATGTCATCTACTGTGCAGAACCTGGTCAGGATATAAAATCATTTATTGTATTATTGAAAATTAGGGCTGTTGAAAATTTTTTATTCTGCGATATATCGTGATATTACATCGTGCGATTCTCGTATCGTTGCAAAAAGCGTCTGATCAATATTGCCGTTGATCAAAAGTGTTTTTGTGATTCGTGATTCTGGTTAAAATCTGAACCGTGTCTAATGACGCTTTGTTCCTTACGTTTTTAGATCGTTCACATTAGTCTCTGCTCTTAGGTCGACGTTTAGTAAAAACACCAACTTCCTCGTTTACGAAATACGGTGCATTCCGTTAGTGTTATATACGGCTCTTCTCAATCAATCAATCAATGGTTTTGTATAGCCCAATATCACAACAGGAGTTTCCTCACAGCTGCACCGAACATTAAGGCAATAAAACAGAGCAGTAAATAAGACAATGTAAAGTTCAGGTGAATCAAGTATCCAGACAAACATAATGTCCAAATAAGCGTCAGCAGTAGGTGGCGACGAGCGGCGCGGGTGTCCCCTGTCCTTAGACTCTCCAGCACGGCGAGGAAAAACTCAAAAACCCAGTGGGAGAAACGAGAAACCTCGGGGAGAACCACAGAAGGAGAGATCCACTCCCATGGACGGACAGGCTATAGAGACCCAGGGCCGATGGAGTCCCTGAAGCAGACGGGCCAAGATCGCAGACCGTCCAGTCCTTGTTGTCAATCCAGTAGGCAGGGTTCCTCCATTCAGCCGGGTTCCTCCGTTCGATCTAGACAGACACTCCCGAGGGGGAGTGGGACAGGAGACACCATGTCTCCTGTCTCTCTGATTGGTTAATACGGTTTTTAATCACGACCATCGGGAACTCAGAGAAATCCCCCTGATCCCAGATACACGACTTTCTACACAAGAGGAAAGTGTGGATTCTGGCGGGTCGGGCTGGTTCTTACCTGTTGTAACTGTAGGCCCCGCCCCCTTGACGCTGTTGCAGAGGTTGATCGTGAACTGGGCCACGATGTCCACGAGGGACTGGAAGCGTTTGAGGTTGTACATGTGGATTTCATCAGGGTCGGAGGCGATGGAGCACAGCTCGTTCTCATCGGCGTCCCTCACACCTGGACACGGGACACGAGGGGTTAAAGCAGGTCTAAATTATCTTTAGTTTTGATCTTTATGACAGAAGTTCTTTCCCGCCGGACTCACCGATGGCGTACAGCTCGATGCCGCTGTCCCGCAGCTTCTGGGAAGTGACTCCGATCTTGTCCTGGGATTCTCCGTCCGTAATGAGGACGAGGATCTTCTTTGCGTCGTCCCTCAGCCCCACGTTCGGACAAAAGTGATTCTGTAAGACGAAGTTCAGAGCCTTCCCTGGAAAACCATGAAAGAAAAAGAAAAGTTTTCCTGTCAGGATGTTCTCTCCCTCGTACGGCAGGTTCTCAGTGCTTTAGTATAGTAGTAGTAGTAGTAGTACAGTGTTTCCCACACATAGACTATTCTGTGGCGCACCGCCACAGCGGTCATTTTGACTGATAGAAAGTCTCCCTACAAATCCTTTGGACTCGAGTTCATCTGGTTTTATTACAGAGTCAGCGCAGCCTCGTGCAGCTGAATATGTTACGCGCAGCTCCAACGTCTTTCAGTCACCAGCTGAGCGTCTGCTCTCTCCCTTTCCCCTCAGCTCGCGCTAATGCTTCCAAAAGCTCATGGCGTCGCAGCCTCACAAGTTTTCGTCACAACCTTAATGCTTTCACAAGACGGAGAGCCGTATTTATCCCACTGCTGCACCACTGCTGCAGCGCGAGGCGGACACAGGAGAGAAAACGAGAGGCCTCCGCGACACAATCTCTCCTGTGTCCAATATCGTCCAGCTGCAGCCAGAAACACAAGAACACCCCCAAACATCCGTTCTTCAAAAACATTTCAAAATAAGGGTTGTCACCGCTATGTTGCTATATTGGGGGGGGGGGGGGGGGGGAGTATAAAAAAAGAGAAAAACGAATTTACACATTTACGATATGTCACACTTCATCCTGCACTACTTGTGTAATACAACAGTTGGCTGCTCATGTCATCTACATAGTGCAGTGATTCACTTTTCAACTCATAACAACCTCTGATAATGTATTAAATTATGATTTTGTACAGCATTATTTCACTGACTCTGATTTAAGCGTGGAATGCTTTTTAAATTGAATGTAACAAATTGACGTAACATTTTTAAAGACACAAAAACCAGGGGCTGTGCATATATTATATTCATTTTCATATTCAATTGAAAATTGGATTAAGCAAGTAACTTGAAATAGCAAATAATTTCTTCCAAACCTCCAGTCTCTATGCTATTATTTTGTATTCTACAGAACTTCTACAGGTAAATGATGAATGACTAATGCTGTTTAATGCCCCAAGGAAACCCTGTTTGCATAGTTTATGTATAAATATTATATTTATGTTCAATTTAACTTCATCAAACATAACATACATACTTTTACAATTGACCTTATTGTAACCAAACTCGAATAGATCTAACTTGTTAAAAAAAAGAAAAAAAGAGGGCGCTTCATGGACCTCCAGTCAGTAAAAAATGGTGGTTTAAGAGGTGCTCTTTGGTGAAGGGATAGTCAATGTATAAATACAGAAAGAACCAAGGCACTCTCTCAAAAATTGATTAAAATGCCTTTATTGGGTATGGTAATAACTTTTTATTGAACAAAAACTGTAAACGCAATATCCTCAATGGCATATTTTCCATGGCCTTTAAAGTTGAGAACAACAAATGCCTCCTTCCAGTTTTTTTCGGAAGAAAACAGTTGAGCCAGTCGCAGACTAAGACCGCTGCTCTGACCTGCCACCTTGCAAATTTTTCCAATCTTAATTTGAACCACATTTCTTTTAAGTTTAAGGCTCTCTGCTATGTAGTTGTTCAAATGGATCACAGGAGTGTATTGCTGAGCCATGGATCGAAACATTTTAGACACCCTGTTTATAGACTCCAACATTGCCATGTTTGTTTCCAGGGTCATTCTAATAATAATATCCCATATTTCCACGGACATCTATCTGCGCGGTTCTTTTACTTTCGCTGATGTTAAGCAGCGGAAATGACATCTTAACACAGCGTACCACGCAAGCGTTCTCTGATTGGTTGGTGAAACATTGCATGGGGCGTTCTGGTAATCAAACAGGAACGCCTCTGCCGCAGCTCGAGCCTCCTCCCTGTGTCCGCCTCCCGCTGCAGCGCTGCGATCAAAGGGCTGCGCTGCACGCTGCACGTGACCCATAGTCTGTGCACGTGTTTCTCCACACGCTCCCCATCAGCGCGCGCTCCCCCCCACCTTAGCCGCCCCCCACTCCCCCGCCACACATTACCTTCAAACCTGTGGGAAACACTGTAGTAGTAGTAGTAGCAGCAGCAGTTTCAGTTGTAGTAGTAGTAGTAGCAGCAGTAGTAGTAGTAGTAGCAGTAGTAGTAGTAGTAGTAGTAGTAGCAGTAGTAGTAGTAGTAGTAGTAGTAGCAGTAGTAGTAGTAGTAGTAGTAGTAGTAGTAGTAATAGTAGTAGTAGTAGTAGTAGTAGTAGTAGTAGTAGTAGTAGTAGTAGCAGTAGTAGTAGTAGTAGTAGTAGTAGCAGTAGTAGTAGTAGTAATAGTAGTAGTAGTAGTAATAGTAGTAGTAGTACCTGTGTAGGTGCCACCGCCCTTGTACGGCACGTTGGCCACGGCCTGCAGTAGAGAGGCTTTGGTCGGGTGAGAGTTCAGGTGCCACTCGGTCTTTGTGTCTTCGCTGAACTGAGCCAGACCTGAAACAGAACTAACAGGTTAAGACTGGGACTAAAGCAGGACTGATCCCTTTAGTCGACTAAGGATTTCTGTGGCCGGGATACAGCCTAAATTTTGATTCATTCATCTATTTAAATGGACATAGCAATAACATTGGATGAACCAGATGCATTGTTTAAAAATGTTGACAAAAATTGATTCGGGGTTATATATCCGGATATTACGTTGCGCGATTCTCATATCGATGCAAAAAGCGTCTGAATCGATATTTAAACATCTATTTTTGGGGGAAATATTCATTGCCAAGTCTCTCGGTCCTGCACTTTTACTCCCGCCCGCTAGATGGCAGTGCACCGCACATCCCACTTGAGTAATCTCACCAGAGTTATGTATGGAGGCTAAGGAGCTATGAGATGCTCCGGGACACTTTGTGAACTCCACATCTGACCTCACTTTGGCTTTTACTGCAAAGACAGAGACTTGCATCGCTGCGATCCTCTCACTTTCTCCACTTCACCGTCGTGTTTTGGCGTTTTGTTTAAACCACACAACACAGCAAAATTAATTTATCTTTGTAGTATTTTATTACGGGATAAAAGGAAGCAGAGGAGAAACTGAACACAGCAGGCTCATGTTAAACTAGTGTCACAGTGGTTAAGTGCGTCCAGTTTGTGCTAACACATAAAGATAACAAAGAGATGAGCTCTATACTTCGTCGTCACGGTGATGCCCATGTTGTCATTATGTCCCTGATCTAATGCACAGATGAGCCACAGAGACGAGTGATGCGAGTTGTGGAGTAGACGAGGTTTTAAATGCTCCGTCTGGATGATTGTATATTTAAACACAGGGAAACGTTTCTGCACTTGGATGAAACAGTTCTGTTATTACTGATCTCTAAGGACTCCCATCTGAAGAAATACTATGACACATGCATCCCCCAGTTTAGTTAATATTAAAGGGGGGGTATTATGTAAAATGGACTTTTTCAAGCTTTATATCATGTTATTATGTCATTCCCTCATTAAACACATGCCTGGAGTGTTGCCTTGGCTCATTCACATATTTTTAAGTAATCAGTAAAAACTTAGACGGCAGCCATTTTAGGTGTAGCTATGCCTCAGTCCTCCTAGGAACGCCCCCACCTCCTGGAGACGCCTCTGGACCTTTCGTCACCAGCCAAGCCACCAACCACTGCTCCTCAGCTCAGCAGAGCCCCCTCCCCGCACAGTAGTGTTGTTTAGATGCCACAGCAGTGTGCTGAAGGGGGCGTGTCGGAAAGCTTCTTAAAGAGACAGAGGCCTATTTCAAAACGTTCAGTACAGCCATTTTGAGAGAGCAATTTTATTCAAGGCAGTTATTTTAATTTACTGCATATACAGACCAACAGAAGGTTACGTCATCATTGTAGTATGCTATAGACTGGTGCTATGTGATTGAAAAAAGCATAATACCCCCTCTTTAAAGTGGCGAGTGCTCTGAGGCGTTAGCTTGAATTTGGCAGTAACAACATGCAGCTGTTGTCCTCGGTTTTGCAGCTTATATTGTTTTTTTTTTTTTTTTTACAAGGGCTCATTGTATTGCTAATGGCCTCGACTAATGCAATGAAAATGACAGATTTTTTCTACCCTTCATTCCGACGTCTCGCCAATCCAACACTTTTTGATACCTCCATTCCGAGTGTAGCCTGTAAACTCCACTATCCTTAAGGTTAGGGTTAGTTCTAGTAGTGGAAGTGCCCGCACTCCGACAATTAGACCTCAGTGTTGGAGTAGGGGGCATCGGAATGGCGGTGTGTAACCTTTTTCTGCCAGTCCAGCCCTGCTCAAAGGAAGCGTCAGGAGAACTCTGATTAATAGAGAAACACACTGAGGATGTTTTCTTTACATTTAAAGTTAAGTGGGACAGCTGACGCCGTCTTAAGATGTAAAACCTGAACCAAAAGGCGTCTCATACCGATCTGCACGAGCTCCGGGCCGATGTCGAAGGCGTTGATCATGAGAGCGATGAAGTCCTTCATGATTTGGAAGTTGATGTGTGTGATGCTCCCAGATCCGTCCACCAGCAGCACGATGTCCGCCTTCGCCGTGGTCTTACACTGCACGTCTGCGTGGAGGAGAGAGGAGCTAAACACGGCTAAAGATTAAACTGAATCTAATGTAACAGTTGGTACTGGAGACTTCAGCTCTTTCTGGGAGGCATTTCCAGGCCACTGTGTGACCACCAGGGGGAGCCTCCTGACAGGACGTGCCTGAAACACCTGACAGGATAAAAACTGATGCTCACGCCGTCCCAGCTGGATTTTCTTTATGACCTAAAGCCGTCCCGCCTTTGCTCTGCCTGATCCCGTCAGACCTTGGAAGCTAAGCAGGAAGGGCCTGGTCGGTAATTGGATGGGAGACCGTTTGGGAACACCAGGAAGCCTGGGGTGAATGTAGCGAGTGAGTGGTTGGTGGCGGTCGGAGGGCCGATGGCGCAGACTGGTTGCCTCGCTTCTGTCAGTCTACCCCAGGGCAGCTGTGGCTACAATAGTAGCTTACCACCACCAAGTATGGAGTGAATGAATAGTGCAATGTAAAGCATCTTTGAGTGTCCAGAAAAGCGCTATATAAAACCCATGCATTATTATTATTATTATTATTATTATTATTATTATTATCATTATTATTATTATCATTATTATTATTATTATTATTATTAATCTAGTTCTGCTTGGAACTCGACAGGGCTGTGGATTGTCTCCTCTGCTATTCAACTTCTGTCAAATGATCTAAAATAAATCCTAATCACGTTTTATCGGATATGACTGAACTTCACAAATCAGCCCTTTGTTTATTTTGGAGCTGAGATACTTTAGTTTCTCCAACAAGAACAAAGTGAACCTGGATAAAGCCGTATGTTACCCAGTGTATGTTAATGCATGTAAACGCAGTACTGTGGTGGCTGTTATTTTCGTCACAGTTGACTTGTTGTGTTCTCCATATTCTGACCTGGAGGGCAGGGGAGGGGATCAGGGCGTCGAGGCCGTCGGTCGAAGGAACAAAAAAACTGTGACGAGGACTAGACGCTATAGACTTCATCTCAGAGACACGTGCTGAGCCAAAACCTACAAAACAGAACAAGGATGAGCTGTCGTTTCTAATAAACCATTTCAACACAGTGTGTTCCAATACAGTGAGTCAAAACATGAGGCGAGTGTCTCCTGTACGCACCGATGACGTAGGTTTTGACCCCCAGCCTCCTGAGCTCCTGTGAGGCCGGTCCAACACGAACCCTGTCCTGAGACTCTCCATCAGTGATCAGGACCAGGACTTTGGACCGAGTCGAGTGGGAGAAAAAGTCTCTTGCAACAAACTGCAGAGCGGCTCCTGGAACACAGGCGTTTGTGAATCAGACATTTGTTCTTTTGAAATATTAACATATCAGTCATGAGTGAATCTTCAGCCTGATTAAACGTGCTCAGCTTTTGGTCTAATCAAAGATTGAGCGATTCTCACTGTGCATTAACGTTAGCAACAGCAGCAGATTCGCTGCTGAATGAACCGTGGATATTTTATTCTCAGTCTATAAAACTGCATTGTTCAGCCCAGAGGTTACATTCACCAAAATGTCTGTAATATTTGTAGCTTTGACGGAAAATGTTGAAGATGTAATACGGCGGCGTAATGAAAGTCCAAGCTGGGCTCAGTCTGTGAGCTCGGCCTAAAGCAGCTACATGATGCTACTCACGTCGAAGCACTTTGGATAAATGAGGAGGTCAGACACGGAGCGGCACCATGAGAACGGTTCACCTGCTGTGTTTCCTAAACATTTGATTATTTATTGGTTTATTTGGTCGGGACAGGGCATGTTAATGAACATACATGGGTCTCATGCATGTAAACTAGCCACACCGGATTGTACATGTATTTAGTGGTAGGGGAAACCGGAGTACCCGGAGGAAACCTATGCTGACACGGGGAGAACATGCAAACTCCACACAGAAAGGCCCCGTCCAGGTGGGAATCGAACCTCAGACCTTCTAGCTGTGAAGCAAGAGCTCTAACGGCTTTGCTACTGTGCCGCGCTTTAAGTACATTAACATTAGGTAGAAATGGAGGCAAAGCAAAAAATAAAACCCAGTTAGCATTTTGTAACAGTGACATCGCTAACCTTCTCATCTATTACCTGTGTGTGTACCACCGGCCAGCTGACGCATCTCTCTGAGCTTCTGGTCCAGGACAGACCGTGTGACGCCCTGCTCCAGGAGGATCGATGTTTCAGTGCGACTGCTGAACTGGACCAGTCCGACCCGGGTCCTGTTTGGGCCCAGACTGAACCGGTTCATCATGGATCCAATGAAGCTCTTGACATTAGTGAAGTCTGAGGAGGAGACACTGCCTGATCCATCCACCAGGAAGACCACGTCTGAGTCCTCAAAGCAGCCTGGGAACATTTAGAGACAACTCCATGTAATGGACAAGTACTTCCTGTCTGAACGTGTCACTTCCTTTGAAGAGCGTGAGCTTTATTAATCTGCACTGTCATGGTCCTTATCTCTGAGCTGGAAGGTCATTATTCGGTGGTAACATGTTTATTGTTTGTGCCCCGCCCCTTAGTTACTGTTGCTAGCTCGGTTAAGAAGTAGAGTTTAACACGTCCTAAAAAGGGAGAAGTGTGTGTGTGTGTGTGTGTGTGTGTGTGTGTGTGTGTGTGTGTGCGTGTGCGTGTGCGTGTGCGTGTGCGTGTGCGTGTGCGTGTGCGTGTGTGTGTGTGTGTGTGTGCTGTACCTGTGTCGTTGCTGGAGCTCTGAGCGAGGCCTGTTGACAGAGAAAAGAAGGAAGTTCATGTTTTTATCACAGGTTTGATCAGACTGTGGTTTCTGCCGCTGCACACTGTGTTTATGTGTTTATCACAAACTGAGAAATAAAAGGTCAAAGTTAGAATCTAAATCATATTCAGAACAATGATCTAAATAAAGGAGACGATAGCTTGGAAGCCTCAATCAGAATTTGGACGGGAAAAATCTGGATAACATCCGAATTTGCGCAGCTCATTTTGTAGCCGGTTTGTGGATTTTACATTTAATTGGCCTGAGCTGTATCTCCAGCATGGCGGCACATCCGGGTCTGAACCAGATTTGTGACGACCGTGAAAATGCCCTATACGCTCCCGGTCCTGAAAATGCTAAAGTGAGTGAGAGAATGAAGACTCATTCACACTGACTCGCTCTGAGACGAGTCTTCAGACAATCCAAGACCGGCTAAAATCCCACAGAAAATAACCCTGTGTTTGGCATATTTAGCCAGTTACGTAAATGAAACAAAAAACAGTTGTTATCAAATGTTACGTTTGTGGGACCGTGGTATATATTTATGCTTTGTACTTCTTGTTTCTTATTTTGATCAAATATTTATTGGTCAGTTTGAAGAATGCACCCTCGTGATTGGCCGCTCGTGCGTGAGAGAGGTGGTACTCTTGACCTCGTGAAGCACAAGTCTGGAACATTTGAGAAAACGATCTCTTTCCCGCCGCAGACTTTTCCTCTTTCTCCCAGAGCAATACACGAGACGAACGAGCAGTGGCGGCCGGTCCATAGGGGGCGCCGCTCTAAAATGTTTCTAAAAATATCAATAATCAGTAAAGCCTTTCTGAGATGTATTTAAGATGTATTTAATCTCTTAACCCCCACCTCCACCTCGGCTAAATCTTCTTATAACTTATAGGCCAGAGTAACGCCTCATTTGAAAGCTAAGGCCTACAACTGATTGTGACTTTTCTGTTGTGTTGTCGCCGCATTTTTGTCACATTGTTTTCCTTGCTTTTTAGTTGTGTTTGTGTCGCTTTTTAATTGTGTTATTGTTGCTTTTCCGGCACGTTTTTGTTTATGTCGTGTTTTTGTCTGTTTTGTTGTTGTGTTTATCACTTATTCTTGCTTTTTGTCACTTTTTAATCTTTTTGCCTTTCTGCCATGTTTTGTTGCTCTTTCGTTTCTTATTTGTCGCTTTTTTGTCGTGTTTTCATCCTCGTTTTTGTCTTGTTTTTTTAAAGAAGCCAAACTGGAGAAAATGTGCTCGGTTCAGGAGGGAGTTAAGAGGTTAAGTACAAAACAAAAATATGTAGTGATTATCTTTGCACTTTTCATTTCATTATTTCATTTATTTCCAAAGGAAACCCTCTTTCTTTTTGAGGTTAAAAACAATGTTTATAAGTGTCTTTTGAAATATAATTGAAAGTAGGTATAGAAAACAGCGCCCCCCCCTGGTTTTCACATCACCAGCCGCCACTGCGAACGAGACATGCACTTTGGAAAACCCTAAAGGGGGGGACGGAGGCGGACAAGCAGGAGCAACCGAGGGCTAATGCTAAGCTACCGCTAAGCTACGGCTAACGTCCCTTTATGCGACTTTGACATTTCAACTGACTTCCAATTATTGTCAAACTTGTCATTTTAAAAATTGCATAAGGTCTGATATTGGTCTCATTATTATTTTTAATCAGGTTATGTGCTCGTTTAACGTAATAACTCTGTTGAGCCATTTCTGTAATTTGTGCTGTTTTCTCTAAACTGTTAGAGACTTGTTATTTTGTAGGTTTTTCATCAGCTTTTATATTTGACTGTTTGTTTTTCTCAGTAACTCGTCGTGTCTCAGGCCTTTTCGACGGTGGCTCAGAGTAAAGCAGGTTCTTATGACGGAGAGGTCGCAGGTTCGAGTCCCTCCTCAGACAAGTGCATGATGTCACTGTGTCCTTGGGCAACGCACTTCCCTCACATTACACCTGTGTGAATGTGGGACATGTGAGAGGCCAATGGCACAGTGTGGCAGCTGTGGCTACAATAGTCGCCTGTAGCAGAAAGGGAAGAGAACGAGCATCTTCATATTGTTTTATTTGAATCATTTTCCTGTTATCTATTATGACCTTAGATCCTAAAATGACCCGCTTTACCTCCTGGGCCACGTCATGGTCCGATGCAAATGAGCTGAAACACTTCAAGTGAAAAAAGACTGTGATCAAAACTGTGAAGCAAAAAGCAGGAAAACACAAAAGCTGATGAATTGTTATTAAAATTAAAAAGTTCTTTAATATTGGATTTGGAATTTATTTGAGTGATTATTTACATTATTTACATTAACATTGTAGCAGTGCAGAAAATAAATAAAGTAACAAAAAGTAACAAAAACTCAAAAGGAGTAGGCCGAAGCAACATTTGTGAACATTGTTCATCTTGACAGGCCAATAATGTAATTATTTTTATGTTATCGGTTCCTACAGGGGCTGCACCATTTTTATTTATAAAATTGCGTCTGTTTCTGAAAAGGGTCAGACTTTGTTCATTCAGTGGAATATGTCAAACCAAAACAGGCCTGTGTTCAAAATATGACAGTGTTTTTGAGTTGCTTAATGTAGAGTCTGTAACAAGAGGTTTATGGGTCGACCAAGACACAGACTGCCTGTTTCACTCTGAGGGCCCTTGGAATTCTCAACTGGTCTTTTTGTTAAATTTCTGAACTTGGTCAAATGATTAGTTTTATTAAACAAACTTGATTTTAAACTGTGGTCATATATCAGTAAAAAAACTAACCCAAACTATTTCCTAACCTTTATCGTCTTAGGCTTTAGGAATAACCAAACGAGAGCCACAAATGCAACATGAAAACCCTCAAATGGAACTGAGGGATGAATAAAGACAGAGAGATGGAGCTTTTTTACCTGAGCCACAGAGGAGGAGGAGGAGGAGGAGAGACATGTCCAGGTCTCACCGCGACCTCACCGAAGTCTCACCGCGACCTCACCGAAGTTTCACTGTGGTCTCACCGAAGTCTCACCGCGACCTCACCGAAGTCTCACCGCGACCTCACCGAAGTCTCACCAAAGTCTCACCGAAGTTTCACTGTGGTCTCACCGAAGTCTTAGTCGGGTCTGAACTCTCTTTGAAATGTAGAAACAGATCAGTTGCACGAACAGAACAGGTTATCAGGAATCTAACCCACATCCTCCTCGTCACGTCCTGTTTGACTTAAGAGCTGCAGTATTTCACTGATGAAAACCTCTGAAACCACGTCTAGAGTTTGGAAACACTGTTGAATGTATTAGTCTGTCCAGGCTCTTTCCATCGCCTCCTTGGGGCCTGAAGCATCATCTGACTTTGCCTGTGCTTAACCACTTACCACCTCAGGGTTAGGGTTCACAATTATTTACATCCAAGTCTCAAAGCGTATTGACCGGAGAGCTTACAGCCGATATGCCACTATGACACCTCATTTGAAAGCCAAGACCTTCAAGTTTCTAAACATAAGTTTGAGATCTGTGTGAGTGAAACACAACTTACATTACAATTGCCGTTCTTAACTAACCCTAACCCCTGATCAGGGGGACGGAGTACCAGGTGAAGTTATTTTTAATGAACTTCTCTGACTTCTTTAAGAGAAGGTTTAAGACGGTCTTAACAACTAAACATATTTCCCAAACATGAACAGTTTGAAATTAAATATATCTGGGCTGAATCATTTCATCATTTTGTTGACTTTCAGGGTTTGTTTTTTTCATTCATTAATTTGACAGGGACATTGCAGTTCAACATAGTACAAAACAAGTTTGTAGCTGAGGCTTTGAAAAAGAGTTTGTAGCTAGTGCTGATTTTCAACTCCAGTCCCTCGTTGGGCCTTTCTACACAACATTAACATTTACAATTTCATCCTAAAAACGTACCTACACACACACCGTATAAATCATTCCTAGTCCTAGCCTAGTCAGTGCTATTTACACATGGGGACAATTTTGTTTCGATTTCAGCCAAGACTTAACTGGAGAAGTGAACATTTTAAACTCAGTCATGGTTTTCAGTTCAGTGGGTCATGAGTTCCACAACTTTGCACTTTTATACGTAAAGGCAGACTGACCAAATGAAGTCTCGCGGTGAGGAACTGTCCAGATGTTATTGATGGAGCCTCTGACTCGGTTACTGTTTTGTCTCTGTGCCACCGTGTAATTTTAAAGATTTACTCACAGTGGAACAAGTTACTAATTTACTCAAGTAGAAGTAAGAAGTACTGTATTTATGTATTTATTTGGTCGGGACAGTGCATGTTCATGAACATACATGAGTCTCATGCATGTAAACAAGCCACGCCAGATTGTAGCCTTGCTCTAATTTGGTAAATTAACTCAACTTATAAAGCGCTTTTTTACCTCAGGCCCAAAGCGCTTTACAGTGAGGAACCAGTCACTCATTCATTCATACACCAGTGTTTATTTATTTGTTTATTTGTTTATTTATTTGGATCCCCATTAGCTGTCTCTAAATGGACAGCTACTCTTCCTGGGGTCCGGTTCAAGCAATTACAATATTCACATCATGCAGGTAAATTGAAAAAAACACTTCACATACAAACCTCTCCTCAGTTATACACATATGGACACATACTGTACATATAAAGAATTTAAATATACTGTATATATAGATATAGACATACACACACAAACAGACTTAGGCTTCCATCAGAAAATGTCTTTTCAATAGTCTTTTAAAAGAGAGCTTTGTTTCAGCCTGTTTAACAGCTGGTGGCAGTTTGTTCCATAAAGTCACAGCTCTAAATATGACCGACCTACGCACTGCTTCTGTTCTGGGTTTGGGGCGGGTCAAATGACCCTGAGCCGCTTGCCTAGTTGGATAGTTGTGCAGATCTCTCGCATAATGTAAAAGGTTGTACAAATGAGTAGATTTTTGACTATAGCATATATTTCTGAAGAAAGTCATTAAATGACATTTGAGTCTATCTTCTACTCTGAGCCATGAGAGACGGGCAAGATGCTCAGCCGAGCTCTGTCCCCACACGAGTGGGCAGCCCAGAGCCAGCCTGGCAGCCTTGTTCTGTGCTGTCTGCAGTTTCGTCATGTGTTTCTGAGCTGCACCTGACCACACCACAGAGCAGTAGTCCAGGTGAGACAAGGCCAATGACTGAACCACCAAAACTCTAGAAGCCGGTGTCATGAATGAGCAGCACCTTCTAATACATGCCATATTTCTACCCATTTTTTCCACAACAGTGTCAATGTGCTTATCCCAAGATAAACGTTCATCGAAAGTGACTCCAAGGAGTTTTACCTCATGAACCTGCTCTATTTGCAGGTCTTTTAATACAATGTTAAGTGGATCGTCACTATCTTGGTGTCGAGATCTAAACAACATACTCTTTGTTTTAGACACATTCAAAACCAGTCTGTTTTCGTGAATCCAGTCAAATAACAACTGCAAATCATCCTGTAGTGTATTTCTCAGCTCAGACATACTTGATGCTGCACAGTAAACAGTGGCGTCATCTGCATAGAGAGTTGCGCTGCACCTTTTAAGGCCGTACTGCATATCATTAATGAAAATTGAAAAAAGCAGTGGTCCCAAACAACTGCCTTGAGGTACACCACACTGCAGATGTTTAGGCGCAGAAAAGCTTCCATTAAAAAATACTGATTGTGATCTACAAGTTAAGTAACTATTCATCCATTTCAGTGGTGTAGCATCAAATCTATATGCAGATAATTTTTCAAGTAGCAGTTTATGATCCACCAAATCAAAAGCTGCACTGAAATCTAGGAATACTGCACCCACCATCAACTTCTTATCAATATAAGACAACCAATTATCTGTCATTTCTGTAAGTGCTGTACATGTCGAGTGATTTTCCCTGTATGCATGCTGAGATCCAAAATGTATCTCATTTATATTTAAATAATTAAAATCTGTTTAAAAACAACTCTTTCCAACAATTTACTGAGTATCGGAAGAATGCTAATTGGTCTACTGTTAACAGCAGTTAGACTGACATTTCTACTTTTTGAGAGTGGAAGTATTTTGGCCGATTTCCACATTTGAGGAAAAATTCCCTGCTCTAAGCTTAGGTTGAAAATGTGACAGACTGGAAAAGCTATTGTGTTTGCAGCAAGTTTAAGCAATCGACCATCCACCTCATCAATTCCTGATGGTTTGTTGACATCTAACGTGAAAAGAGACTTTTCAACTTCTGCTGAACTTAACATATTAAATGTGAAATTACAATTTTTGTTTTTAATAATTAAATCTTTGATTATTTTGGATGAAGTACAAAAATACCCTGAATTTGTAGTGTCTTGTCTCAGATTGTCAATTTTATCACCATAATATGTACTAAAATGATTTGCAATATCCTTTCCTTTTGTCAGAAATCCACCGTCCACTTCTATAAATGATGGTAAATTGGTTTTGCTCCTACACATTAACTCGTTCAAGGTATTCCAAAGTTGTTTGCCATCATGTTTGTTATTCTCTATCTTATTTCTATAATATATTTGTTTCTTTTTCTGTTTTGTTTAGTCACTTTATTCCTCTCAATACAATAGGTTTTCCACTTCTCAGATGTCTTTAGAACACACGCTTCATTTTTCAAGTTGTCTCTGTGCGCCATAGACTGCTTAAGCTCCTTGTCAATCCACGGGGCATTATTTGCTCTAACTGTAAATTTTCTAAGCGGCGCATGTTTATCTGCCACTGAAAGAAATAAGTCATTGAATAATTTTACAGCCACATTCACATCTTTTGTGTTCAGCACTTGGTTCCAATCCATTTCCTTTAAATGTGTGACAAAATCTTCTTCACAAAAATTCTTGTAAGTTCTCTTCTGTAATACTCTTGGTCTACTTCTAGGTACCTTAGACTTTCTTACAAGAGCAATGATATTGTGATCTGTAAAGCCAACAGGAATGGAGTCTGCCTTCGAACAGCCCGAACTATTGTTTGTGAAGATATGGTCAATGCATGTTGAAGATGTTTGTCCCAGCTCATTACAAAAAATCCTTGTAGGCTGTTTAACTAGCTGTTTTAAATTACAGATACGTGTTGTATTTTTTAACTTTCTCCTTAGATGACATGAATTGGAGAGCCAGTCAATATTTACATCACCCAAGACATACATTTCATTGCCTAAGTCAGACATTTTTGTAAAAATGGAGCACAATTCATCAACATACAGTGCATTTGAGCTTGGAGGTCTATAGATGCAGCCAATTAGAATAGGTCGACTATAAGGGATATGCACTTCCAAACATAAACATTCAATAGAAGGAACCATCAAGTCTGTCCTAACTTTGACAGGAATTTGGCTTTGTATGTAAATAGCCACTCCACCTCCAAAGAGATTCCGATCACATCTAAAAATATTATAATCTGCAATAGCCACACAATCATCATCAACAGTTTGATTTAAATGTGTCTCAGATACAGCCATGATATTTATTCTTTCATTGTGCATAACATTTGATAATTCATGAACTTTGTTTCTTAAACTCCTAATATTTATATGAGCAATTCTCAATCCTTTATTAGGTAAATTGAGTCCCATCCATTTGAGTGTCTGTGTGACGCCATAGAAATGTCATTATAATCCATTCCTCCCAATATTTCTCTTAGTCCCTCATTTTAGGCTTAACGACCAAACGATCATAGCTGATAACAGCATAGTCTCCTCTCGCTCTTGCTTCTTTAAGAGCAGGTAGCAGCTCTGCTCTTCTCTTCCTCACTCTCTCAGAGAAGTCCTCATTGATATATATTGAGGAGTTCTTCAGCAGTGATCTAGCTCGAGCCATGATTAATTGTTTGTCTTTAAAACGCAGTAGTTTTACTACTATGGATCTTGGTCTGTCATTTTCAGCTCTGAATTTCCCATTTCTGTGAGCGCGCTCAATCTCCACTGGTGCTTCTACTTTCAGATTTTTTGTAATTAACTCCTTCACTTTATCTTCAGTTTGTTCCCAGGTTTCTTCAGCTCTATCAGGACCAAGTCCAGTGATTACAATATTATTTCTCCTGGACTGATTCTCAATGTAGTCTAATTGCTCATCACAGCTCTTCAAAGACAGTTCAGGTTTTAAATCTTGGATGAGTTTGTTAATACCATTAAAATCAGCTTTCTGCATTAGAGCTTGCTTTTTCAAGTCATCAATATCTTTCTGTGAGTAGTTTAAACTCACCTTGAGTTCTTGTATCTCACCCACAAGAGAATCCACCCTTTTAATAGTAGAGTCCAAGATCATTTGACAGAAATTGCTGAATACTTTCTCTTGCCTCCCAAGCAGGGTCTCATACTGCTCCTTTTGGTTATCCAGCATCTCTTTCACAGTCTCCATTGTTACATACTCCAGCTCCTCAGTGTTGACGACTTTATTTCCACCTTTACTGCGAGTGGTCATGATGTAGCAGACAGCAGCAGCACTCCTCTCCCACGGGCAGTTAGCCACAGAGCCTCCTCTCTCCTCTCACAGTGCACTCCTCACACACCTGTTAGCAGTGGTAGCAGTTAGCCGCAGAGCCTCCTCTCTCCTCTCACAGTGCACTCCTCACACACCTGTTAGCAGTGGTAGCAGTTAGCCACAGAGCCTCCTCTCTCCTCTCACAGTGCACTCCTCACACACCTGTTAGCAGTGGTAGCAGTTAGCCGCAGAGCTCCTCTCTCCTCTCACAGTGCACTCCTCACACACCTGTTAGCAGTGGTAGCAGTTAGCCGCAGAGCCTCCTCTCTCCTCTCACAGTGCACTCCTCACACACTGGAGGGTGTATCAAACACTGGAGGGTGAAGTGTCTTGCCCAAGGACACGACGACAGTGTGCATTTGTGGGAGCTGGGATTCAAACCCGCGACCTCCCGATCATGAGACGACTCGCTCTACCAACTGAGCCACCGGAGTACCCGGAGGAAACCTACGCAGACACGGGGAGAACATGCAAACTCCACATAATAATAATAATAATAATAATAATAATAATAATAATAATAATACCTTACACTTGTATTGCTCTTTACAAGCCTGTGTTACCAAGTTTCTCGAAGCGCTGCACTGTCATCATTATTCATTCACTCCAGACTTGGTGGTGGTGAACTACTGTTGTAGCCACAGCTGCCCTGGGGTAGACTGACGGAAGCGAGGCAACCAGTCTGTGCCATCGGCCCCTCCGACCACCAACCACTCTCTACATTCATCCCAGGCTTCCTGGTGTTTCCAAACGGTCTCCCATCCAAGTACCGACCAGGCCCTTCCTGCTGAGCTTCAGAGGTCTGACGGGATCAGGCAGAGCAAAGGTCACGTGTTCATGTGGCCCATGGATCATCAAATAAAAAACATATTTTTTCTGATTAGCGCTTAGCTCAGCTAATCTTTAAGTGTGTTGTTGGCAAAAGCTAAATGGCAGTTTAAAAATCACATAAATGTAATTTTTTTCTTGCTTTAATGTCGGGCATTTGTCTCACAGTTTTGTTTTTCTGAGGAAGACGACGGCTCACACTAAACTAAACTAAAGAAGTAGCAGAGCAGGAACCTGCTGGAAATCAGTTTGTACTGAGCCAGGCCCGATACAGTTTGAAATTTACTGCTTAATAAATAAAACTAGACACTTTTGCAATGGCTGAAGTCATTGCGACTGACTACGGAATTTGCTGAATGCTTAAATTGAATAAACGTATTAATTTGCATAAACGTCTTAATGTGCATACATTGTTTACGTTGCATAAACTTGAACTTCCATAAACGTGTTAATTTGCATAAACTGAATAATTTGCATAAAATGTTTAAATTTCATAAACTATTTAATTCCATAAACGGGTTGAAAAAAATGAATAGGCAGAATTCCCAACCCTGTAAAAAACTGGAAAACTGCAGAAGGCGGAATTTTCCTAAAAACTGACAAATTGCAGAAAATGCAGAAATGGCAGAAAATGCAGAAATTGCAGAAAATGCAGATAAAATGGCTGAAAACAATGAATTTACTGAAGCCCCATTTTAAGTCAATGGGAAAAATTGGTGGAAATCTGTCCGATTGTGGAAAATCGCAGAAGTCCCAATAGTGTGAATGTGCATTAAAGGTCAGCCTTCACCGACATGCCACATTCAATCAAACACGTGTTAAAATCCACTCCGAGGTGCTCTCACTAACAACACTATTCAACAGAAGTGTATTTCCCTTCAGTGTTTGGGGTGTGAGCTCACAGTTTTGGTCGGCACTGGCTCAGCCTTTGGTGGTTCTAGTTATTTATCCTCAGCCACTGAAGTCCGACCAGAATAATGTTCACTAATGACTTTACAAACTTAAACAAAAGTCCAAAACAGAAAAGATGCTTCAGAGGTTTATTAACAGGTCACAGGTGAAGAAGAAACTGGTGAAACTGTTGAACTTTAAGTCCTACAGCTGCACTTTTACAGAGAGGGAGGGGGTTTATTCACACGAAACTGGACACGGAAGCTCCGGTCAGATGTGCGCCCTCTGGTGGCGAGCTGAGGAGGCAAAAACAAGAGTCAAACCACTGCACCTTATTCATACACAATCTGTGATCTTCTCCATCTGGGGAGGAAATATTCCATTTATCAGGAAACATTGAGCCGGATTAAACGTGCTCTGAGTGAGGCCTGATTCAGCTTCAGTCTCAAAGACACATTAACGTCAGGAGGTCATGAGGTCAGGAGGTCAGGAGGTCATGAGGTCAGGAGGTCAGCTCTGAATGAACCGCCATCATCTACACACGTTGATTTAAGAATAAGGACATTTGAAACCAACAACGCCACTGGATTAAAAGCATTAATGTCCTCTGTGAAGTATCTGCAGTACCTTTGGTTTGTAGTAGTAGTAGTAGTACCTTTGGTTTGTAGTAGTAGTAGTAGTACCTTTGGTTTGTAGTAGTAGTTGTAGTACCTTTGGTTTGTAGTAGTAGTACCTTTGGTTTGTAGTAGTAGTTGTAGTACAAGTACAGGATGATGGTGGTGAGGAGGAGGAGGATGAAGATCACTGCGGCTCTGATCAGAAACTTCACGTCCGAGTCTAAAACCAAAAACACATGAAAAGGGTTGATGGGGAAGTTTGTGTTTTAATATATTTCTTCAGAGTTTTCACTTTGGGGTAAATTGTTTCAATAACATAGCAGAAAATACGATGTATTAACAATTTTATAATAAAAATACATTTTATGAATATTTTACAAAAAAGTTGATTTTATTTGATAGAAAATTCACTTTTCACATTAATCTGTGATTTGGCATTGCGATTTTAATTAGTCTCTTCTGGAAACAAAGAGTAATTTGAGACAAAACTAAAGAAAAAAAATCAAGATTCAATGTATAAATAAATATATATATAAAGAGATGAATGACCACTAGGGCAGTGTGCAGGCAACACCTTAAAGGGACTAGATGCAAGTTGGTCATTTTATACTCACTACTGCCACCTAAGGTCTTACGCGTAACTGCAGTCTCTATATTAAGCTCGTGCACTTCAGACCTGATTAACACCTTTGTGAGTGACAGTTGTGGTGAACAGGTCTGAGCTCATTCTACACATTAGGATGGAACATGTAGGGAGGAAAATACGTAAGGGATAATGTATAGAACGACGGTCATTATCGAAAAATAAGTACCGACAGTTTTGCTTATTTTCCCGATTATGACCGGCGTTCTATATCCCGCTTATTATACGGCTGTTTGCCAACTGTACACACACAAATGTTATTTAATGATTTCCGCGACAAATAGTTCCCAAAAGTTTGCACGTTGCTTGGCAACATTTGTTGATTGTAGCAGAAAATAATGACCGGTAGAACGTTGGGAAATCACATTCAAGTCAATGGAGCGTTCTATTTGCATTGTGAAGGGCCGTATAATAAATAATATTAACATTTTCAACTCTGTATAGTCCCTTTAAAGTCCCTTAAAGTCCCTCTGATGACAACTGTGTTCAGCAGTTAGTAATCCAGGAGATGGATGTCACACGAGAAGACAATTACTTTATATGAATGAGTCAAACCTTTTGTTAGAGAGATCAATATATACTGCAAAAGGCTGTTTTTCAGCGACAAAATCAAAATAATGGACAGAGCCAGGTTTAAATGTGTGGTTTTATTTTGGGCGGCACGGTGGCATAGTGGTTAGAGCTCGTGCTTCACAGCTAGAAGGTCCTGGGTTCAATTCTGGACGAGGCCTTTCTGTGGAGTTTGCATGTTCTCCCTGTGTCGGTGAAGGTTTCCTCTGGTTTCCCCTACCACTAAAACATGTACAATAGGCCAGAATGAATGATGTGTGTGAATGAATGGTGGTCAGAGGGACAGATGTTTGCAGATGTGTCCAGGGGAAACTGAAGTTACATACGTAGTTTACCAGAGTGAATGTAAAACTGTCAGTGAAAGGCGCTAAACAAATAAAGTCTAAATAAAGTATTTTGTGATATATTAGTTCCAAAGATTTGCTCAGAGGGATTTTGGATCTTGTTTAGTTTTGAAAATAAATTCAAATAGTTATTTTTTAGTTCAAAGCTCATAAAATCGGTTTCGATCTGTAAAATATATAATATGTGTGGAATCATAATAAGAAAACAAAGCTAAATGTCGTAGCTCGTACCTCCCAGTTTGAGGCGGAGGGCGGGGCCTTGAAGGTGAGGTTCCCACAGCCCACCTGGAGCAGGTAAACACAGGTGTACGCCCCCGAGTGGGCGGGGCTGAAGGCCGGGAACAGGAAGTGAGCCGAGTGATTGACAGCCGGGAGGGTGTGGTTTCCGACGGGCGTCAGGAGGAGGAAAAGACCGTCGAGAAGATTTGGTTTAACGAAACACGACACAGAGAAGTCCAGATGCCTCTCCACCATCACAGGCTCCTCCCCCACATCTGGAGGAGGGGCCTCCACAGTCGAGAGGGGGCCCAGGGCAGAGGACTGAGAGACCCCTCCAGAGGAGACGACAGGCCGAGCAGGGACCAGGCCTGAGGAGAGAAGGAAGTTAGTTACTGAACCAAACCCTTAATGATGTCATCCACAGTGCAGAACCTGGTCAGGATATAACATCATTTATTGTATTATTGAAAATTAGGGCTGTTGAAAAAAATCGTGATATTACATCGTGCGATTCTCGTATCGTTGCAAAAAGCGTCTGATCAATATTTAGGCATCTTTCTTGGGAAATATTAGTGGTTGGGCGTCGTCACACCACTAATCGATTCGACTTAAACTATTTTGACAAACAGGGCTCGAAATTAACTTTTTTCTTGGTAGCGCTTGTGCTTCTAATTCTGAAATTTAGGAGCACAGTAAAAAAAAAAACAGGGACGCTTTTAACAGGGATGAAGGGAATTTAAACATATCACATGCCCTTCTGCTGCATTTTAGAAGTATTATTTTAACTGTTTGCAATGATTCAGCAATCTACACAACTCATTAGGCTAAATTTTAACATTATAAATGGGACACCAGATTTTGTGCCTCCCTACCGCCCCAACCCCCAACTTGCTCCGCCCCTTCTTCACTGCACTTCATCGTCTCCTCTACACTCTCCTCACTCTGTGCTGCGGGACAAAGCTCCATAGATCGCGCTACACGCGGCAAACTCCTTTGCCAGAACCTTAGACGTGTTAAACATTGTGT
This sequence comes from Neogobius melanostomus, assembly GCA_007210695.1. NCBI lineage: Eukaryota > Metazoa > Chordata > Actinopteri > Gobiiformes > Gobiidae > Neogobius > Neogobius melanostomus. The sequence goes on from VHKM01000414.1 coordinate 284,398, forward strand.
TTGTGACTTTACGTTTTGCGAGAGCGGCGATGATTCACTTTCAGCGCAGCACGAGGGGGCGGGCGGGTTGGATTGAAGTTTGCGCTGCTTCTCCGCACGACATCGATTCAAGCGACATTGGAGAGATAGTCCCCAGTCCCAATGAGTTTATGAATGACATATATATTCCTCGTTTTCTCATAAAGACACTACAGTTGCGTAAATACATTGGCTCATTCAATGAAAGCAGGCAGAGGAATGAGAGCGAAGCACACGCAGAGAACACGGGCTGGGCTGGTGCAGGACGGCCCAGCGCGTGTGACTGAGAGGAATGACAGCGGCGCTGAGCCACAACAGAGGACAGATCGTAGTTTATGCTCTTGAACTATTTTAGAACAGAAAGTTTGGTGTTAACAGGCAGCGAAAACAATGACACAAGCCTTTTTAAGGTAGCACGAGAAGGTTTTCTTTTAAGGTGGACCAGAGCATTTGTTTGCAGTCGCAAACATGCGAGTGATTCAATTTTTAGATCACAAAGGCATCATTTTCGGAGCATATGCGACCAAAATGGTCGCAATTTCAAGCCCTGACAAATAAGTTGACCTTGAAAATCTGTAATTAACC
>VHKM01000414.1:290000-295000 GCA_007210695.1 Neogobius melanostomus
CACACCTCCTCCAGCTGTTCTGGGGGACCCCGAGGCGACACCAGGCCAGCTCGGAGACATAGTCCCACCAGCGTGTCCTGGGCCTTCCACGAGGCCTCCTCCCAATAGGACATGCCTGGAACACCTCCCGAGGGAGGCGACCAGGAGGCATCCGGAACAGATGCCCTAGCCACCTCAGCTGGCTCCTTTCGACGTGAAGGAGCAGCGACTCTACCCCGAGCTCCTCCCGGGTAACTGAGCTCCTCACCCGATCTCGGAGGGTGCGCCCAGCCACCCTGCGAAGGAAACTCATTTCGGCCGCTTGTATTCGCGATCTTGTCCTTTCGGTCATTACCCAGATCTCATGACCATAGGTGAGGGTGGGAACGTAGATCGATCGGTAAATCGAGAGCTTTGCCCCCTGACTCAGCTCCCTCTTCACCACAACAGTCCGATACAGCGACCGCATCACTGCTGACGCTGCACCGATCCGTCTATCCATCTCACGCTCCATCCGTCCCTCACTCGTGAACAAGACCCCGAGATACTTGAACTCCTCCACTTGAGGTAAGGACTCCCCACCGACCTGAAGCGGGGAAGCCACCTTTTTCCGGTGGAGAACCATGGCCTCAGATTTGGAGGTGCTGATCCTCATCCCGGCCGCTTCACACTCGGCTGCAAACCGCCCCAGTGCGCGCTGGAGGTCCTGATTTGATGAAGCCAACAGAACAACATCATCTGCAAACAGCAGAGATGAGATCCTGAGGTTCCCAAACCGGACACCCTCCGGCCCCTGGCTGCGCCTAGAAATTCTGTCCATAAAGGTAATGAACAGAACCGGTGACATAGGGCAGCCCTGGCGGAGACCAACACGCACCGGAAACAAGTCTGACTTACTGCCGGCAATGCGAACCAAGCTCCTGCTGCGGTCATACAGGGAACGGACAGCCCTTAGCAGAGGGCCCCGGACCCCATACTCCCGGAGCACCCCCCACAGGGCACCACGAGGGACACGGTCGAACGCTTTCTCCAAATCCACAAAGCACATGTGGACTGGTTGGGCGAACTCCCACGAACCCTCGAACACCCGATGTAGGGTATAGAGCTGGTCCAGTGTGCCACGACCGGGACGAAAACCGCATTGTTCCTCCTGAATCCGAGGTTCGACTATCGGCCGGATCCTCCTCTCCAGCACCCTGGAGTAGACCTTACCGGGGAGGCTCTATGTGTGATCCCTCTGTAATTGGAGCACACCCTCCGATCCCCCTTCTTAAAGAGAGGGACCACCACCCCGGTCTGCCAATCCATAGGCACTGTCCCCAACCGCCACGCGATGTTGCAGAGACGTGTCAGCCAAGACAGCCCTACAACGTCCGGAGACTTAAGGTACTCGGGACGAATCTCATCCACCCCCGGGGCCTTGCCACCGAGGAGCTTTCTAACCACCTCAGTGACTTCAGCCTGGGTGATGGACGAACCCCCCTCCGAGTCCCCAGCCTCTGCCTCCTCAGCGGAAGACGTGACAGTGGGATTGAGGAGATCCTCGAAGTACTCCTTCCACCGCCCGACCACATCCCCAGTGGAGGTCAACAGCTCCCCGCCCGCACTGTAAACAGTGTTGGTGAAGCACTGCTTCCACCTCCTGAGGCGCCGGATGGTTTGCCAGAATCTCTTCGAGGCCGACCGATAGTCCTCCTCCATGGCTTCTCCGAACTCCTCCCAGACCCGAGTTTTTGCCTCTGTGACTGCACGAGCTGCAGCACGCTTGGCCTGCCGGTACCTCTCAGCTGCCTCCGGAGTCCCACAAGCCAACAAGGCCAGGTAGGACTCCTTCTTCAGCTTGACGGCATCTCTTACTTCCGGGCGCCACCACCGGGTTCGGGGATTGCCGCCGCGACAGGCACCAGAGACCTTACGGCCACAACTGCGAGCAGCCGCATCGACAATGGAGGAGGAGAACATGGTCCACTCGGACTCCATGTCTCCAACCTCCCTCGGAATCTGGGTGAAGCTCTTCCGGAGGTGGGCGTTGAAGACCCTACTGACAGAGGGATCCACCAAACGTTCCCAACAGACCCTCACAACACGTTTGGGCCTGCCAGGTCTGACCGGCTTCCTCCCACCCTGCCAGCGGATCCAGCTCACCACCAGGTGGTGATCGGTTGACAGCTCAGCCCCTCTCTTCACCCGAGTGTCCGAGACACGCGGCCGGAGATCAGATGACACAACTACAAAGTCGATCATCGACCTCCTGCCTAGGGTGTCCTGGTGCCACGTGCACTTATGGACACCCTTGTGCTCGAACATGGTGTTCGTTATGGACAAACTGTAACTAGCACAGAAGTCCAATAACAGAACACCACTCGGGTTCAGATCGGGGAGGCCGTTCTTCCCCATCACCCCCGTCCAGGTCTCACTGTCGTTACCCACGTGGGCGTTGAAGTCCCCCAGTAGAACAATGGAGTCCCCAGTCGGAGCACTATCTAGTACCCCTCCCAGGGACTCCAAGAAGGCCGGGTACTCTGCACCGATGTTGGGCCCGTAGGCCGAGACAACGGTGAGAGACCTGTCCCCAACCCGAAGGCGTAGGGACGTGACCCTCTCGTTCACCGGGGTGAACTCCAACACGTGGCGGCTGAGCTGGGGGCTATAAGCAAACCCACCCCAGCCCGCCGTGTCTCCCCGCGGGCAACTCCAGAAAAATGGAGAGTCCAGCCTCTCTCCAGGAGTTGGGATCCAGAACCCAGGCTGTGCGTGGAGGTGAGCCCGACTATATCTAGCCGGTATCTCTCGACCTCCCGCACAAGCTCAGGCTCCTTCCCCCCCAGCGAAGTGACGTTCCATGTCCCGAACGCCAGAAGCTGCGCACGCGGACCAGGTCGTCTAGGCACCCGCCTTTGACTGCCACCTAGTCCTCTCTGCACCCGACCCCTACGGATCCCTCTGCGGGTGGTGGGTCCACAGGAGGGCGGGCCCACGTCGTCCCTTCGGGCAGTGCCCGGCCGGGCCCCGTGGGCAGAGGCCCGACCACCAGACGCTCGCATTCGAGCCCCAACCCCAGGCCTGGCTCCAGGGTGGGCCCCGGCTGCGCCATACCGGGCGACGTCACGGTATGGCGCGACGTCCATGTCTGGCAAAACCAGACATGGATTATTACGAGAGCCTCCAGCTTTGTGCATATGCTTTTGTTCTACATCGCTGCGATCCTCTCACTTTCTCCACTTCACCGTCGTGTTTTGGCGTTTTGTTTAAACCACACAACACAGCTAAATTAATTTATCTATGTAGCATTTTATTACGGGATAAAAGGAAGCAGAGGAGAAACTAAACACAGCAGGCTCATGTTAAACTAGTGTCACAGTGGTTAAGTGCGCCCAGTTTGTGCTAACACATAAAGATAACAAAGAGACGAGCTCTATACTTCGTCGTCACGGTGATGCCCATGTTGTCATTATGTCCCTGATCTAATGCACAGATGAGCCACAGAGACGAGTGACGTGTGGAGTAGACGAGGTTTTAAATGCTCCGTCTGGATGATTGCATATTTAAACGGTTTCTGCCGAGTCGGAGATCAACAGCCGACGGCGACAGGTCTTTGAACTAAACATAAGACGACTGAATTAAATCAGCTGAAGATGGATGGAGCCAAATACAGAGACATTTTAGAGGAAAACCTGCTGGAGTCAGCAAGAGAATTGAGGCTGGGGCGGAGATTCACCTTCCAGCAGGACAATGACCCTAAACACAAAGCTAAATCTACAATGGAATGGTTTAAAAAAAAACATATTAATGTGTTAGAATGGCCCAGTCAAAGTCCTGACCTAAATCCTATTGAAAATCTGTGGAAAGACCTGAAAACTGCTGTTCTCAAACGCTCTCCTTCTAATCTGACAGAGCTTGAGTTGTTTTGTAAAGAGGAATGGACTAAAATGTCTCTACATGTGCAAACCTTGTAGTCAAACCCCAGAAGACTTGCTGCTGTTATTGCAGCAAAAGGGGGTTCCACAAAGTATTAAGTCATGCTGTATGAATACTTATGCACGCCCCACTTTTCTATTTTTTGAAAAATAACAGAATCATGTATCATTTTGCTTTCACTTCACAGTTGTCTGTTACTTGTGTGTGAACTTTCAGTAAAAAATTCTAAAGAAAATCTTTACGTTTATGGTCGTAAACATGACAAATGTGCAAAAGTTCAAGGTGTATTAGTACTTTCGAGAGGCGCTGTAGTTTGGTTGACGGTGATGGCGCGTTTGGCCCTGGAGGCACCATACTGGAGGACAGACGTCATTGCCCATGTTCTCATTGGTGGGACACTGAGTGATTATTAAGAAAGCGGTGAGCAGTCGTCACGTGAAAGGCTGCTGTAGCAATACGGACCAAATAATACAGTGAAACCTACGTTTGTATGGGTTTTCTAGATGGAAAAGAGGCCATGTAGGGCAGGTTGAGCAAATTAGCAGAGGACGCCAGTTAGCCTGGCTCTCAGCCGTGGGGCACAATGATGGCCTTCTCTCCTGCTGCAGACCAATCAACACAACGATTGACAGGTGTCATATGACACGCAGCCGAAATGGCGCCCTCCAGTGGAGTCGTTCGTCACGTGTCTTCATTTGACCAATTGCAGAAATACATTATTCCCGGAGTTTAGTAAACTTTTAGCAGATGTAGTGCTCTCATTCTGCTGGCACTTCCACAATAAAAAAAATCAAACAAATCTGCACGCGTGACATCATGCAGGAGAAAGTAGTGGCTTTGTCCGAATCGCCAAAAGAATCAGTGGACTATATAGTCGACTACATAATGCGGGCCTATGTAATGAATGAGGGGTTAGGGACTGGGACGTTAAAAAAAACCTTTGACTATTTTTTGTAGAGGGCCGGTCTTGAGGTAAAAGTCCCGGGCTGTTTTTTTCTGCCAGTCCAGCCCTGCTCAAAGGAAGCGTCAGGAGAACTCTGGTTAATAGAGAAACACACTGAGGATGTTTTCTTTACATTTAAAGTTAAGTGGGACAGCTGACA
>VHKM01000414.1:300000-337500 GCA_007210695.1 Neogobius melanostomus
AACAAGGATGAGCTGTCGTCAGGTAATTATGTTTGTGTGATGTAAACCATTTCAACACAGTGTGGTCCAATACAGTGAGTCAAAACATGATGCAAATGTCTCCTGTACGCACCGATGACGCAGGTGTTGACCCCCAGCCTCCTGAGCTCCTGTGAGGCCGGTCCAACATCGTCAGAAGACTTTCCATCAGTGATCAGGACCAGGACTTTGGATCGAGTCGAGTTGGAGAAAAAGTCTCTTGCAACAAACTGCAGAGCGGCTCCTGGAACACAGGCGTTTATGACATTTATGAAACAGCTCTTTGTTCTGGGCATCTGCTCTAAAACTGATTTATCATCAGGGAACAGTTCAGCTCCTGAAATGTGTTTTATAAACTCTTCCCTGTGGACAACTGGGATGTTAGAAATGTGTGAGGAACGTTAGTGATGAGTTTGGACACAATTTGTCCCGTTGGAATCTTTGGTCGACCCTGGGAACTGCCACCTTAACGTATGAGCGCCCGAATGATCCTATAGGAGCTATGTTGTTAGATATTAGAATAGATATTAGAACGCCCCTGGTAGGGTCTACCATTGCAAAAAGCATAGAAAAACTAAATCAGAATCACAAAAATGTGTTGTGAAAGTAACAGAAAAGCAACAATAATGCTACAAAGTGACTAAAGAGCGACAGAGTGACAAACACCTGACAAAAAAGTGGCAAAACCAAGACAAGGAAACAACGGAAAACAAACTAGGAAAATGCTAAAAAAAATAATTAAAAAAACACACGACAGAAACGATTCAAAAATGTGCCATAAACGCAGCGACACCTCAAATGAGGCATTGCACTATTGCTCTCCAGTCGAGAAGCTTTTAGATTTGGGTAAAGCCGAACTGGAGAAAATGTGCTCGGTTAGGGTGGGAGTTAAGAGGTTAAACATCTAAAAATGCATATAAAGATAGATACTAGATGATGGATGAAAATAGCTCATGGCTTATTTTTTAAATGACTTTTAATGAGTTCAGCTCAGTTTAAAAGCGTTAACGTCCTTTTTGTTTACTCACATTTCTATTGTTTCATTTACCTGTGTTAGTACCATCACCCAGCTGGTCCATCCCTCTGAGCTTCTGGTCCAGGACAGACCATGTGACGCCCTGCTCCAGGAGGATCGATGGAGAGATGTCACTGCTGTACTGGACCAGTCCGACCCGGGTCCTGTTTGGGCCCAGACTGAACCGGTTCATCATGGATCCAATGAAGCTCTTGACATTAGTGAAGTCTGAGGAGGAGACACTTTCTGATCCATCCACCAGGAAGACCACGTCTGAGTCCTCAAAGCAGCCTGGGAACATTTAGAGACAACTTCATGTAATGGACAAGTACTTCCTGTCTAATCTGCACTGTCATGGCCGCTCACCCATTAACACATTGACTGCCATTGACGTCTATAGACGTTAATTAGGTTTTACAGTGTGGACAGGTGCATTAAAGCCTTGAGCAGCTGTGGTGTAAATATTGAGTCAGCAGGTGGCAGCAGTGCTCTTTGGATGCGATCACAGGTCAGGTCACAGGTCAGAAGTAGTAACCGCAGCTACTTGTTTTGATCTGGCATAATCTACGAGGGAAGGACTATGGCAACGAGAGAAAGAGAAGATCCAGAGAGAATGGCCAAACGTAAGGAAAAATACAGGCAAGTTACACTGGCACAGGCTTTGGTTAGGGGTGTTTTTTGTTGTAATGGTGGAAAACGGGGATCAAGAAAGCAGACCTAACAAAAAGCCGCTGACTAGCATGCTAAAAATGCTAACCCCGAGCCGCATCCGGACATAGCGTCCCTGGCGGCGCCTTTCACAGCGCAAACGAGAGAGAAGTGTTTTTTGCTTCTCTCTCGTGTGAGAGAAGAACACGAGAGTGAGCTTCTGTTTTATAGATGAAACCACTGATCAGATGTTTGAGGCGTCACTAAAGCTAAACATGTTAGCGTCAAAGTCACTGTTCTGCTTTATTACAAAAAGCTCGTTTTCTCCACTTTTTTGTCAGAAACCAGTATTTTGGGTGATTTCATCTATTTTCTACGGACGATTACTAAAGAATGGAAAGAGGTACAAACAAACTTTTTTTAGATGAAAGAAGAGAGTCTGATCTTTATTTTGGTGGGTTTGGTGTTGACATAGACCTAGAACAGGGTCTTGAAAAAAACAGTCAAAATCCTGAAAAACCTCTGGCAGCGGGAGCGCTATGATTTGAAAATGGCTGGCAGTCAATGAGTTAACTGTCATTCACACACCAATGTCAGACACTGGAGGCAAGGAGGGTGAAGAAGTGTCTTGCCCAAGGACACAACAGTGTGCACCAGCGGAGTTCAAACCGCTTTACTATCTGCGCCAATGCTGCCCCAACCAGACCAAACTAGTTAGTTCAAGTTAAACAGGTTTGTGGAAGTGGAGGGAAGAGGGAATGGTCTTCTGCTGAGTCCAGATGATTTGTTGTTGACATTATGGTAGTTGTAAAGCTCCTGGACGACTGAGAGCTCAGATAAACGTGTGTGTGTGCATGTGTGTGGACTGTACCTGTGTCGTCGCTGAAGCTCTGACGACAGAGAGATGAAGGAAGTGTACGTTTTTATCACAGATTTCATCAGACTGTGGTTTCTGCAGCTCGTAAAGCTGCATTTTTAATACAATTCTTCTAATTTCTTTGTGTAATAAAACTGCATTTTGTAATAATTTACAAATTTTACAATAACCAATTATATAATGCAATAAAATGTGCAGTAGGACTTCATGATGCACTATTAAAGTAATTTGTAATACTTGATAATTTCCAAAACATCTACAAAGCTTTCATCATCATTTGTTATTCATTAAGAAGCAGCTACATAGTGATTAACTTTATTGTTCAGTCAGTTCAAAGTTATAAACCGTTTTCCTAAAAAATGTCTGACTTGTCCCTGACTCACAGTCTTATTCATGTTAACAATAGTTAGTAAACTGTGTAAATCTTACAAAGGCTGAAGTGGTCAATTTAAAAACAAAATTAGCTGAGAGAGTTTATTACTGAAACCGGTTTTATCGGACAATGAACTGAAAATTGTATCACATTTTGAACAGTTGTTACTAAGGCCTGGCAATAATGGAAAGCTGCAGGAGGCGAAACAGATCCACGATGGTGAAGCAGATTCGCCCTCTGCTGGTACGAGCAGACCTACGACGGTATAATTTGTTCACATATTTTATGTTTTACAATTGTTTTGTGAGGGTTAGGTTAGGGTCGTAGGTTAGCTAAATCATCAACTGGACTGGGTTTGAGTAAAGTTGAAGACGTTTCGCTTCTAGTCACAGAAGTTTCTTCTTAGCTCTTTAGGTCAGAAAAGACACTTTTACCCAAACTGGAGCTAAGTCTAAATAAGACCCAGGTTCCTCCCAGGAGGAGGGAACCAAAACTGCCAAACATCTTACTGAATTTGTTTACAGTATTATTCAACAAGCAAGTATTTTCTTTATGACCTAATCTTTTTCTGGAACTCAACAGGGTTGTGGATTGTCTCTTCTGCTATTTGTCTTCTGTCAAATTATCTAAAAGAAATCCTGATAATGTTTTATCGGCTATGACTGAACTTCACAAATCAGCTTAATAGTTTTAAAGGTTCTTTACCCGTTTCGACAGACTGGGAATTCTACTTCCGTCTTCATCATAAGCGTCTCCCGACGTGCATGATGCGTCTCTTGTTGGGATGTTTTTTTCTCAGTGTGTTTCTAAAAGAACCTTTAAAACTAATTTGTAAACAAGAAGACATAATGTATTTAATAACAGAAAGGATTCACAAATCAGCCCTTTGTTTATTTTGGAGCTGAGATGCTTTCTTTTCTCTAACAAGAACACAGTGAACATAAAGCCGTATGTTACCCAGTGTATGTTAATGCATGTAAACGCAGTACTGTGGTGGCTGTTATTTTCTTCACAGTTGACTTGTCGTGTTCTCCATATTCTGACCTGGAGGGCAGAGGGAGGGGATCAGGGCGTCGAGGCCGTCGGTCGAAGGAACAAAAAAACGGTGACGAGGACTAGACGCTATAGACTTCATCTCAGAGACGTCCGCTGAGCCAAAACCTACAACACAGAACAAGGATGAGCTGTCGTTTCTAATAAACCATTTCAGCACAGTGTGGTCCAATACAGTGAGTTAAAATCATTTTTCATCAAATTGTGTCAAAACAAGACTTAAATGAGACATATTGATTTTTCTTGCATTTTGTGATCATCTATTACAAACACACACAACATTATACAACACTTACAACATTCCATGAGTCAATATTGACCCAAAACAAGTAATTAATTTCAGGTCCACAGCGGTCCAATGTAATCAGACCTGCCCTTAAACAAACGTCACAAAAGTCGTCACCAAAAGTCTGAAATCTTGGTACTGACACAAACCGTCCAATAAGTCCTTGTTTATGAAGCATTCGTCTGTAAAATGCCATTTATTTTGGTCCAAAGAATCATCATCGCAGGTTAGGGTTGCAAACAGGCGAAAAATTCCCAATACATTTCCAGAAAATTTCAACAGGAAAACCACCAGAACCAGCTCAAAAAGGTCACAATTTAGAGAATAGGTCTCCCATACGCACCGATGACGTAGGTTTTGACCCCCAGCCTCCTGAGCTCCTGTGAGGCCGGTCCAACATCGTCCTGAGACTCTCCATCAGTGATCAGGACCAGGACTTTGGACCGAGTCGAGTTGGAGAAAAAGTCTCTCGCGACAAACTGCAGAGCGGCTCCTGGAACACAAGCGTTTGTGAATCAGACATTTATGAAACAGCTCTTTGTTCTGGGCATCTGCTCTAAAACCGATTTATCATCAGGGAACAGTTCAGTTCCTGAAATGTGTTTTATAAACTCTTCCCTGTGGACAACTGGGATGTTAGAAATGTGTTAAGAACGTTAGTGATGAGTTTGGACACAATTTGTCCCATTGGAATCTTTGGTCGACCCTGGGAACTGCCACCTTAACGTGGTGGGGTTGTATGAGCGCCCAAATGATCCTATAGGAGCTATGTTGTTAGATATTAGAATAGATATTAGAACGCCCCTGGTTTCAGATTGCCTCAACATGATTCCTCAGCCCCGCCCCCCAGTCCATGGCCGGTCGTCCTTCCTGTCCCCAAGAAAAAATTCCACATGTGACCTCGTGTTCTGTGTATTTCCCATGTCTTGATGTTTTATGTATGTGCTTTGCCTTAACTTACCCTGATTGTAATTTCGCATATATCTTCTTTTGTAAGGCACATTGTGTTGCCTTGTGTATGAAATGCGTGGTATAAACAGATGGTCTATAACTGATAACATTCATGTTTGCAAGAAAAAAATAGACTTTATTGATCTTACATTAAAGTGGAGAAAAGAGGACAAACTTTTACACTCGCAGCAGCCACTTTTATGAAAGTCTTGGTATCGGTTAATATCGAATATCGGCAGATACTCAAATCCCCAGTATTGGTTTAGATTTCGAAGCTGGATCGGTGCATCTCAAATACTGTCTCACCCTGTCCCTAAACACTTCCACAGACCCACTGATACAGAAACCCACAAAATAAAGAGCAAGATTCTGAAACAATGGAGTCCTTTTTGTTTACTCACATTTCTATTGTTTCATTTACCTGTGTTAGTACCACCACCCAGCTGGTCCATCCCTCTGAGCTTCTGGTCCAGGACAGACCGTGTGACGCCCTGCTCCAGGAGGATCGATGGAGAGGTGTGACTGCTGTACTGGACCAGTCCGACCCGGGTCCTGTTTGGGCCCAGACTGAACCGGTTCATCATGGATCCAATGAAGCTCTTGACATTAGTGAAGTCTGAGGAGGAGACACTGCCTGATCCATCCACCAGGAAGACCACGTCTGAGTCCTCAAAGCAGCCTGGGAACATTTAGAGACAACTTCAATGTAATGGACAAGTACTTCCTGTCTAGTCTGCACTGTCATGGCCCCTAGTTTTATCTCCGAGCTGGAAGAGGGAATGGTCAGTATTCAGTGGTTTAACTCGTTTATTGTTTGAGCTCTCGCTCTTATGGTGGTAATAGCCCCGCCCCCTTCATTACTGTTGTGAGCTCCATCAAGAAGTAGAGTTAGCACATGTCCTAACAGGGGAGAAGTGTGCGTTTGTGTGCATGTGTGTACGTGTGTGTGCGTGTGTGTGCGTGTGTGTGCATGTGTGTGTGTGTGTGTGTGCGTGTGTGTGGACTGTACCTGTGTTGTCGCTGAAGCTCTGAGCGAGGCCTGTCGACAGAGATGAAGGAAGTGTAAGTTTTTATCACAGATTTCATCAGACTGTGGTTTCTGCAGCTCGTAAAGCCACATTTTGTCATAACAGTTCAACATTTAATACAATTCTTCTAATTTCTTTGTGTAATAAAACTGCATTTTGTAATAATAAAAACTTGTTGTGTTCTCCATATTCTGACCTAGAGAGCAGAGATAGGGGATCAGGGCGTCGAGGCCGTCGGTCGAATCAACAAAAAAACTGTGATGAGGACTAGACGCTATAGACGACATCTCAGAGATGCTTGCTGAGCCAAATCCTACAAAACAGAACAAGGATGAGCTGTCGTCAGATAATTATGTTTGTGTGATGTTTCTAATAAACCATTTCAACACAGTGTGGTCCAATACAGTGAGTCAAAACATGATGCAAATGTCTCCTGTACGCACCGATGACGTAGGTTTTTACCCCCAGCCTCCTGAGCTCCTCTGAGGCCGGTACAACATAGTCCTGAGACTGTCCATCAGTGATCAGGACCAGGACTTTGGATCGAGTCGAGTTGGAGAAAAAGTCTCTTGCAACAAACTGCAGAGCGGCTCCTGGAACACAGGCGTTTATGACATTTATGAAACAGCTCTTTGTTCTGGGCATCTGCTCTAAAACTGATTTATCGTCAGGGAACAGTTCAGCTCCTGAAATGTGTTTTATAAACTCTTCCCTGTGGACAACTGGGATGTTAGAAATGTGTGAGGAACGTTAGTGATGAGTTTGGACACAATTTGTCCCATTGGAATTCTTTGGTCGACCCTGGGAACTGCCACCTTAACGTGGTGGGGTTGTATAAGTGCCCGAATGATCCTATAGGAGCTATGTTGTCTATTAGATATTAGAATAGCTTATAGAATGCCCCTGGTTTCAGATTGTAAACCACTGCACACACATAAAGAACCCCCCCCCGCCCCTCCCCCAACCACGCCCTGTCGTTCTGCATCTGCCTCAACACGATTCCTCAGCCCCGCCCCCAGTCAATGGCCGGTCGTCCTTCCTGTCCCCAAGAAAAAATTCCACATGTGACCTCGTGTTCTGTGTATTTTCCATGTCTTGATGTTTTATGTATGTGCTTTGCCTTAACTTACCCTGATTGTAATTTCGCATATATCTTCTTTTGTAAGACACATTGTGTTGCCTTGTGTATGAAATGCGTGGTATAAACATATGGTCTATAACTGATAACATTCATGTTTGCAACATTTCTATTGTTTCATTTACCTGTGTTAGTACCACCACCCAGCTGGTCCATCCCTCTGAGCTTCTGGTCCAGGACAGACCGTGTGACGCCCTGCTCCAGGAGGATCGATGGAGAGGTGCGACTGCTGTACTGGACCAGTCCGACCCGGGTCCTGGATGGGCCCAGACTGAACCGGTTCATCATGGATCCAATGAAGCTCTTGACATTAGTGAAGTCTGAGGAGGAGACACTGTCTGATCCATCCACCAGGAAGACCACGTCTGAGTCCTCAAAGCAGCCTGGGAACATTTAGAGACAACTTCATGTAATGGACAAGTACTTCCTGTCTAGTCTGCACTGTCATGGCCCCTAGTTTTATCTCCGAGCTGGAAGAGGGAATGGTCAGTATTCGGTGGTTTAACTCGTTTATTGTTTGAGCTCTCGCTCTTATGGTGGTAATAGCCCCGCCCCCTTCATTACTGTTGCTAGCTCCATCAAGAAGTAGAGTTTAACACATGTCCTAACAGGGGAGAAGTGTGCGTTTGTTTGTGTGTGTGTGTGCGTGTGTGCGTGAGTGTGTGTGCGTGTGTATGTGTGTGTGCGTGTGTATGTGTGTGTGTGTGTGTGTGTGTGTGCGTGTGTATGTGTGTGTGTGCGTGTGTGCGTGAGTGTGTGTGCGTGTGTGTGTGCATGTGGACTGTACCTGTGTCGTCGCTGAAGCTCTGAGCGAGGCCTGTCGACAGAGAGATGAAGGAAGTGTAAGTTTTTATCACAGATTTCATCAGACTGTGGTTTCTGTGTTTATGTCAAACTGAGAAATAAAAAGGTCAATTTATTATAAAGCACATTTGCAAAACAGTCATCACTGCCCCAATGTGCTGTACAAATACAGAGTGCACAGTACAATAAATACTGGCTTTCATTAAACAGATGATGGATGGATGGATGGATGGAGATGATGATGATGATGATGATGATGATGATGATTATTATTAGGCCTGAGCAATGGACACGCGTTGTCCCGAGAGGGACTAATTAAAATCAATACTGGAGACCGAAAACGCATGAATTTACGTAGCAAACGTGGACTGATATGCAGGTAACAGGGATCAGAAATTAAGAGAGGGATCTGGCTGCAGACGAACCACTTAAAAATGAGTGCTCTGCGAGCTCTAATTTTGAGTGGGGTGCACGAGAGAGAATAACAAAAGATGGCTCTGTGGCGCCCCCTCAAACAGGCAGTTTACATTGAGTCAATGAGAGCCCGGTCGCAAAAAATGTTATCGTACAAAGGTGACACTGGCCAGGGACATAGACCATGTCAGGACATGTAAAAAATTATACTATTGCCCCGCCCTAAATGCTACAGGAAGTCAGCCATCTTGGCCCGAACCTCTTGAACTTTTAACGGCTCATCCTCGAAATTTAATTGGAAAGCCTCAAATTCGGTTAAAATATCCCAAACCCATGTGGCTTTAAAATCACCTAAATTTAAATTTATGAAATATATTTGGGCGTGGTCATGCCAAGCCCGCAACTCAGAGGCCATTTCCAACAACATTCAAAGTCTCATCTCTTTCACAGACTTTGTTGGATTGGAATGGACCATATACGGCACACATGCACATTCCCGAGCTGGACCTAATGATGTGCAAACGCAGCCACTATCGGCAAAAAAGTGGCTTGTAAGTGTCCCGCCCATCTTCTTTGTAAATAGCCAGAGTTCTAAGCCTGACGTTGGTCTCTGTCAGTGTTTCTCCTTCATTTCCACCTTTATTCACAAAGGCCACGCATTTAGACTCCTAAGCCTTTATACTACCCCTCTGTCACAGACAGTTTAGATGTTTTTGGCTCCAAATTCAGCTTTTTGGAGGGTACAAAGGCAGGAAGCGCTAATTGGTTGTTTCCTGTCCGTCTCTCTGTGTGTTCTTCCTACTACGTGGGTCTGACCAAAATATTGTTTCACCCTCTTTAAAAACGAACAAAAAACAGTTTCAAAATATGCCAAAATAAAGAGGGAGAATTAGGGCCGTATGCTCGTTCCCCTTAGTAAACCTGCCTGCTCTCTCTCCAAAAAACAGGCGAAAAAATAGTTTGAACATATGGTCAACAAAATAGGACAAAATGGGGGAAAAGTAGACAAAGAATTTAGGGAAATTGAGAAAAAAGGGGTGAATAGTCCGTGTCCAGTTCTTGCCGGGATAAAGTCCTGAAATGACCTCTAATGTAAGCACCTAAAACTATAGTAAAGTGCAATCTCTAGTTCGCCACTAGGTGGCAGCGCACAATAAAACGTTCTTCCTTTGCTGTTTTCTGGCACCCATCTTGACTTGCACCAGCGCAAAAACAATGAGCAGAAGCCTGGAAAACGTGAGCCAGAGCAGAAACAAATGTTCACCTTTAAATTGATTAAGAAAACATAATATACATATCCTCGAGGTTCAATACCTTGAAACCTCCAAGAAAACTGTTGTAAAAGTTATCTCAGACAGTGAAAACTATATATTTATGTTGATTAGCTTGAAGCTAAAACAGTCAATGACTAAACAATGTACATTTCAACATAATAGTGGATTACACTTGATTAAAAACCTTTGTTTATATGGTGGTAAACTACTATTGTTGCCACAGCTGTGAAAAATGCTCAGCTCATCTTGTGTTAAAAGCCTGGGCAAAAAGGTGCATTTTTTTAGATGCATTAGAATTTCATCAGAAAATGTACTAAATCTAAGTCATATTCATTATTATTATGTTTTTATTGCATTATGTGGGTTCATGCAGATTTAAAACATGTTCTTACACACACTGTCAAAGTGAGTTCATTTTGGATGTAACCAATTTTTGCATTTCACAAGAGCCCTTATTAGGCTTGAATGGTGGGACTTAAAGTTAAACTGCGGCCTGTCCGCTGATAGGTTTGTTATTGCTAGCACAAAAACAGGTGAAAATGGTGTTGAATATTATGAAACAAGGACCGCGAGCGCATGGCCACTCCCCAGAACACAAACCTCCTGGGCCACGTCATGGTCCGATGCAAATGAGCTGAAACAAGTTACTTCAAGTGAAAAAAAAACTGTGTTCAAAACTGTGAAGCAAAAAGCAGTAAAATAGAAACATATAGTATTCTCAATATTGGCAGAATTTGTTACATTTGTGAATGTTCATCTTGTCAGGCCAGTAATCTAATCATTATTATTACGTTATCTGTTCCTACAGGAGCTGCACCATTTCCTCCCAAAATGCTGTTTATAAAATTGTGTTTCTGAAAAGAGTCAGACTTCGTTCAGAGTAATATGTGAAACTAAAAGAGTGTTCGGCTTTAATATCGAGTCTGTAACCAGACATTTATGGGTCGACGCAGTGAAATTAGACACAGTTTCCCTCTGCTCTCGGTGGCACAGTGGTTAGTGCTCGTGCTTCACAGCTAGAAGGTCTGAGGTTCGATTCCCACCTGGACGGGGTGTTTCTGTGGAGTTGAATGTTCTCCCCATGTCTTTATGTTCATTTTCTGCACTCGGTCAAATGATTAGTTTTATTAAACAAACTTGATTAAACTGTTATGTCATTATTTATCAGTAAATAAAACTAACACAAACTATTTCCTACTTCCTTCCTTTCCTAGGCTTTAGGAATAACCAAAGGAGAGCCACAAATGCAACATGAAAAAAAATTGGAACAGAAGGATGAATAAAGACAGAGAGATGGAGCTTTTTTTACCTGAGCCACAGAGGAGGAGGAGGAGGAGGAGAGACATGTCCAGGTCTCACCGCGACCTTAACGAAGTCTCACCGCGACCTCACCGAAGTTTCACCGAAGTCTCACCGGAGTCTTAGTCGGGTCTGAACTCTCTTTGAAATGTAGAAACAGATCAGTCACACGAACAGAACAGACTATCAGGAATCTAACCCACATCCTCCTCGTCACGTCCTGTTTGACTTAAGAGCAGAGCTGCAGTATTTCACATAAAGGCAAGGCAAGTTTATTTGTAGAGCACAATTCATACACAAGGCAATTCAAAGTGCTTCACAGTTGCATAAAAAGAAAACAGATCAAATCAATCAATAAAACATCAACATAAAGTTAATCAATGACAGTAAAAGGCAAGAGTGCAGATAAAATACTTTCAGTTTTCATATGCACGGGTAAAAAGAGCTGTTTTCAGCCTGGATTTGAACATTGTCAGAGTTGAGGCCTGTCTCACATCCTCATGAAGACTGTTCCAGATTTTAGCTGCATGAAACTGAAACGCAGCCTCACCGTGTTTATTATTGACTCTGGGAACCACCAGGAGACCCCTCCCTGAAGTTCTCAGGGCCCGAGATGGTTCATACGGCTCTAACATGTCAGAGATGGACTTTGGTGCTAAACCATGAAAAGACTTGTACACAAGCAGAGCTGTTTTAAATTCTATTCTCTGAGTGACAGGAAGCCAGTGCAGAGACCGGAGCACTGGACTAATGTGGTCGTATTTCCTGGTTCTTGTCAGGACTCGAGCAGCAGCGTTCTGGATGTTCTGCAGCTCTAACAGCTCGTTTAGAAAGGCCAGTGAGCAGCCGTTACAGTAGTCTAACCTGCTGGAGACAAATGCATGGATGCAATTTAACAATTTATACTTCTGGAGAATATTGCAGGGATGGAAGCGGATTGGCTTTCACATTGGTTGTGAAAAAATATCGAAAAATCCTTCCAACTGTTGCTCATCAGCTTTAAAGGGATACTTCGGGATGTTTGACATTGGGCCTCATTTCCTAGTTATCCAGAGTGTTGTTGATGTCTGGAGATATTTTTTTCTTAAATTCATGCAGTTCTTATATTTGAAGAGTCTAGTGGCGCTAGGCTAATGCTAGGCTAGTGCATGTCTATGGTATCAGTTAGCCTGCATTAAAAACAGTGTGACCCACTCCACAGTGCACCTGAGGTAAATCACTTATAACACCAGACTAACCATATAAATGTCTGTGTTAATAGAATCATTTAAAATAACTTATATTTGAGCAGCATCAGCTTCGTGGCTGTAAGCTAACGCAGCGGCGGAGTGATCTGCGAGAAAATAGTCCCTCAAAATGCGGTAATTCATGTGATACAAGGTCAGTTATATTTCAAACATTATTCTATTAACACAGACATTTATATGGTTAGTCTGGTGTTATAAGTGATTTACCTCAGGTGCACTGTGGAGTGGGTCACACTGTTTTTAATGCAGGCTAACTGATACCATAGACATGCACTAGCCTTGCCCTAGCCTAGCGCCACTAGACTCTTCAAATATAAGAACTGCATGAATTTAAGAAAAAAATATCTCCAGACATCAACAACACTCTGGATAACTAGGAAATGAGGCCCAATGTCAAACATCCCGAAGTATCCCTTTAATAGCTCACACAGGTGACGTTTTGGGGAAGTTGCTCTTTCTCAGACAATCGCCTGAAATGTCACTGGTGTGAGCTATTAAAGCTGGTGAGCAACAGTTGGAAGGATTTCTTTTTGACCCAGAGCTCTGGCTTCAGATCGGTGCATGTGCGTGTCTTCACTCAGTGTTTGTTAAGTTTCTTACGATGGGAAAGTGTATAGTCAGCGTGTGTGTCTATGTGTGGACGGTGGTGATCACATCTTCCTCTTGAGACGTCCTGATTTTCACAAGTCCGGTTGAAAAATGGGGCTAAATGAGTCAAAGTGCGATTGAATTCCCTGAAACACCTGTGACATGTCTATGAGACAAACGTACAGGCCTGAGAGCTCCCAGTGTCTCCCAGTGTGGACCTGTGGATTCCCTAAAGGACGGTCACTCAGTCTAAAACAGAGACAAAACTCCTGCATGTCAAGAAAAGTGCCTTGCTCATGGAAATCCTGACCTAAAGATCTTTAACTCCATGTAGTGGTGAGGAGATGGCCGTGCATACACAGTGTTTGTTATTTATTTAAAATCTCTTTGTTGAAAAGGAGAGATAGAAAGAAAACTTTGAAACAACAGTAGTATTTTATCTGCACTCTTGCCTTTGACTGAAAATGATGAATTTGATGTTTTACTGATCTTCTCTCTTTCATGTAATTTTATGCACTTTGAATTTCCTCGTGTATGAATTGTGCTCTGCAAATAAACTTGCCTTGCCTTAAGTGTTGTACCACAGTTTTCACTACATTATTTTGAATATTTTCTACAATATAAATGTAGGCTCTCTTAGGGCCCCTGGTTGCCTCGGGACCTTCTGAAGCGCACGGAGAAAAGAATAAAGGGAATATAAAACAGACAGTATTTCCTCCGTAATCCCATGAGTTCATTCTGAGGTTAACGTCTTGAACGAGAATCACACAAAGGAGAGAGTGCAGGAAATAAAGAAAAGCAGAGACATAAAAGTGTGTCCAGACTTGTGCCTTTAACATTTGGAGAAAATGACCTTTTGAACCTGCCATGTTTCTCCTGCAGGGGGCGATGTCGCTCTTTGCTTCTGGAGGCAGAGGGGGCTGATGTAGTCTATGGGGACTCAGAAACACATTTATATATTAGGGCGCGCCTTAAAACTCTAATTATCCTCGTTACTAAAAACGGAAACATTTATAAAACTCTGCACTAACAGTTTGTTCATGATCTGTTCTCTTTCATGGATCTGTTTATTCCCAAAGAGGATCCACACGTTGTCAAACTGAACCGTAAACCTGAGACATGGACGAGGAGGTCTCCGGTTCAGCTCCGGCTGTAATGCTGTTTCACCACCAGATGGCAGAGGTGAGTAGAGTATTTACTCAAGTAACAGTAATCAAAAAGTATTGGCCCAAATATTCACTGAAGAGTAAAAAGAAGTGTTATGGAAAAGATGGTGGTTTGGTCTCAGCAGAATGAAAACTGGAGAGAAGTCGTCTGGATTAAGCGTGCAGGTTTATTTGACAGACATTGTACACATAGTCCAGAGCCAGGACTCAGTATTTATACAGACAGACTGTATAAGATCATACGGTCAGAGTGGACTTAAACTGTGGAGACACAAACACAGCAGAGACATGAGACGCCATGGACAAGAAGGAACAAAGGAAGTAAAGCTGAATATAGGTCACTGTATGTAACGGCCAAATGTCCATAAAACATGTGACATGAGAGGAATAAACAGTTAATGCTCCAGAGTAGGGGTGGGCCATATCGTATCGCATATCGTTATCGCAATATAGTTTTTGGATATCGTTGTAATCTTTTATATTGTTGTGGACACGATATAATTGATGGTACGCTCAGCTCCATCAGAGCAGCATAAACACTGACTGTAGAACACAGGGACAGGCACTTACAAAGTAAAATGACATGAAGGATGTAAACTGCTTGAGTAGATCATATTTGGTAGGAAATTAGTATTAGCGTAAAAAAAAAGAATAAAATATCAAGGCAAGGCAACTTTATTTATACCGTGCATTTTGTACATAAGGCAACTCAATGCGCCTTCCATCAATGAATTAATCTTCCCAATAGGCGTAAGGCTGGGATTTTGTAAGTAATTTGTCCATTGTCAATTATATCGTTAAATATATCGTTATCGTGATATTTCTTTTTATATTGTGATATAGATTTTAGGCCATATCGCCCTGCCCTACTCCAGAGTTCTATAACAGAACGTGGATAAAATGTGACTTCAGTCGTGTGAGTGACTGAGCGTAAAGCTTTGAGTCATGTGTCAGTGACAGAAATGATGAGAAACAAATGTGACAAAAAAGTGAAAAAGTCATATTTTCAGAGAAAATCCCATAAAAACAAATCATTATAAAGACTCAAGTAACAAAGCATGAAATACGTTTATTGTTTACTTGATCCTTTATTTCACCAGGAAGGTCCCACTGAGATGAAGAGTCCTGGCCCTGGAGGGGAACCTATAGGGAGGATCGCTGTTATCGTGTTTTGGTGACTGGTGGACAAACAGCTGAATCACAGATCAGATGTTTTAACTATTATTATCTATTTCATACATTTGCTTTGCCCACCAGAGCCTCGGACGTGACGGCGATCCCCTCATTGTACATGTTTTAGTGTTGGGGAAACTGGAGTGAACCCGGGGAGAACATACAGACTCCACAGAAAAGCCCCGCCCAGGTGGGAATCAAACCCGGGACCTTCTAGCTGTGAGGCACGAGCTCTAACCACTGTGCCACCGTGTTATTTGAAAGGTTTACTCACAGTGGAACAAGTTACTAATTTATTCAAGTAGAAGTAAGAAGTACTGTATTTATGTATTTATTTGGTCGGGACAGTGCATGTTCATGAACATACATGAGTCTCATGCATGTAAACAAGCCACGCCAGATTGTAGCCTTGGTCACTCATTCATTCATACACCAGTGTAGCGAACACTGGAGGGTGAAGTGTCTTGCCCAAGGACACGATGACAGTGTGCATTTGTGGGACCTGGGATTCAAACCTGCAACCTCCCGATCAGGAGACGACTCACTCTACCAACTGAGCCACCGGAGTGGAAACCTACGCAGACACGGGGAGAACATGCAAACTCCACAGAATAATAATAATAATAATAATAATAATAATAATGATGCCTTACACTTGTATTGCTCTTTACAAGCCTGTGTTACCAAGTTTCTCAAAGCGCTGCACTGTCGTCATTATTCATTCACCTCAGACTTGGTGGTGGTGAACTACTGTTGTAGCCACAGCTGCCCTGGGGTAGACTGACAGAAGCGAGGCAACCAGTCTGTGCCATCAGCCCCTCCCACCACCACCACTCACTGCATTCACCCGGACTTCCTGGTGTTTCCAAACGGTCTCCCATCCAAGTACTGCCCAGGCCCTTCCTGCTTAGCTTCAGGGGTCTGACGGGGGGTAAGGCCCAGCCCAGGTGGGAATCGAACCCGGGACCTCCTAGCTGTGAAGCGCTAACCACTGTGCCGCAGTATGAAAACCCACATGCCTACTGGATTGACAACAAGGACTGGACGGTCTCGATCTTGGCCCGTCTGCTGAAGGGACTCCATCGGCCCTGGGTCTCTATAGCCTGTCCGTCCATGGGAGTAGATCTCTCCTTCTGTGGTTCTCCCCAAGGTTTCTCGTTTCTCCCGCTGGGTTTTTGAGTTTTTCCTCGCCGTGCTGGACAGTCTAAGGACAGGGGACACCCACTGCTGACGCTTATTTGGACTTTATGTTTGCCTGGATACTTGATTCACCTGAACTTTACATTGTCTTATTTACTTAATGTTCAGTGCAGCTGTGAGGAAACTCCTGTTGTGATATTGGGCTGTACAAAACCATTGATTGATTGACTTTAAACGTGGGCAGTACTTAAAAACTCCCCTCTGGTGTTTGGCTCATAATGTCGTTACTGAGATGATTCACATGAAACTAAAACGGCCACAAAGTTCAGTGTTTCCTCTATTGACTCGTTTGAACTAAGGTAAAGGTGGAGACAGAATAATGTGAATACAGTCACTGTTAAAGAGTAACTAAACACCAAATCAAGTTTTTACTGATAAACTGTCTCATAGTGTTGTCCACTGGTCCCTGACATTATTCTGACATTATAGCGCAAACGTGTGTCAAATCCTAACTTTGGCCCGAATGTGTTGCGCCCCCTTCAGGGTAAACTCTGCTACTAAATTAGAATTTCCTGATTGGCTGGAGACGTGTCCACGGCCTCCACAGAACGTCATAAGCCGCACCCGCTCCACACATCGTCATCAGGTCCTGCCCATAGAGCAACGTCTACGTCACATCAGTGGTGCCAAAAGGTTAACGCCCCTTTTCGGGGGAAAACAGAAGCTCCGTACATGAGGAAAGATTGTCTGAAAACTAGTGATGGCAAAATGAAGCCTCATGAAGCACTGAAGCGTCGCAGCCAACGATCGACACATCACTACTGAAAACTTTTAATTTACACATGAAAAACGTTTGCTTTGTTTTATTTAATTATGGAACGTGAAAAGGAAGCCATGGAAGTGACCTGTTGTTTCAGATCATTCACAGAGAAGACGGTTAACGTTTTTAAACTGAGCTGCTAAACCCACTGTGATCATGACTTTTCTGCAGTGTTTGGAATAACGCCGTTTAAAATAACGGCGTTAGGTAACGATGTTATTTTTTCAGTAACGGAGTAATCTAATTCCTTACTCTCCCCGTCGTTACAACGCTGTTATCGTTACTGGGTAAACAAAGTGGCACGTTACATTTAGACTGAATGAGCGCCGCGGTGTCAGCTCATGCAGCAGGAGCAGTGGAGAGGGTGGGCGGCGTCTCACGGAGTCTGTGCAGAGCAGCGTTGCCAGGTGGGAAATGTAGGATTATCGTACCAGAGACTCAAAATTATCGTATTTTGAAAGAAATTATCGTACAAATGTTGAAAACAAAATGACAAGGCTACGAGAGAACTATAGTCAAATAAAATCACTCTGGAGATCGTGTCCTATGGGTTCTTAGAGTTTTGTGGCACTCACTAGTTGTGTAGACCAGTGGTTCTCAACCTTTTGGAGTCGCGACCCCATAATAACAATTAATGGGCTTTGTGACCCCCGCCCACCGCCGCTACCCCCACGCCACACACACATAGCCTAATGACTTTCTTTATGATCTTTGTTACACAAATAGAATGATTATTTCTTTCATTTAAACTTTTATTAGATGGGGAATGCATAGGAAATTGTGCCTGCTTCTTTGAACAAAGTAGTGTTGCCTGATGAATGTACGGAGAGACTTGCACAATGTGCGTAAAGTCTGCCTGATCGTTGGCCGCGTTGGCACATGTTTCTTTTACTCCTGCTCCTCCTCATTCTCTGTGAATATGGCCGTAATCATTGACACTGACATTAACAAAACAGCGACACAAATACTGGTCAATACCATTCAGTCACAGAGGCCTCCCTCACTCTACCCCCATTCAGTTCATTCAGTTACTATGAACATCTTTGACATGATAGTACATGAATACAAACACTTCTGTCTGTTCTACTCCTTTCAACTGACGTTTGAAAACTGCAAAAAAATAAAAAAATAAATTCTTTGACATAAAGCAATTTTTTTTAACAGTAACGCAAATAGTTACTTGTCCTGGTAATGAGTTACTTTCATTATAGAGTAATTCAGTTACTAACGCAGTTACTTTTTGGAACAAGTAGTGAGTAACTATAACTAATTACTTTTTTTTAAAGTAACGTTCCTAACACTGCTTGTCTGTGACATTTGCCTGTGTAACTTTTTCGCTGATGCTTTATAATGTCACTACAGCTTCAGCTTTTAGTCTGTTGCTTTTATATTATCATTAAATTAAAATCATACAGCCTACGATGTAGTTTTGTAGCTTATGAGAGCAAATGGTTCATTCAGCAGCTAACCTACTAGCTGCTAATGCTAACGTTAATGTGTGTTTTAAAACAGAGAGAATCATTAATTAGGCCTAATGCTGAACAGGTTTGATGAGTTTGAATAATTACCTATTAAAGACGTTACACAAAGTGCATAATACACGGCCACCAGGGGGAGCTGTTTCCTCAGTAATGAGCTCTGACATGGACATAACAGATGCTAGTGATCGATAAACTCGCTCATATAAGTGTCCACAAAAATACAAAATCTTCCAATCGTCTTCTGACAGTGACTTGATGTGTCTGTGATCAAGGACGGACATTGTCCTGTAGTTCTGACACTGGTTTGGAATATTTTATCCTCCGTTTCACATACACACTAATGACATTTTTAACTCTCGATTCCCCCAGAAGGGGGCGTTGCCCAGTAAAAGTTCCCGGATGTTGCTCCCATCTATTGTCCTGCCCCTGTACCTGTGGTTTATAACCAAGTCCCTCCCACGTAATCAGTCTGCTGTGATTGTGCCAATGCAAATGCCCACACACTCACCCCAAACCTCAGAGACAATTTGTGACTTTTGTTTGTGGGTGGGGAAAGGCTTTGGCCCATTTAGATACTCTTTAAATAATGAGCATGGAAACATCTGGACAGTTTCTCTCCCGTAGATTTGTATCGGCTCCTGCTCCGACTGGACTCAAACTAAATGAACTCATAATGATCCACAAACAAACACGCTTCTCCATTTTCAGTAGTTTTTTTTATTGAAAAATGCCTCTGTTGTTTCTGAAATAAATAAGGAATGGTTTGATGAGAACATTGAAAACCAGCTCGTAATGAATCAATAAAAACAGAACAAATACACAGGTGACGTTACAGAGGAGCGTGACACTAATATCATCATCGTTCATATTATTATTATTACTCAGAAGCAGAAATATTTCTCTTGTTCCACACAGGTTTATAAAGGCTTTTCCTGAAGGCACATGTTACACGTCGTTCTCCAAAAATAACATTAGAAAAGTCAAAAATAAGAAGCACAAACCCAGAGAGTACGGCGGCCCGGGAGGTCAAAACTCACGGTTTATGTGAGCCTGGGACTGGCACAAAGGTCGTTACTGTTTACTGAATGATCGAGACGCTGCAGGTGGATGAATGTAGAGATGTGAAACTTTTATTCTGACAGAGCAACAGTTTATTTAAATGTGAAACTCACCAGGAAACGTCTCCAACAGGAAGTAGTTTTAATCACAGATGTAATAATTAGAGACAGATTAAAACCTATTAAACTTCATTCATAGTAAAGGTCCCGAGTCGTCTGTGAAACCTACATGGCTGCTGAGTCTCCTCCCGCGAAGCCTGCTGCTCCTTAAAAGGGCAAAAAGGCGGCGGTGTGGGCGGAGCTTGATTGACAGGCTCTGGAGCCAATCAATGCACTGAAAAAGCTTCCTCTGTTTAGGCTGATGAACAAAACCAGCGCAGTTAAAAGTATTTCCCCTTCCCCAGCGGCGTCACATGGGTCAGAGCTATGCGTTTGTTAAGTGGTGACGTCACAGCTCTACTTCCGGGTCCGCAGATGTGCGAGAAACTACAAAAAACTCTTTAACACCACAATCAATATTTCTGAAACTCAACAGAGAGTTACTGAACATACTTATTTATCAGACTCATTAGCCAAACATGCTGCACCTACTGCTATAAAGTCATATTTACCAAAATCGCTACATCTGGGTTAGCGGAGAAAATGCTAACGGAGCAGCTACGCTAAACCCGGAAGTAGCGACTTTAGTAAATATTACTTTTTAGCAGTAGGTGCGGCATTTTGGCTAATGAGTCTGAGAAATAAGTAGCTTCAGTAACTCTGTGTTGAGTTTCAGAAATATTGATGGTTGTTTTTAAGAGGTTTTTATATTTGCCCGTCTGCCAGGACCCGGAAGCGGAAGTCATGACGTCATACTTAACAAACGTATTTGTAGAAAAATACAACTCTGGAGCTTTTGGGCTTTAAGCCGTTTTAGGGAGGTCTGAAGTCCGTTAGAATCCTGTCTACCAAGTGTCTTTTGGAGTCGCCCCTGGCCACTAGGGGGTGGTATTACAGCAATGTCAGCTCCATGTGGACCAAAGACACGCACAAAGCGGACAGCGGGACACCACAGAGATGCTGCTCTAACAAACTGGACTAAACTGCCTCCATGGACATTATTTTGACTCAGGAATCTTTTTTGATTGTCGCTACATGTGAGCGGTGAGAGTTCCTCCGTCCTGACGCCAGATTTATAACTTTCAATTTGTTAGCGATAGCCTAGCTGCTCACAGGCTAAAGGCTACAACATGTAAACACTGTGATGGTTTTCACATTCACCACAGTCATGATAAAGGCTGTATTCACGGTTCCTGGGCCCACTTTTGTCATGTGAATGAGCCGTGAGCCCTTCGACGTCCGCGCAGTTAAGTGAAGATATTACTGCGCGGACGTGAAGTGCTCCTGCGGTGTTATTACGCCTCACAATATAGTTCCCCCTTTTATCCGCTTAGAAAATCCACGTTTAATCTGGTGTAACTAGACTTGGATCGTGTAACTGTATTTAAACGTGGAAGAGCTTGGTCGCTTCTCACTTCACTTCACTTGTTTATCTTCTGTTGGAGTCACTTCCTGGATAAATCTGAGGCTCAAAGCGATAATAGAGACAGAATAAACGTGGTGAAGACAGAGTTAAGACGTTCAGGAGGAAACTCTGATCTCTGAGCGTCGCCTGCAGCGTCTCGTGTGCTGAAACCATTTAGTAAAACTGTATAAAATATGTTAAATAAAAGACAGACAACATTTCAAAGCGTCACAGATGTTTCCCTGGAGATAAAGGAAGTGAATGTTATGGTAGAGGTTTGTCCTTCAGGGCCACCGTACGGCCCTCTTTCATTTCAAATATTCACAAACTCCACAGATTAACTGGTCCCTTTTTCGAGCCGACTGTTCAAAGTCTGAATCTGATCTAAAGTCCGGGAGATTAGGCCCCGCCTCCGGGCTTTAGGCCCGCCTCCGGTTTTTAGGGACCGCCTCTGGATCCTGGGCGTGGCCTGGTCCAGGACTTGAACTTGTGACTCGCGGGTGATCTGGCCTAAAAGCGACAGGAAGAGCAGCTGACGGCGAGGACTTTCAAAATAAAAGAGGAGCGAGGAGCGAGGGCGCGTCCACCAGGGGGCGCTCACTGCTTCACTGTGGACTGTGTTTCCTGATGTCACGTTTATGCTGTGTTCATGTGGGCGCTCGTTTCCCCTGATTAGAGCTGAACGATTCATCGCAGTTGCAGTTTTATTATTTTACTTTATATTTTGATATAAACTTTAGTTAGATATTAACTTAACAGCCTCGTTAAGATCCTGGATGAACAGTGAAAATACCAGCGTTTATAAAACAGCTAAAGGATTACCGCTTATCTCTCCGTTAGCATTAGCCTTAGCGCTGCTACGCTCTGATGAAGCTCCTCCCTCTGGATTCACATGACTCTGTGAGGAGCGAGACCTTCAGAACCTAAAGGAGGCTGATGTTTGGGATAAAGAGAAGAACTGATCTCTCAACCACCGACTAAATCATGATTAAATTAAGAGCAAATAGCAAGAAATTATTTAGGCTATTAACACACAAAAAAAGGAAATCAGTATAAGCTTATTGTAAATGATAAAAATGACCATGTGAACTATTTAGAATTATATTTCATATGAAGTAAGTAATACTTTAATAAGTCAGTTTTAGGGCTGGGAAAAAATCGATTTGATTTAAAAATCGAGTTGGTAGGTCAAATCGATTCATATTTTCAAAAAATCTATTTTTTAGATTTTTTTTGTTGAATGTTCTAGATTTCTTTTGTTAGATATTTATTTTATTTTATGTTTAGCTCTCTGCCTGGAGGAATAAGGTCCTGCTGTACAAATGTGCCTCAGTTACCTCAGGATTGTTGTTTTATTAGCTTAATCCAAATACAGTTTAAATAATTTGGATGTTTAACATAATCTTTGTTGTTGCATAGTGACTTTTAGTTAGAGAAAGGCTTTGCCTTTGCAATTTTGTTTATGTTGGTTCATTTTAATTAAATACAATAAATATATATTTTTTAAATATATTTATAGTTCACAGTTATTTTGTTTTAAATGGGGGAAAAAAATCGAATAATAAATGAAGTTTTTTATTTAAAAAATCACAGATTTCTTTTGGGGGGGAAAAATCACCCAACTCTAGTCAGTTGTAAATATTTCATCGTCTCAGTTTAGGCTGTACTTTACTATTATGCAACAAAAGTTATTAACGGTAAATTAAAATATATATATATTGATTTTGTTTCCTGATTTCACTTTTCACTTCGCCAAATCCACGATGACGCTGCGTTCATGTGGACTCGTTTTCTCGAGATGTGACGTCATTGTCCCCAGTTTCATGTTTTAGTTTGTGAACCTGTAAAACCAGTTCTGATTCTGAGTTTGTGTCTTTCATCACTGATTAGAGTCTTAAAAGCTAAAGTTTTATACATTTAATAAACGTTCTTTTTGCTGACTTTAATGTCGGGCGTTTCTCTGAAGAACCACAGCTCACACTAAAGCTCCACTTTAAACCATAAATGAACAAAGCTGATTCTGCGTCAGGTGGAAGATCGTTTAGACCCGAGTTTCCCGTTGTTTTCCTCAGTTGAGCGAAATGTTCATGAACATTTTCCAACAGTTCCAGACGACCACATGAACGCAGCACAAGACGCGGTTAAAAAGCTTCTTCTGGGTCTAAACTGTGGAGAACGACTTTACCTGAATCTGCTGCTGAAATAACAGATAAAAGTCAAAAACTCTCCAGGAAAAATGATATTTATATATTTAAAATTAGCCTCCATTGGCTTTAGCAAAGAAATGCAGCCTCGTTACAGCTCATTCATGAATCTACAGGAGGTTTGACTGTTTTAATTTTCCACAATAATCTTTAGAAGTCTTTGCCCTTTAGTGTGGACGCGCCTCTCGCTCCCTCGACTTTTCCAGTTTCATTCAAGATTCGAGCTCAAAACTAAAACTCTGCGCAGGAAAAAGCAACTTCAGGTCCTTACACATTTGAACAGGATTAACACATGAGAGATTACACAGTTCAACAAGAGTCAAATAAAGTCAAAAAAGAAATAAAAACGCTGCTGTGAGACTCGGCGGGGAACAGGACGGGGACGACTTGTTCTTGTCCCGTCATGTCCCACACGGAGCTTCACAGACACGTCCCGGTGACAGAGCCAGCGGTTACTGTGAGTGAGCCGCCTGATCCGGGGTTAGCGCTCGGTCTGTGGTGAGTTCAGTGGGTTTGGTGAAGGAACGATCCAGCTGTTTTAACTTACGATACCGATACTGGGGTTTGAGAATTTACCGATACCGACCGATACCGACCGATACCGACCGATACCAGGAGACTTAAACGCAATGGCGTGCTGGCCATAGGGAGAGCCGGGACGTTTCCCGGTGGGCCGCTCGGTTCCGGTGATTCTGGGCCATTAGAATAAAATAATGTAATAACAGACTCACAGTTGTGCTATTCCAGGCCTAAAGGCTTTAACTCCAGGAGCATGAGCTGCTGTTCCAGATAGAAATGAAGTAACACAAGCGTCATTGCCATGGAAATCTATCAAAATAACGACTGATGAATGAAATCTGAACAATATTACGCATCGAGCTTTTCATTCTTGTAGCTGGGAGATACCATTTGATATTGAACTAACTCAGAGGGGTTTTTAAGGGTGTTTAAGTGGAACACCCCTCGGCTTTAGTTCAAGTTGGTGCAGTCCAATCCAGCGGAGACAAGTGTCTGCGCGAGTAAAGAGAGAAAAAGGCAGTAAAAGGTAGAAAAGTGGTCAAAATAAATGTTTTTATCTACATAACTTGTGCTGATTGTGGGTTTGTATCAGGCACTATTACGGAGCTAGAATTCAGGGCCGGTCTTCTCCAAATTCCCGGGCTGATATTAGGTCCCAGCACGCCCCTGCTTAAACGTGTTTACATGTTCTCGAGTTTCCCGCTCATTATTCGTATCCCGGTTCTGGCAGTTTTATTGATTGATTTAGCTTTAAGCCGGGTGGACACTGCGTGATTTTGGCCGTCTGCGATGACTCGTAGTGGTGAAAATCGTAGGTCGTACAGTGAAACAAAGATTTAAAATAGAACCGTCGTACGACCAAAGACGAGCTGTGACATCAGAGTCTGATATTTAGGAAGAGTCTCAGAGTGAGCCTCCTCTCTCTGGATCTCTGTCAGTGTCTCATCAACACATCAGCGCAAATAACCCGCGCTCGCATGCGGCGGCTCTAAGCTCAGCTAAACACACGCCTGTGTGGCCTGATGTTCACTACAGTAAACTAAGCTCAGCTAAACACAAGCCTCTGTAGCCTGATGTTCACTACAATAAACTAATCAGCTAAACAAGCCTCTGTGCCTGATGTCACTACAGTAACTAAGCTCAGCTAAACACAAGCTCTGTAGCCTGATGTTCACTACAATAAACTAAGCTCAGCTAAACACAAGCCTCTGTAGCCTGATGTTCACTACAATAAACTAATCTCAGCTAAACACACGGCTAAAAAAAAACTACACAAGCCTCTGTGGCCTGATGTTCACTACAATAAACTAAGCTCAGCTAAAACTCGTACTATATAATAACACAAAACGCCTCTGTAGCCTGATGTTCACTACAATAAACTACTCAGCTAAACACACGCCTCTGTGGCCTGATGTTCACTACAATAAACTAAGCTCAGCTAAACACACGCCTCTGTAGCCTGATGTTCACTACAATAAACTAAGCTCAGCTAAACACACGCCTCTGTAGCCTGATGTTCACTACAATAAACTAAGCTCAGCTAAACACACGCCTCTGTAGCCTGATGTTCACTACAATAAACTAAGCTCAGCTAAACACACGCCTCTGTAGCCTGATGTTCACTACAATAAACTAAGCTCAGCTAAACACACGCCTCTGTAGCCTGATGTTCACTACAATAAACTAAGCTCAGCTAAACACACGCCTCTGTAGCCTGATGTTCACTACAATAAACTAAGCTCAGCTAAACACACGCCTCTGTAGCCTGATGTTCACTACAATAAACTAAGCTCAGCTAAACACAGCCTCTGTAGCCTGATGTTCACTACAATAAACTAAGCTCAGCTAAACACACGCCTCTGTAGCCTGATGTTCACTACAATAAACTAAGCTCAGCTAAACACACGCCTCTGTAGCCTGATGTTCACTACAATAAACTAAAGCTCAGCTAAACACACGCCTCTGTAGCCTGATGTTCACTACAATAAACTAAGCTCAGCTAAACACACGCCTCTGTAGCCTGATGTTCACTACAATAAACTAAGCTCAGCTAAACACACGCCTCTGTAGCCTGATGTTCACTACAATAAACTAAGCTCAGCTAAACACACGCCTCTGTAGCCTGATGTTCACTACAATAAACTAAGCTCAGCTAAACACACGCCTCTGTAGCCTGATGTTCATACATAAACTAAGCTCAGCTAAACACAGCCTCTGTAGCCTGATGTTCACTACAATAAACTAAGCTCAGCTAAACACACGCCTCTGTAGCCTGATGTTCACTACAATAAACTAAGCTCAGCTAAACACAGCCTCTGTAGCCTGATGTTCACTACAATAAACTAAGCTCAGCTAAACACAAGCCTCTGTAGCCTGATGTTCACTACAATAAACTAAGCTCAGCTAAACACAAGCCTCTGTAGCCTGATGTTCACTACAATAAACTAAGCTCAGCTAAACACAGCCTCTGTAGCCTGATGTTCACTACAATAAACTAAGCTCAGCTAAACACAGCCTCTGTAGCCTGATGTTCACTACAATAAACTAAGCTCAGCTAAACACACGCCTCTGTAGCCTGATGTTCACTACAATAAACTAAGCTCAGCTAAACACAAGCCTCTGTAGCCTGATGTTCACTACAATAAACTAAGCTCAGCTAAACACAAGCCTCTGTAGCCTGATGTTCACTACAATAAACTAAGCTCAGCTAAACAACGCCTCTGTAGCCTGATGTTCACTACAATAAACTAAGCTCAGCTAAACACAAGCCTCTGTAGCCTGATGTTCACTACAATAAACTAAGCTCAGCTAAACACAAGCCTCTGTAGCCTGATGTTCACTACAATAAACTAAGCTCAGCTAAACAACGCCTCTGTAGCCTGATGTTCACTACAATAAACTAAGCTCAGCTAAACACAAGCCTCTGTAGCCTGATGTTCACTACAATAAACTAAGCTCAGCTAAACACAAGCCTCTGTAGCCTGATGTTCACTACAATAAACTAAGCTCAGCTAAACAACGCCTCTGTAGCCTGATGTTCACTACAATAAACTAAGCTCAGCTAAACACAAGCCTCTGTAGCCTGATGTTCACTACAATAAACTAAGCTCAGCTAAACACAAGCCTCTGTAGCCTGATGTTCACTACAATAAACTAAGCTCAGCTAAACACAGCCTCTGTAGCCTGATGTTCACTACAATAAACTAAGCTCAGCTAACACAAGCCTCTGTAGCCTGATGTTCACTACAATAAACTAAGCTCAGCTAAACAAGCCTCTGTAGCCTGATGTTCACTACAATAAACTAAGCTCAGCTAAACACAAGCCTCTGTAGCCTGATGTTCACTACAATAAACTAAGCTCAGCTAAACACACGCCTCTGTAGCCTGATGTTCACTACAATAAACTAAGCTCAGCTAAACACAAGCCTCTGTAGCCTGATGTTCACTACAATAAACTAAGCTCAGCTAAACACAAGCCTCTGTAGCCTGATGTTCACTACAATAAACTAAGCTCAGCTAAACAGCCTCTGTAGCCTGATGTTCACTACAATAAACTAAGCTCAGCTAAACACAAGCCTCTGTAGCCTGATGTTCACTACAATAAACTAAGCTCAGCTAACAAAGCCTCTGTACCTGAGTCACTACAATAAACTAACCAGCTAACACAGCCTGTAGCCTGATGTTCACTACAATAAACTAACTCAGCTAAACACAAGCCTCTGTAGCCTGATGTTCACTACAATAAACTAAGCTCAGCTAAACACAAGCCTCTGTAGCCTGATGTCACTACAATAACTAAGCTCAGCTAAACAAGCCTCGTAGCCTGATGTCACAATAACTAAGCTCAGCTAAAAAAAAAAAAAAAAAAAACAAAGCTTGTAGCTGATTCACTACAATAAACTAAGCTCAGCTAAACACACAGCCTCTGTAGCCTGATGTTCACTACAATAAACTAAGCTCAGCTAAACACACGCCTCTGTAGCCTGATGTCACTACAATAAACTAAGCTCTACCACGCCTGTGTAGCCTGATGTTCACTACAATAAACTAAGTCCGTAATGTGACGTCTAAAACTCTTATAAGACCGGCCATTATTTAACCAGGGAAGTCCCACTGAGATTAGGGATCTCTTTAACAGCAGAGTCCTGGATCCAGAGGGGAAACTAGTGTACATGTTTTTAGTGGTAGGGGAAACCAGAGTACCTGAAGGAAACCTACGCAGACATGGGGAGAACGTCCCCTGTTGCTGCACTAATGTGATCAAAGACAAAACCAGAATATTAGCTTATTAAAAAACCGGGAAACTCCAGAGCGAAACACGTACAGTATAAAATAACTTCATGACACAGGCTGTAGTTCACATTAAAGCAATTTACACAAACATAAAGTGATCTGATCATTAGAATATGCTGTAGCCCACGAGTCACAACCAACCCATGACCTTCATACAAACTTAAAACTTTTGTGAGATGATGAGGTTTAATATCCCGAAGTGTTTTTGGATATTTCTGAACGTCCAGCCCTGGAACAACTTAAAGAAGCCGTCGTCATTTTGCATAGCGCGGTGGAACTCAGCGACTAATGGAATTTCTCGGCGTTAACAGTTCCAGGGCTTTTCCTTCCAACTATCATATTGTTTTGAGCTCATCTTCGTCTACAGACAACGTTTGCTAGTGCCCACAAATATGGCGGATTTATGAACTCTTTTCTAAAGGTTTCAGACGAGGCTTGTTCATAAAGTATGTCCATATCCACTTCAATTACTGTGAGTTAAAACTGGTATCGGTTCAGTATCGGATATTTGGAATCTGGACCCTGGATATTTTCCTGGATTGGCCCCGATATAAGAAGCCAGTATCGGTATCGGGAGTTTGGTGAGTAGCTTCTGCGGGTGAGTATCTTTGGAGGTGAGTATCTTTGGAGGTGAGTATCTTTGGAGGCGCTGCCCGGTTAGTGACCATTCAAACAGCCGCGATGCGTTTGAGCGAAAGCCGGACATTCCTAAGGTCAACCTGGAAACGACGAGCGGCGTCAGGGCAGGATTAGACTTGAGTCTCAGACATTAGTCGGGATTAAACGGGTCAAAATGCAGTATTAGTCTGAGTGGAATACATGCATTTTACTGCGAGGCGCCGGCACTGAGAGGAACTGGGTCAGAACGTCTTCAAATAAAGATCCGTAAATAAAGGAGAGAAATGACTTCTAATGGAGGTTTGAACATTTGTGTTTAATCTCTTAACCTTCGCTTTAACCGAGCACATTTTCTCCATTTTCAGCTTTGCTCAAATCTTAAAGTTTCTCGACTGGAGAGTGAACGGCCTATGGGCCTACACACCGCATTTGAAAGCTAAGATGGCGCTGTTACCGCGTCGTCACTTTTTTGTTGTATTTTCGTCATGTTTTCTCGCATTTTTCTCACATTTTCGTCACGTTTTCTCGCATTTTCGTCACGTTTTCTCAAATTTTTGTCACATTTTTCTCACGTTTATCTCGCATTTTTCTCACATTTTCGTCACGTTTCTCGAATTTTCGTCACGTTTTCTCGCATTTTTCTCGCATTTTCGTCACGTTTTCTCAAATTTTTGTCACATTTTTCTCACGTTTATCTCGCATTTTCCTCACGTTTTCGTCATGTTTTCTCACATTTGTGTCGCATTTTTCTCACATTTTCGTCACGTTTTCTCGCATTTTTCTCGCATTTTTGTCACGTTTTGTCACGTTTATCTCGCATTTTTCTCACGTTTATCTCTCATTTTTCTCACATTTTCGTCATGTTTTCTCAAATTTTTGTCGCATTTTTCTTACGTTTATCTCGCATTTTCCTCACGTTTTCGTCATGTTTTCTCACATTTGTGTCGCATTTTTCTCACATTTTCGTCACGTTTTCTCGCATTTTTCTCGCATTTTTGTCACGTTTTGTCACGTTTATCTCGCATTTTTCTCACGTTTATCTCTCATTTTTCTCACATTTTCGTCATGTTTTCTCAATTTTTGTCGCATTTTTCTTACGTTTATCTCGCATTTTTCTCACGTTTTCGTCATGTTTTCTCACATTTGTGTCGCATTTTTCTCAAATTTTTGTCACATTTTTGTCACGTTTTCTCACATTTGTGTCGCATTTTTCTCGCATTTTTGTCACGTTTTTGTCACGTTTATCTCGCATTTTTCTCACATTTTCGTCATGTTTTCTCAATTTTTGTCGCATTTTTCTTACGTTTATCTCGCATTTTTCTCACATTTTCGTCACGTTTTCTCAAATTTTGTCACATTTTTCTCACGTTTATCTCGCATTTTTCTCACATTTTCGTCACGTTTTCTCGCATTTTTCTCGCATTTTTGTCACGTTTTTGTCACGTTTATCTCGCATTTTTCTCACGTTTATCTCTCATTTTTCTCACATTTTCGTCATGTTTTCTCAAATTTTTGTCGCATTTTTCTTACGTTTATCTCGCATTTTTCTCACGTTTTCGTCATGTTTTCTCACATTTGTGTCGCATTTTTCTCAAATTTTTGTCACATTTTTGTCACGTTTTCTCACATTTGTGTCGCATTTTTCTCGCATTTTTGTCACGTTTTTGTCACGTTTATCTCGCATTTTTCTCACATTTTCGTCATGTTTTCTCAAATTTTTGTCGCATTTTTCTTACGTTTATCTCGCATTTTTCTCACATTTTCGTCACGTTTTCTCAAATTTTTGTCACATTTTTCTCACGTTTATCTCGCATTTTTCTCACATTTTCGTCACGTTTTCTCGCATTTTTCTCGCATTTTTGTCACGTTTTTGTCACGTTTATCTCGCATTTTCTCACGTTTATCTCTCATTTTTCTCACATTTTCGTCATGTTTTCTCAAATTTTTGTCGCATTTTTCTTACGTTTATCTCGCATTTTTCTCACGTTTTCGTCATGTTTTCTCACATTTGTGTCGCATTTTTCTCAAATTTTTGTCACATTTTTGTCACGTTTTCTCACATTTGTGTCGCATTTTTCTCGCATTTTTGTCACGTTTTTGTCACGTTTATCTCGCATTTTTCTCACATTTTCGTCATGTTTTCTCAAATTTTTGTCGCATTTTTCTTACGTTTATCTCGCATTTTTCTCACATTTTCGTCACGTTTTCTCAAATTTTTGTCACATTTTTCTCACGTTTATCTCGCATTTTTCTCACATTTTCGTCACGTTTTCTCGCATTTTTCTCGCATTTTTGTCACGTTTTTGTCACGTTTATCTCGCATTTTTCTCACGTTTATCTCTCATTTTTCTCACATTTTCGTCATGTTTTCTCAAATTTTTGTCGCATTTTTCTTACGTTTATCTCGCATTTTTCTCACGTTTTCGTCATGTTTTCTCACATTTGTGTCGCATTTTTCTCAAATTTTTGTCACATTTTTGTCACGTTTTCTCACATTTGTGTCGCATTTTTCTCGCATTTTTGTCACGTTTTTGTCACGTTTATCTCGCATTTTCTCACATTTTCGTCATGTTTTCTCAAATTTTTGTCGCATTTTTCTTACGTTTATCTCGCATATTTCTCACGTTTTCGTCATGTTTTCTCACATTTGTGTCGCATTTTTCTCACATTTTCGTCACGTTTTCTCGCATTTTTCTCGCATTTTTGTCACGTTTTTGTCACGTTTATCTCGCATTTTTCTCACGTTTATCTCTCATTTTTCTCACATTTTCGTCATGTTTTCTCAAATTTTTGTCGCATTTTTCTTACGTTTATCTCGCATTTTTCTCACGTTTTCGTCATGTTTTCTCACATTTGTGTCGCATTTTTCTCACATTTTTGTCATGTTTTCTCACATTTGTGTCGCATTTTTCTCGCATTTTTCTCGCATTTTTGTCACGTTTTCTCACGTTTATCTCTCATTTTTCTCACGTTTTCGTCACGTTTATCTCTCATTTTTCTCACGTTTTCGTCACGTTTTCTCGCATTTTTCTCACATTTTCGTCACGTTTTCTCAAATTTTTGTCACGTTTTCTCAAATTTTTGTCACGTTTTCTCAAATTTTTGTCACGTTTTCT
This sequence comes from Neogobius melanostomus, assembly GCA_007210695.1. NCBI lineage: Eukaryota > Metazoa > Chordata > Actinopteri > Gobiiformes > Gobiidae > Neogobius > Neogobius melanostomus. Next base: position 332,106 of record VHKM01000414.1, read on the forward strand.
CAAATTTGTGTCACGTTTTTCTCACATTTTTTTCACGTTTATCTTGCATTTTTGTCACCTTTTGTTGCTTTTTTTCCCTCACATTTGTGTTGCATTATTGCAGGTGGGAGTTAAGCGGTTTTCACTTTTGAAGCTGTTTTACCTGAAGATTGTTCCAGCTGTTTGTCGTTACATATTTATAAAGCTACTCTAATGCATTTGGAGTTTGAGTTTGTAATATACTATTAGTTTTAATTTTCCCGTTCATGTTTAATATTTATTATATATATTTAGTTCCACAGTTTATGATCTAACAGGACACGTGTGACAGGATTTCATGTTCATTTTATTGTCGTCTAATCGCTCTCGTTAAACAAACTCCGGTCTCTGTTTCGATGATTAATAAAACACAACAGCACGGCCTGGGCCAATACGCGGACTGGATCCAGACATAGTATGTTAAAAAACACGGAACGGATTTCTAAAACCATATTAGTTCTGATGGATGAGTGGAATGGGTTTGGTAAAGACGTTTGTTCTAACGATAATAATGGGAGGAAACACTGTACTTATTATCTCAAGTATAGATTTAATTATTACTTCTATTCAGACAGAGTTTTCTTTAAATGTGCTGAATGAGTAAAGTGGATTGACCTATTTATCTAAATTCATTTTTAGTCATTTCCTTTCAGACCTTTATTGTTCCCAGTGTCTCTCAGCCCCTGCGGTGCCTCGGAGTCTGAGTTTTGTTAATCCAGACTGGTTCAGGTCCTGAACCCGATGTGCCCTCACCTGTGTAGCCCTGGCCATTGTAGGGGATGCCCACGCACTGGGAGGAGTCGCAGTACCCGGCCGGGCCTGGGGAGCCTCTGATGCCCGGGTAACCCTGTCTGCCCGGGGGCCCGCGAGCTCCAGCTGAACCAGGGGAGCCCGGGGGTCCCGTCCTGGTCTCCCCGGGGGGTCCTGAGAGAGAGAGAGGGTTAGACACAGAGACCTTTGATTAAAGCAGACGCTGCAGGTGAAGAACAAGGATGTGAAGGTTTCTCTTTAGTAACGAGCGGAAACACCACATTTCACAATTCAAACCCTTGGGGCCAGTTTGCTTGTGAAGGCTCTCATTCATCCAGGGAGTGTTCATCGTAGAAAAGGTTAAATCATCAACTGGACTGGGTTTCATAAAAGATGCTTATTACCCAAACTGGAGTGGTCTAAATCAGAGCCTGGGTCTTTTCCACCTGCAGCGTTTTCGTTCTCGAACCCTAAACCAAACTGATGTAAAGAGTCAGACCTGGAGCTCCGCGAGGTCCTTTGGGTCCCACCACAGACGTGCCTCGGTCGCCCTTCTCTCCGGGAGCCCCTGGAGGAGACACTCGGGATTACAACATCACCAACACAAACACGTGGGTTTATCTGGGCTGACGGAGGCTTCGTGCAGTGCGCCATAAAGCAATGAAAACATGATTAACATGATAACAATGAGTGAAAATAGGTGATTATCAGTCGAGATGTCAAGAAATTGTGTGTGGTTTACCTGAAGGTTCCATTCTGGGCCCAACATTGTTTAATGTAAACGACATTTGTAAAACATCTTAGATTCATCTTGTTTGCAGACGATACAAATATTTTTGCATCAGGAGAAGATATACAACAGCTGTGTCAGATTGTTAACTTGGAACTCAGAAGTGTCAACAAGTGGTTCAAACAAAACAAACTATCCTTAAATCTGAGTAAAAGCAAAATGATGATATTTGGCAACTGTAATTCCAATGCTCAGGAAGCAATTCAGATAGAGGGTGTTGTCATAGAGCGAGTGCATGAAATCAAATTCCTTGGTGTTATTATAGATGACAGAATTACTTGGAAAGCTCATATTAAATATATAACTACTAAAATTTCTAGAAGCATTTCAGTAATAGCAAAAGCAAAGCACATTTTAAATATCAAAGCTCTATCTTATACTGTTCTCTGATTTTGCCATATTTAAATTATTGCACTGTGGTTTGGGGTAGTACTTATAAAAACACAGTTAAACCAATAGTAATGCTACAAAAAAGAGCTATCCGAGTAATTCATAAAGTTGGGTTTTTGGACCACACAAACTCATTATTTTTAAAATCAAAGATCATGAAGTTTTGTGACATTGTTGAGTTCCAAACTGTACAGATGTTATACAAAGCAAGATACAAACTGTTACCAGGCCAAATACAAAGAAGGTTCCAAGAACGTACTGGTCGTTATGAATTACGTGATGAATTAAACTTTAGGACTCAGAAACATAGCTCAACTTTGAAAAGTTTTAGCCCAACAGTTAATGGGGTACAATTATGGAATAAACTGGAGATGGAATTGAAACGATGTCCAAACATCAGCCTGTTCAAATATAAATACAAACAAAAGACTTTTGAAATATATAGAGAGGAAGAAATGCGTTGCCACTAGGAGGAGCAGTAGGATTAATTTGTATTCAATTAATTACGTTAAAGGAATTAAAGGAAGAATGTTGTTGCTCTGAACAGGTGTCATTCTATTGCTTAAAATTACAAATTGAGAATTAGTGTAGGCGAGCTCCAAATCTGTTGAGAGGGATCCTCCCAACGGGCTTGTATACCTGGTCTTTAACGCACTACACAGGATAGGAACATCATCTACAAAATCAGCTAGTTGGGGCAGCTGGGTGGGGGTTTGTTGATGAGGAGCTACTGCCCTCTTCAATGCACCCGCTCTACACCCTGGCTTTTTAACGCACTACACTATGTAGGGCTTACATATTACATCATTCATTGTACATAAAAAACAAACAAACTGTAAACTAATCAATACCATATCAAGGATGAAAATGGCAACTGGGAAGTAGCAAGATCACGGATAATATGTATTTAATGTTCTTTTTAACGCAAATGAGAGCGTTGTTGTAGTTGTGCTTCACTTCTGTTTCTGTTCATTTGTGTTAATTATATGAACATTTCAAACAGTGCTTTGTAAGTGTGGTCCGTGTGTAACAGGTTCTCTTTTGCTAACGAGGCAAATAAAAATAAAAATATGATGTGCTAAATGTATCATCGATAATGTGTAAAGTTAAATCACAAACGGTACGTTGTGTGTTTGTGTGCATGCTGTGTTCCTGTGCTCTTGTACTTTGTTCCTTTGTACTATTGTGATATGTTATGTTTTACTGTAATATTTCGGGGGTGGAGCTCATAAGCTTTTGCTTCGGCTCACTCCTTTTGAGCAGAACTTCAACTGCTCAAATAAACAAATACACTAAACTAATAATAAAATGACTAAATCATGATAGCAAAAACAAGGAACAAGCTTAGCTGAGTTTTGCAGGTCTTAGCTTTCAAATGAGGCGTTGCAGGATATATATGAGAGACAAAGGGCGGGGTTAAGGGGAGGGGCTACACAGCAGAGGAGGAGGAGTTTAACTGAGGTTGTGTATCTGCTCACCTTGCTCCCCCTGCAGGCCGGGCTGACCTGGACTCCCGGGGAAGCCGTTCCTGCCCGCGGTGCCGGCTTCTCCTTGTGGTCCCTGAGGTCCGGGAGGTCCCGAGGGGCCGGGGGGTCCGGGGTTATTACTGCGATACTGACCGTTAGGAATCTGGTTCAGGAGAGTGTTCACACGGGTCATCTGAGCTGTGGGCGGGACACGGGAAGAATACATGTCACATATATGTAAATATACATGTTAAATCTGAGCTGTGGGCGGGACATGTCACATACATGTCAGATATATGTAAATATACATGTTAAATCTGAGCTGTGGGCGGGACATGTCACATACATATCAGATATATGTAAATATACATGTTAAATCTGAGCTGTGGGCGGGACATGTCACATACATGTCAGATATATGTAAATATACATGTTAAATCTGAGCTGTGGGCGGGACATGTCACATACATGTCAGATATATGTAAATATACATGTTAAATCTGAGCTGTGGGCGGGACACGGGAAGAATACATGTCACATATATGTATACATGTTAAATCTGAGCTGTGGGCGGGACATGTCACATACATGTCACATATATGTAAATATACATGTTAAATCTGAGCTGTGGGCGGGACATGTCACACACATGTCACATATATGTAAAATACATATATGTTAAATCTAGATGAATGTGAGCTGTGGGCGTGAGGAAGGCATGAACACAGGAACACATGTTTGCCTTTAACACTGAGGACAGAACATCTTCTGAACAGTTGCTTTTAAACTTACAAACTGTTCCTTTAAATCGATATCGAATCATAGTCTTGGTTTTGACGACTGGAATCACCTCACGAGGCTGAGTTTAGTTTCTTCTGTCTCGGTGTTTCAGAGCCACTGTGAGTAAATGATTAAGAAACAAATCTTTATTGTGATGTATAATAGATGTATTTTGTGTTTCTTTATGTAATTCTTCATGTTTTTAAGAGCGACTTCATGTTTTGTTTATGTCACAACTGAAACATTAATTAAACTTTTTTGCTCAAACAATTACTCAGTTACTCACAGTACTCAAGTAACATTTTCTCTAAGTACTTTTTTGAGTAAATATTTTGGTGACTCTGAATGTGGGGGAACTCCTCCAGAAGAGGGCGCTGTCACATAAACCAAATATCTCTGAGAGTCTTTGGTTTGACTAAAGTCTAAAAGGAACTTCCTTCACTCCTCATTTCAGCCATAAAAATCAAAACTATAATTGCAATATTTGTCTGAAAAATTGCACTTAGGTTTTTTTTGTCAAACTGCGGCTCTTCTGAACCCCCAAACTGTCCTGAGGTCTGAGGTCTGAGCCTCGTCTGTCTCTGTTTATATTTCTCACTTTGTTTCAGTTTAGAGTCTGGTTTTATTCATGTTTTTTTTAATTTTAGCGCTGACTATGGAAACCCCTTTGGGCCAGTGCTCGACCTGGAGGACTATTGTACATGTTTTAGTTGTACTCACAGTTGACGATCTGCTCACAGACCTGACGAGCGATGGACCTCATCATGTTCTGAGGAGCAAAGTCTCCCTGAAACACAAACACGACTCAGTTCAATCAGAAACAATTCAATAAATCTGTGTTTGAATCAAAATGAAGAACTCACTCGCTCGCCTTTGTCTCCCTTCAGCCCCGCGGAGCCCTGAGGACAGAACCACTACAAGGTTAGATCCACTACAAGGTTAGATCCACTACAAGGTCAGATCCACTACAAGGTTAGATCCACTACAAGGTCAGATCCACTACAAGGTTAGATCCACTACAAGGTCAGATCCACTACAAGGTTAGATCCACTACAAGGTTAGATCCACTACAAGGTCAGAGATACTGTTTGGAAGATCTGCAGATTTACAATATTGAGTTTATCTCCAGTGTCAAGAAATGTGGAAAAAAGGAAGAAAATAATGCATAAAAATGGCAGGAAAAAAAGTAAAAAAAAAAAAA
>VHKM01000414.1:342500-355000 GCA_007210695.1 Neogobius melanostomus
GGAGGAGCAGAGGAGAGTGAGGAGGAGCAGAGGAGAGTGAGGAGGAGCAGAGGAGAGTGAGGAGAGTGAGGAGGAGCAGAGGAGAGTGAGGAGGAGCAGAGGGGAGTGAGGAGAGTGAGGAGGAGCAGAGGGGAGTGAGGAGGAGCAGAGGGGAGTGAGGAGGAGCAGAGGAGAGTGAGGAGGAGAGGGAGGAGAGAGAGGAGTGAGGAGGAGCAGAGGAGAGTGAGGAGGAGCAGAGGGGAGTGAGGAGGAGCAGAGGGAGTGAGAGAGTGAGGAGGCAGAGGAGAGTGAGGAGAGTGAGGAGGAGCAAGAGGAGAGTGAGGAGAGCAGGGGAGTGAGGAGAGTGAGGAGGAGCAGAGGGAGTGAGGAGAGTGAGGAGGAGCAGGAGGGGAAGTGAGGAGAGTGAGGAGGAGCAGAGGAGAGTGAGGAGAGTGAGGAGGAGGAGAGGGAGTGAGGAGGAGCAGAGGGAGGAGGAGGGGAGGGGAGGAGGTGAGGAGGGAGGGGAGGAGGAGAGTGAGGAGGAGCAGAGGGAGTGAGGAGAGTGAGGAGGAGCAGAGGAGAGTGAGGAGAGTGAGGAGAGGAGGGAGTGGAGGAGGAGAGGAGGAGGAAGAGGAGAGTGAGGAGAGTGAGGAGAGAGGAGGAGAGGAGAGGAGAGTGAGGAGGAGCAGAGGAGAGTGAGGAGAGTGAGGAGAGTGAGGAGGAGCAGAGGAGAGTGAGGAGAGTGAGGAGAGTGAGGGGAGCAGGAGAGTGAGGAGGAGGAGGGAGGAGGAGAGTGAGGAGGAGCAGAGGAGAGTGAGGAGGGAGGGGGAGGAGGAGCAGAGGAGAGTGAGGAGAGTGAGGAGGAGCAGAGGAGAGTGAGGAGGAAGCAGAGGGGAGTGAGGAGAGTGAGGAGGAGCAGAGGGGGAGGAGAGTGAGGAGAGTGAGGAGGAGCAGAGGGAGTGAGGAGAGTGAGGAGGAGCAGAGGGGAGTGAGGAGAGTGAGGAGAGTGGAGGAGGAGCAGAGGGGGAGTGAGGAGGAGTGAGGAGAGTGAGGAGGGAGCAGAGGAGAGTGAGGAGGAGCAGAGGAATCAGAGCAGGTGATGCTGAAGGAGCTTACGGCCTCTCCGGGGATGGACAGTCCGCTGGGGCCCTGAGGACCAGGCAGACCCATAGGTCCTGGGGCCCGTTGTCTCCGCGAGGCCCGATCGGCCCCTGGACACAGACACAAGGACTTCATCAATACAGGCTTAATACAGGCTTAATACAGGCTTAATACATGCTTAATACATGCTTAATACATGCTTAATACATGCTTAATACATGTTTAATACATGCTTAACTAACTATGAAATTAAGCTATAAACATTTAAGAGACATGAATGTGAAACTCCTGTAAACACCGACATAAACATGAGGAAAATGTGTTTAAATTTTTGGTCATTTCATGTTTTCATATATTTTCTGCATAACAATTTTAAAAATTGTAGAATTTTCAGCAACAAAATCTAAATAATGTTCATGTGTGTTTTTATTATGATCCGAGGTGAGCAGAGTCGCTTAATGTAAATGTACTTTGGTATAATTTTACAGATTTGTCGCTTTAATATTTACTCACAGGGGAAAAAGTATCAATTATTTTTACTCGAGTAAGAAACAGATGCTTCTTTATAATTTTAAAAGGTACTATGTAATAAAACTACTATTCCCTCTTGTGTATTAGCTCCAAAGATTTGCTCAGAGGGATTTTGGATCTGGTTTAGTTTTTGAACAAAAATAATTTATTAGTGAAAATTCCTCCTTGTTTTTCTGCTTCAGAGCTCCATAAATCTGTCAGAGGTTATTGACTAAAGTGCAGATGTTTAGTCCCTTTGTCTGCACATCTGTGTATGTTCCTCCTGTCTTTAGCCGCTGCTATTTGGATTACAGCGTCATGTCGTGCTACACGTGGATACCAAACCTGTCAGTATTAGTGAATAAGCGTGAGAAAGACCAGGGACTCAGACATGTTGGAGTCACTTCCCTGATAAATCTCAGAGAAAAACCTGGTAAAGAGAGTTTGTTCTGCTTTTATCTGACAGAGTTAAAGACGTTACTCACGGCTGGACCGGTCTCTCCTCGTTCTCCTCGAGGTCCTTTGCTGCCGGGAGCTCCCTGGAAAACAAGGAACACTTCAGGCTGGAATAAATAAACCGGATTAAACCAGGACATTCCTCCTCCTCCTGTAACTCAAACCGTCCCAGATAAACCTTTTTATCTCCGTTGTATTTCTGTCTCACGTAAACGACAGATGAAAGTTTCCAGAGTCGATCCCAAACGTGACTCAGCGTCGGTTTATTCCTCTCATAAATCTGACCGACACATGTTTAAAAGCTCGTGTTTCCGCTCAAGTGAACAGTAGCTGCACGTTTAGGTCAGAGTGTTTTACAAACGTCTGGACCCAAGTGTCCAACGCGAGGCCCGCGGGTCACTCAGGGGCCACAGACACGTTTTATTTACAGACATGTAAAGTGCCAAACATTAGACACACAATCAGAGTTAAGTTTACCCAGTTTTCTTTAGTTTGATCATTGACAGGAAGTGACATACATGAAGGCAAAACATTTGAAACTGTTGCCGTGCCGACCATGTTAAGTCAGTGAGAAATGAGTCAAACTGGAACTTTTGTCGTCATTAGAGCGAATCGTTTACATGTGTTATAAACATCCCAGAAACTAAACTTTTTGTTAGTATTGATGTCGGGCTTTTCCCTCATAATGTTTTTACTCCAAAGAAAAAGCATTAAACCAACAATCAGCTGATTTGGGAAAGTTTCCCAGTTGAGGAACGTTCATGTGTATTTAAACTGTTCCAGAGGAAACATGAACAACGAGCATTCACTTCTGTTCTTCAACTTAAACTGAGAAACTAATATATGACTCATTACAAACATCTGTATAACCTTTGTTATCATTTACATTATTATGGCTCAGCTTCTAAAAACCACAAATTAAACATTTGGGGTTAAAATCTCATAAAGTTATAATATTTTGAAAATGGAGTGTAAGCCATAATCACGGCTACATCTTGACCGGGGACTACAGTTGAAAATTAGCTTTGGAGCTAAAACTGGCACATTTACAGTGATGTTAATTAATGTGCATTGTCCCTGTTCAAATAAACTAATAAAATAAAATAAATTAATTAATGGGTGAGTGTGTGTGTGTGTGTGTGTGTGTGTGTGTGCGTGTGTGCCTGTGTGTGTGTGAGTGTGTGTGTGTGTGTGTGCGTGTGTGCCTGTGTGTGTGTGTGTGTGTGCGTGTGTGTGTGTTGTGTGTGTGTGTGTGTGCCTGTGCTTGTGTTTGTGTGAGACTGACCACTGGCCCCTGGGGGCCCGGCTGTCCGCTGGACTGGGAGGTGCAGGTGCAGGCGTTGGGCAGAGCCGGACACTTCAGCTCGTCTCTCTGTCACAGAAACAAGATTTAACTGATGAGCCGACGGAGCCGACTGCAGTAATACTTTCTGTGACTGCAGTACTCGCAGTACTCGCAGTACTCGCAGTAGTAGCAGTACTCGCAGTACTCGCAGTAGTAGCAGTAGTAGTATATAGTAGTTAAGTTCCGTGGACAGTAGGTCAGTGGGTTAGTTAGTTAGTTAGTTGGTGATAGTTAGTGCTCACGTGGACAGTAGGTCAGTGGGTTAGTTAGTTAGTTAGTTAGTTAGTTAGCTAGTTAGTTAGTGCTCACCGTGGACAGTAGGTCAGTGGGTTAGTTAGTTAGTTAGTTAGTTAGTTAGCTAGTTAGTTAGTGCTCACCGTGGACAGTAGGTCAGTGGGTTAGTTAGTTAGTTAGTTAGTTAGTTAGTTAGTTAGCTAGTTAGTTAGCTAGTTAGTTAGTGCTCACCGTGGACAGTAGGTCAGTGGGTTAGTTAGTTAGTTGGTGGTAGTTAGTGGTACTAAGTGCTCACCGTGGACGGCAGGTCGCAGCAGCGGTCCCGACTGTTCCAGGCTAAACTGCAGACCATGTCGAACATCTGCAGCTGGAACTACAACCAAAACAACATGAAGATAATTAACTACAACCAAAACAACATGAAGATAATTAACTACAACCAAAAACAACATGAAGATAATTAACTACAAACAACATGAAGATAATTAACTACAACCAAAAACAACATGAAGATAATTAACTACAACCAAAAACAACATGAAGATAATTAACTACAACCAAAAACAACGTCAGAGTCTGATTAAGAACAGTCACATCTGTGACCGAGACGACTTTCACACTTTCATTAAATCAACACTGAACATTCCGGTTTACACGACGCTGTGTCACGAGCAGCGTCAGTGTGAGGAACATCACGAGACCACACGAGGTCCAGACGAGGTCCAGACGAGGTCCAGACGAGGTCCAGACGAGGTCCAGACGCTCACAGAGCTGTCTCTGCAGTACGACGGTATTACAGAAGGAGGAGTCACTAAAGGATCCATCTCACTGGCCTGGACACCACATGGAGACTTTTCCTAGTCTCCATGTGGTGTCCACATGGTCTCTGAGAGGTCTACACAGTCTCAACAGTTGTGTTGCAAACACTATTCGTTGTCCTCCACATCTCAAAGAGGCGTATGGAGTCTCCTTGGTCTCTGACAGGTCTCAGAGACATTACAGGAGACCATGCAGAGACTCGGCTGAAATCAAACCTGTTTGTTTTCACTGAGACTACCAGGGGACTCGCCTTAAAGGTTTGGCCTAAACTGTTGCCATCAGCACAAAACGTGCTCCCAATGCTCGACACAGAAAGTTCTATTACTTCAGTAGGTGATCAAAGAATGGATCTGGATGACCTAACCTACTTCTGCTGACTTTAGTCCCATCTCCATGGCGACAGATGGAGACGTCCCCACTCCCGGTACAGTTACCGTCATGTCTTAGGAGAGCTGAGCCGCTCACAGCAAAGACACTTGTTGTACATTTATGAGGCATTTTTCAAAGAAGAAAATATCTGTCATAAAATAAATGCTTATATTTCAATTTTATTTATTGGGTAAAATTCTACGCGGTGTGGCTTTAACTCCAGGGGACGTCTCGGAGACATCTCTGCACTTCAGAAAGACTCACGTGTTTAACATTCACCGTGTGTTTACAGTCTGTTACAGGCGTCACCGTGAGGATTTAGGTTTGTCTCTTCGGGAGTGGCTTCAGTTTCAGACGCCCCAGTGATGACTGACCGACCTGACGTTAGTATCGCAGTCTTCAGTCCCGTCTGCAGAGGGACTCCCATCAGCCCTGGGTCTATCTCCTGTCCGTCCATGGGAGTGGATCTCTCCTTCTGAGGTTCTCCCCAAGGTTTCTCTTTTCTCCCACTGGGTTTGTGAGTTTTTCCTCGCCGCATAGGTGGGTCTAAGTACGTTTCTATCTCCTGCTGTGTATTGGGCCGAACAACTTTGATTTGAAACTTAAAGAACAAGATGACAAAGAAAGACAAACTCACCATCACCATAAATCCCTGAACTGAAGGGGTTTTAGGAGGAGACAATTCCCCCATATTTATTAGACATTTTGGTTCATATTTGTAATTTACATCCCTTATAATAATCGCATGAGCTGAACATAATTAGGGGTGAATCTGGTGCCATAAATAAGAGACCATTAAAGTGCTGGATCAATAGGATCAAAACCAAATCCCCAGGAGGAAATAAAGCTTGTTTTCTTTCATTTCAGAGGAATTGTCTGGAAGTTCAGACGCTCACACACACAGAGGAACATCTGCGGGGGATGAGGATTAGATCATTATAATGTGCGGCGGAGGAACACGTTTCCTCCGAGGCGGTGATTCACCCACAGGACTTTGAAGTGTCCGAGTCAGTCTGAATGTTTTAATAACATTTCCATATATTTCCTCCATAAATCCTGCTGGACGTGTTTGAGGTCAGACTGCAGAGCGCGGCTGGTTCCCATCGTCTGGAGGAGGAACGTGGATCTAAACACTTCAGGACCTTTATGTTTGATCGTGAAACCGCAGCATCATAACGGAATAATGGAATAATGGAATAATGGAATAATGGAGTGTTTTCTGCATCCACTTCTTTAATTACCTTTTCATTTGCTCAAATCAAACAAACTGACTCTCTGACTGGAAACGACATCTCTGCTCACTCTCACGATTTAGCCACATTTGACTCTATTTCACGCCTGTCGGTCCATGGGAGTGGATCTCTCCTTCTGTGGTTCTTCTCCAGGTTTCTCTGGGCTTGGGAGTTTTTCCTTATTGCAGAAGAGCCTAAGGATGGGGGACGTTTATGGGCTCGATCTTGTGTTTCTAAACGCAGACTATAACGTCACTTTTTACACTGAATAGGAGCGCACTGTGACAGACGTGGTGCCTTTAAATGGGAAATACAGCGCCTCTTGAAAGTACTAATACACCTCGAACTTTTGCACATTTTGTCATGTTTACAACCATAAACGTAAAGATTTTATTTTGAATTTTTTACTGAAAGTTACACACAAGTAACAGACGACTGTGAAGTGAAAGCAAAATGATACATGACTCTGTTATTTTACAAAAAATAGAAAAGTGAAAAGTGGGGCGAGCATAAGTATTCATACAGCATTTTCTGAGTGCATTAAATTGCCTTTATAACATTCCTAATGACTGCAGAATGTTCACACCCTAACCATTAAATAGAGGCCACCTGTGTGTAATCTACTCTCAGTATAATTCCAGCTGTTCTGTGAGGGCCTCAGAGCTATGGTCAGAGTGTATTGGTCACTAAACAACATCATGAAGGCCAAGGAGCTCACCAGAGAGGTCAGGGATAAAGCTGTGGAGAAGTTTAAAGCAGCGTTAAGTTATACAAAGATTTCCCAAGATTTGAACATCTCACGGAGCACTGTTCAATCCATCATTCAGAAATGGAAAGAGTATAGCACCACTGCGAACTTACCAAGACACGGCCGTCCACCTAAACTAACAGACCGAACAAGGAGAGCACTGGTCAGAAATGAAACCAAGTGCCCTAAGATAACTCTGGAGGAGCTGTGACGTACTGCCGCTGAGCTGGGGGAATCTGTACATGGGACAACTATAAGTCGTACTCTACACAAATCTGGCCTTCATGGACGAGTGGCAAGAAGAAAGCCATTATTGAAAGGAGGCCATAAGAAATCCCGTTTGAAGTTTGCTAGAAGTCATATGGAGGACACAGCTACCATGTGGAAGAAGGTGCTTTGGTCAAATGCAAAACGTTATGTATGGAGCAAACCTAACACTGCTCATCGTCCTGAGTGCACCATCCCCAGTGTCAAATATGGTGGGGGAGCATCATGCTATGGGGCTGCTTTTCCTCAGCGGGGACTGGGAAGATTGTAAGAATAGTTGGGAAGATGGATGGAGACAAATACAGAGACATTTTGGAGGAAAACCTGCTGGAGTCAGCAAGAGAATTGAGGCTGGGGCGGAGATTCACCTTCCAGCAGGACAATGACCCTAAACACAAAGATCAATCTACAATGGAATGGTTTAAAAACAAACATATTAATGTGTTAGAATGGCCCAGTCAAAGTCCTGACCTAAATCCTATTGAAAATCTGTGGAAAGACCTGAAAACTGCTGTTCACAAACGCTCTCCTTCTAATGTGACAGAGCTTGAGTTGTTTTGTAAAGAGGAATGGGCTAAAATGTCTCTACATGTGCAAACCTTGTAGAGTCAAACCCCAGAAGACTTGCTGCTGTTATTGCAGCAAAAGGGGTTCCACAAAGTATTAAGTCATGCTGTATGAATACTTATGCACGCCCCACTTTTCACTTTTCTATTTTTGAAAAATAACAGAATCATGTATCATTTTGCTTTCACTTCACAGTTGTCTGTTACTTGTGTGTGAACTTTCAGTAAACAATTCTAAATAAAATCTTTACGTTTGTTTATGTTTGTAAACATGACAAAATGTGCAAAAGTTCAAGGTGTATTAGTACTTTCAACAGGTACTGTACGTGGGGTGGAGAAACATCCAAAGCCATCGGCGATTCTATGTACAACAGCCATTTTCCTCCAACCAGACTCTGGGTCACGTTAACGAAATTACAGCCGAGCGAGTGTCGACCCGCGCCACAGCTGAACTTCTCTTTCTGTCTGGACTCCGAACATCGTTTAACTCACGATGGGATAAAGTAAAGGAGCTGTTTGTAGAAGAGAGCTTTTCTACTATGTTTTTGAAATGGGCTTTATCCCTCTTGTCTCGCTGGATTCTTTCGGCCCTTTTGAAAGATACTTTGAAGTGTTTACTTTGATCCTGTTCCTCATTGTTTGCACATGTTCCAGACTGAGTGTTTCTTCAGAGCTGATGTGAGATCTATAAAGTCCTGTCTTATCTTAAACTCAGCCGCTGCTCCGGTGAAGCAGCTCTGAAGGTAAATACGCTCAGAGGCAGATCCTGAAGAACAGTGTCAGGTATTGTTTCTGTTGAGACTCACGGTGGCCGACTGCCCTTTGCTCCCGATGCTCTTGGACATCTTGCCCAGGACCTGGTATCCGTCAGACGAGATGTTCCCCGCCTCCTTCAGCTGCTTCTGCCCCGCCTCCACGCAGTCCACGTTCAGCTTCACCTCGGACGACGACACCATCAGGTGGAGCTGATGGAGAAACATGACGTATGAGCTTCAGACTTAGAGACGCTGCAGGTCAATAAGGAAACACATAAAACATATTTTATTTTTATTTCAGCGCTGTCTCCGTTGTCATGGTTACCTTGTGGAAGCTCCCGTGGAAGATCTGCTTGACCGCGGCGCTGTCGAACTTGGCCCTCTGGATTTCTCCGCTCTGGTCTTTGTTGTAGAAGGACACGGTCTGAGAGGAGGCTGAGGAGGAGCACACAGAGGTGAACCCTCAGAGGAGGAGCACACAGAGGTGAACCCTCAGAGGAGGAGCACACAGAGGTGAACCCTCAGAGGAGGAGCACACAGAGGTGAACCCTCAGAGGAGGAGCACACAGAGGTGAACCCTCAGAGGAGGAGCACACAGAGGTGAACCCTCAGAGGAGGAGCACACAGAGGTGAACCCTCAGAGGAGGAGCACACAGAGGTGAACCCTCAGAGGAGGAGCACACAGAGGTGAACCCTCAGAGGAGGAGCACACAGAGGTGAACCCTCAGAGGAGGAGCACACAGAGGTGAACCCTCAGAGGAGCACACAGAGGTGAACCCTCAGAGGAGGAGCACACAGAGGTGAACCCTCAGAGGAGACACACAGAGGTGAACCCTCAGAGGAGGAGAACACAGAGGTGAACCCTCAGAGGAGCACACAGAGGTGAACCCTCAGAGGAGGAGCACACAGAGGTGAACCCTCAGAGGAGGAGCACACAGAGGTGAACCCTCAGAGGAGTGAGACACACAGAGGTGAACCCTCAGAGGAGGAGCACACAGAGGTGAACCCTCAGAGGAGGAGCAACACAGAGGTGAACCCTCAGAGGAGAACACAGAGGTGAACCCTCAGAGGAGGAGAACACAGAGGTGAACCCTCAGAGGAGGAGAACACAGAGGTGAACCCTCAGAGGAGCACACAGAGGTGAACCCTCAGAGGAGGAGAACACAGAGGTGAACCCTCAGAGGAGGAGAACACAGAGGTGAACCCTCAGAGGAGGAGCACACAGAGGTGAACCCTCAGAGGAGGAGAACACAGAGGTGAACCCTCAGAGGAGGAGAACACAGAGGTGAACCCTCAGAGGAGCACACAGAGGTGAACCCTCAGAGGAGGAGAACACAGAGGTGAACCCTCAGAGGAGGAGACACAGAGGTGAACCCTCAGAGGGAGCACACAGAGGTGAACCCTCAGAGGAGGAGAACACAGAGGTGAACCCTCAGAGGAGGAGGACAGAACACAGAGGTGAACCCTCAGAGGAGCACACAGAGGTGAACCCTCAGAGGAGCACACAGAGGTGAACCCTCAGAGAAAAGAACCTCAGAAAACACAAGGTGAACCCTCAGAGGAGGAGACACAGAGGTGAACCTCAGGAACACAGAGGCCCAGGAGACACACAGAGGTGAACCCTCAGAGGAGGAGAACACAGAGGTGAACCCTCAGAGGAGAACACAGAGGTGAACCTCAGAGGAGGAGAACACAGAGGTGAAACCCTCAGAGGAGGAGAACACAGAGGTGAACCCTCAGAGGAGGAGCTTACAGAGGTGAACCCTCAGAGGAGGAGCACAGAGGTGAACCCTCAGAGGAGGAGCACACAGAGGTGAACCCTCAGAGGAGGAGCACAGAGGTGAACCCTCAGAGGAGGAGAACACACAGAGGTGAACCCTCAGAGGAGGAGCACACAGGTGAACCATCAGAGGAGGAGCACACACAGGTGAACCCTCAGAGGAGCACACAGAGGTGAACCCTCAGAGGAGGAGAACACAGAGGTGAACCCTCAGAGGAGGAGCACACAGAGGTGAACCCTCAGAGGAGGAGCACACAGAGGTGAACCCTCAGAGGAGGAGAACACAGAGGTGAACCCTCAGAGGAGGAGAACACAGAGGTGAACCCTCAGAGGAGGAGCACACAGAGGTGAACCCTCAGAGGAGGAGCACAGAGGTAACCCTCAGAGGAGGAGCACAGAGGTTAACCCTCAGAGGAGGAGAACACAGAGGTGAACCCTCAGAGGAGGAGCACACAGAGGTGAACCCTCAGAGGAGGAGAACACAGAGGTGAACCCTCAGAGGAGAGCACAGAGGTTAACCCTCAGAGGAGGAGAACACAGAGGTTAACCCTCAGAGGAGGAGCACAGAGGTGAACACTCAGAGGAGGAGCACACAGGTGAACCCTCAGAGGAGGAGCACAGAGTGAACACTCAGAGAGGAGCACACAGGTGAACCATCAGAGGAGGAGAACACAGGTGAACCCTCAGAGGAGGAGCACACAGAGGTTAACCCTCAGAGGAGGAGAACACAGGTGAACCCTCAGAGGAGGAGCACACAGAGGTTAACCCTCAGAGGAGGAGCACACAGGTGAACCTCAGAGGAGGAGACACAGTGAACCATCAGAGGAGGAGAACACAGGTGAACCATCAGAGGAGGAGACACAGGTGAACCATCAGAGGAGGAGCACACACAGGTGAACCCTCAGAGGAGGAGCACACAGAGGTGAACCCTCAGAGGAGGAGCACACACAGGTGAACCCTCAGAGGAGGAGCACACAGAGGGGGCACAGAGGTGAACCCTCAGAGGAGGAGACACACAGAGGTGAACCCTCAGAGGAGGAGCACACAGGTGAACCTCAAGGAGGAGCACACAGGTGAACCCTCAGAGGAGGAGCACACAGGTGAACCTCAGAGGAGGAGCACACAGGTGAACCATCAGAGGAGGAGCACACAGGTGAACCTCAGAGGAGGAGCACACAAGGTGAACCCTCAGAGGAGGAGACACAAAACTCAGAGGAAGACACAGAGGTGAACCCTCAGAGAGGAGAACACAGAGGTGAACCCTCAGAGGAGGAGCACACAGAGGTGAACCCTCAGAGGAGGAGCACACAGAGGTGAACCTCAGAGGAGGAGCACACAGAGGTGAACCCTCAGAGGAGGAGCACACAGAGGTGAACCCTCAGAGGAGGAGACACAGAGGTGAACCCTCAGAGGAGGAGCACACAGAGGTGAACCCTCAGAGGAGGAGCACAGAGGTGAACCCTAGAGGAGGAGCCGCGACGGCGGGCGTCGGATGCCCTCCCCGTCAGGTGCTTACGGTCCACGGTGAGTCCGGCCTCGGCTTGTGGTCGCTAGTGACGCCTGCCACACGTCGAAGGGCTCGGAGGGAGAGTCCGCAGGAGGCGCAGCACCACCATCATGGTGAAGGTGTGAGGGAGGCCGTCAGGGTGGACGTCCCTGTGGGAGAGACGAGGAGGTCGTGACGAGGAGGTTGTGACGAGGAGGTTGTGACGAGGAGGTCGTGACGAGGAGGTCGTGACGAGGAGGTTGTGACGAGGAGGTTGTGACGAGTGGACTCTCATTCGAATCGTTTAATGTGGAGCAGAAAGATTCACTGAATCTATGTCACAAACCGTGGCCTGTCTGCTGTCACTGCGTTAGTTAAAAGGTCTAATCTTTTCTCTCTATTTAAATGTTTGGCATTTTCAGCAGGAATGTTCAGAGTAAAATATGAAAACTATGCTCGGTTTTATAAACAACAATATAAACTGTTTACAGACTGATATTTTCCCATGACCGTCAGGTTAAACACTGTTTCTGGCTTCATGAGTCACTGCTGTCGTATTCAGGAACATTCATTTAAAAAGCACAATGTTAAAACTGGCCTTTAAATTCCTCTAGATATATTCAGGAGTCAAGAACAAACAGGAAACATGTGACGCACAGTTGTATTTGATATCATTTAATCTTGTTAAATTTATTTAACCAGGAAAGTCCCACTGAGATTAAGAATCTCTTTTCAGGGGAGTCCTGTGGTAGGGGAAACCGGAGTACCCGGAGGAAAACCTACGCAGACACGGGGAGAACATGCAAACTCCACACAGAAAGGCCCCGTCCAGGTGGGAATCGAACCCGGGACC
>VHKM01000414.1:360000-362500 GCA_007210695.1 Neogobius melanostomus
GGTTAGCGTCGTATACATATTGTTCAGCTACATCCTGAACAAAACACAGCAGCTCATTAGCAACAGCTGTTTCCTGGTTCCTATTGTACCTGTTTTGCTATTGCCCCCTTGTACCGGACCCTATTGTACCTGTTTTGGTATTGCCTCCCTTGTATCGGACCCTATTGTACCTGTTTGGTATTGCCCCCTTGTACCGACCCTATGTACCTGTTTTGCATTGCCCCCCTTGTATCGGACCCTATTGTACCTGTTTTGGTATTGCCCCCCTTGTATCGACCCTAGTGTACCTGTTTTAGTATTGCCCCCCTTGTATCGGACCCTATTGTACCTGTTTTGGTATTGCCCCCCTTGTATCGGACCCTATTGTACCTGTTTTGGTATTGCCCCCTTGTATCGGACCTTATTGTACTGTTTTGGTATTGCCCCCTTGTATCGGACCCTATTGTACCTGTTTTTGTATTGCCCCCCTTGTATCGGACCCTAGTGTACCTGTTTTGGTATTGCCCCCCTTGTATCGGACCCTATTGTACCTGTTTTTGTATTGCCCCCCTTGTATCGGACCCTATTGTACCTGTTTTGGTATTGCCCCCCTTGTATCGGTCCCTATTGTACCTGTTTTGGTATTGCCTCCCTTGTATCGACCTATTTTGTTTTATTGTTCCCGGACCCTATTGTACCTGTTTTGGTATTGCCCCCCTTGTACCGGACCCTATTGTACCTGTTTCGGTATTGCCCCCCTTGTACCGGACCCTATTGTACCTGTTTCGGTATTGCCCCCCTTGTACCGGACCCTATTGTACCTGTTTTGGTATTGCCCCCTTGTACCGGACCCTATTGTACCTGTTTTGGTATTGCCCCTTGTATCGGACCCTATTGTACCTGTTTTGGTATTGCCCCCCTTGTATCGGATCAGGGGAAGGGCAGAGATCACGACTCCTTTGTCCTGATAGCGTTGAGCCTGAACTCCGTCCTGGCGTCGTCGCTGAACTGGACGAATGAGACCTACAACAAAAACACATTTACACAGCGCCCCCTGGAGGTGCACACACCCACACACAGACACGAGGGCCCCTTCCGAAACGAGAGGACTTACGCCAAACGGATGTGCGTCAGTGTCTGCCATGATAAGTAGCCTCCGAATTGGGCTGTCAGTTAGGAAGGAGTTAGGGAAAGGAGCAATGGCCGCTGGCTGCTCTGCTTTGTGACCGCAAACACTGGAGGCCGCCATTGCTCTTCCATTGCTGTAGTACCTCCATTTGGCCGCTAGGCCCCCATTGAAAAGCATTGGACTTTAGACACGTTAAAGTCACGTTGGCATTGGAGCTGCGCGAGCTACACGTCACGCAAGGGCGAGTTTACAGTGAGATCATCGCCATCATCCGCCATAATTTCCCCCTTGAAAGTGGTCATTATGGTAACGGGGAGGAGTGAGGAGGAGCTGTCTATTCTTTTTAACAGTCTATGGAAAGGAGCCTCAATGCTAACTATCATAGCCACTTTAGCATAGGGACCTCTGATGCTAACTATCATAGCCACTTTAGCATAGGGACCTCTGATGCTAACTATCATAGCCACTTTAGCATATGGTGACCTTCTTGATGCTAACTATCATAGCCACTTTAGCATAGTGACCTCTGATGCTAACTATCATAGCCACTTTAGCATAGTGACCTCTGATGCTAACTATCATAGCCACTTTAGCATAGGGACCTCTGATGCTAACTATCATAGTCACTTTAGCATAGGGACCTCTGATGCTAACTATCATAGCCACTTTAGCATGGTGACCTCTGATGCTAACTATCATAGCCACTTTAGCATAGTGACCTCTTATGCTAACTATCATAGCCACTTTAGCATGTGACCTCTGATGCTAACTATCAAGCCACTTTAGCATAGTGACCTCTGATGCTAACTATCAAGCCACTTTAGCATAGTGACCTCTGATGCTAACTATCATACCACTTTAGCATAGTGACTCTGATGCTAACTATCATAGCCACTTTAGCATAGTGACCTCTGATGCTAACTATCAACCACTTTAGCATAGTGACCTCTGATGCTAACTATCATAGCCACTTTAGCATAGTGACCTCTGATGCTAACTATCATAGCCACTTTAGCATAGTGACTCTGATGCTAACATAGCACTTTAGCTTGACCTCTGATGCTAACTAACCGGTGATTAGGAGCTATGTGCCATCCCATAAGCCACTGCACCACCAATCTCCCCGCCCCCTCGCCCCACCCTCGAGTGATTCATGCGCAACCACTGTTGATTCACAGGTGCACATTTAATAATTAAAATAAAAAAAATAAAACATAAAGATTCTGCACAAGCCAAACTTTATAAAAGTAAAAAATAAAGGGAAATGTGAAGGATCATTTGGATGTTTCTTTTCTTTTTTTTCCGCCTTAAATGTCTTTATTTGGACACTATGTTGTTGTTGGACAATATACAGTAGGTGGCGGTATGCGCTTTTGTTTGGCCTGCACTGAA
>VHKM01000414.1:367500-567500 GCA_007210695.1 Neogobius melanostomus
CGCTGTACTCACGTCGATGGGCTCCTGTTATTCTAACCCAGGGGGCGCTGTACTCACATTCGATGGGCTCCTGTTACTCTAACCCAGGGGGCGCTGTACTCACGGTCGATGGGGTCCTGTTACTCTAACCCAGGGGTGCTGTACTCACGGTCGATGGGCTTCTGTTACTCTAACCCAGGGGGCGCTGTACTCACGGTCGATGGGGTCCTGTTACTCTAACCCAGGGGGTGCTGTACTCACGGTCGATGGGCTTCTGTTACTCTAACCCAGGGGGCGCTGTACTCACGGTCGATGGGCTCCTGTTATTCTAACCCAGGGGCGCTGTACTCACGGTCGATGGGGTCCAGCCTGATCCTGTAGGACGTGGCGGCTCGGTGCGGGTCCCATTTGATGCAGAAAGAGTCGTGTCCGACGTCGTACGACTCGATGCTCGTCACGTTCAGGTAAACTGGGAAAACACAGCATTTATAAATCACCTGCTTCACCTGCGGCGTTCAGAAACAAAGGGCCGTACGTGTAGTTCCTAGTCCGTCCAGAGGGG
Source organism: Neogobius melanostomus (assembly GCA_007210695.1). NCBI lineage: Eukaryota > Metazoa > Chordata > Actinopteri > Gobiiformes > Gobiidae > Neogobius > Neogobius melanostomus. Next base: position 368,042 of record VHKM01000414.1, read on the forward strand.
CGCTCACTCCCCCGGGTACACGGCGATCACCGACACGTCGTACGGCGTCCCGGGCTGGAGGTTGTGGAGCGTGAAGGACGAGACGTCTCCCACAAACATGTCCATCGCCGGCCCCGTGCCTGAGACAGGAGAGAGGTCAAAATCAGGCTAAGAACGAACGCAAAGAGGTCTACAGGAGAGAGGTCAAAATCAGGCTAAAACGCTATAGGAGAGAGGACTAAATCAGGCTAAAACTTTACAGGAGAGAGGTCATAATCAGGCTAAGAACGCTGTAGGAGAGAGGACGAAATCAGGCTAAAACGCTGTAGGAGAGAGGACGAAATCAGGCTAAAACGCTATAGGAGAGAGGACGAAATCAGGCTAAAACGCTATAGGAGAGAGGTCATAATCAGGCTAAAACGCTATAGGAGAGAGGTCATAATCAGGCTAAAACGCTATAGGAGAGAGGTCAAAATCAGGCTAAAACGCTATAGGAGAGAGGTCATAATCAGGCTAAAACGCTATAGGAGAGAGGTCAAAATCAGGCTAAAACGCTATAGGAGAGAGGTCATAATCAGGCTAAAACGCTATAGGAGAGAGGTCATAATCAGGCTAAAACGCTATAGGAGAGAGGTCATAATCAGGCTAAAACGCTATAGAGAGAGGTCATAATCAGGCTAAAACGCTATAGGAGAGAGGTCATAATCAGGCTAAAACGCTAAGGAGAGAGTCAAAATCAGGCTAAACGCTATAGGAGAGAGGTCATAATCAGGCTAAAACGCTATAGGAGAGAGGTCATAATCAGGCTAAAACGCTATAGGAGAGAGGTCATAATCAGGCTAAAACGCTATAGGAGAGAGGTCATAATCAGGCTAAAACGCTATAGGAGAGAGGTCATAATCAGGCTAAAACGCTATAGGAGAGAGGTCAAAATCAGGCTAAAACGCTATAGGAGAGAGGTCATAATCAGGCTAAAACGCTGTAGGAGAGAGGACGAAATCAGGCTAAAACGCTATAGGAGAGAGGTCAAAATCAGGCTAAAACTTTATAGGAGAGAGGTCATAATCAGGCTAAAACGCTATAGGAGAGAGGTCATAATCAGGCTAAAACTCTATAGGAGAGAGGTCAAAATCAGGCTAAAACTTTATAGGAGAGAGGTCAAAATCAGGCTAAAACGCTATAGGAGAGAGGTCATAATTAGGCTAAAACGCTATAGGAGAGAGGTCATAATCAGGCTAAAACTCAGTGAAAGAGTGCCGTTAATAACCGTATGTGTCTGCAGTGTGGCGGTCTCACCAGAGGGGGCGTAGCGGAGCCTGTAGCCCTGCACTGGAGCCTGGACGGGGTCCCAGGCCACTCTGAAGCGCGTGTACCACTCATCCGAGACACGCAGGTCCCTCGGGCTCAGCAGCGCCACTGGAAACAGGACACGGGGGTTAAACATAAAAACATGTTTCAAATGTTCAGATCTCCGTCATGTTTTAAACGTGGTGTCCGTGTGTGACAGGAGCAGAGAGAGAGTTTCCTCACGTGTTCGTCCCGGGCCGTTGAGCGCCCCCCCTGGTCCCTCTGCGTACTGCGCCTCCACAGTGATGTTGTACGGCGTGTCAGGGAGAAGGTTCAGCAGACGAGCGTTGTTCCTGTTCCCCGGGACCGTCGTCTGGAAAACAGAAGCACAAGAGAGTTTAGACCTGGTCCAGATCCCGATCCTGATCCTGACCTGATCCTGATCCTGACCCTGATACAGATCCAGACCCTGATCCTGATCCTGACCCTGATCCTGATCCTGACCCTGATCCTGACCCTGATCCTGACCCTGATCCTGACCCTGATCCTGGTCCTGACCCAGATCCTGACCCTGATCCTGGTCCTGATCCTGACCCTGATCCTGACCCTGATCCTGGTCCTGACCCAGATCCTGACCCTGATCCTGGTCCAGATCCAGATCCTGATCCAGATCCAGATCCTGACCCTGATCCTGAACTCAGACATTTTTAACACATCTCTGCATCAGGCTGTGGTCCCAACGTGCCTCAAAGCGACCACCATCATCCCGGTGCCAAAGAAGTCCCCACCCTCCTGCTTTAATGACACCGCCCAGTAGCACTCACTCCTCCCACCCTGGACCCAGACCAGTTTGCTTATCGGTCCAATCGCTCAACTGAAGATGCCATCTCCACTGCACTTCATTCAGCCCTCACTCCCCTTGAAACAAAGGACTCTTACGTTAGAATGCTGTTTTTAGATTTTAGCTCAGCATTCAACACTATAATCCCACAGCAGCTAATACACAAACTGCTCCACCTGGGGATCAACCATAGACTGTTAAAAAGAATAGACAGCTCCTCCTCACTCCTCCCCGTTTACCATAATGACCACTTTCGAGGGGGAAATCATGGCGGATTTACAGACTCCTCCTCCCCAGCTCTGACGAAGCATGTTCCTAATAAGGGCAAAAGGGCGGGATCTCACTGTAGACTCGGCCCTTGCGTGACGTGTAGCTCGCGCAGCTCCAATGCCAACAGTCCGACCTCCGTTAAGTAGGAGATTTAAAAAAATATATTTCGAAAACCAGCCTGGTTTCTATTTTTTGACTAACCCAGCGTTATCTCAGGAGGAATATGTAGCCATATTAAGTGTTGAAAAAATTGAAACCAGGCATTAAAGTTGTTTTTAACGTGTCTAAAGTCCAATGCTTTTCAATGGGGGCCTAGCGGCCAAATGGAGGTACTACAGCAATGGAGGAGCAATGGCGGCCTCCAGTGTATGCGGTCACAAAGCAGAGCAGCCAGCGGCCATTGGGATCAACACATCACTGTGTAACTGGCTGCTGGACTTTCTGACAGGGAGATACGTGTCGGCGGTAAGTCCTCCAGAACCATCACTCTGAACACGGGTCTCCCAAGGCTGTGTGCTGAGCCCCCTCCTGTTCACTCTGCTGACCCATGACTGCGCTCCAAAGTACGACTCAACAGTGGTGGGCTTCATCAGCAACAGAGACGAGTCAAACTACAGGAGTGAGGTGAGCAGTCTGGCCATGTGGTGCACACAGAACAATCTCTCTCTAAATGTGGAGAAGACAAAAGAGATTGTTGTGGACTTTCCAGCATGTTCCTCTAACAATCAACGGTGCTGCACTGGAGAGGGTGACCAGCACTAAGTTCCTGTGTGTGCACATCACAGAGAACCTTTCCTGGACCATGCACACTACATCACTGGTCAAGAGAAGTAATCAGTGTCTCTACTTTCTCCGCAAGTTAAGAAGAGCTAGAGTCCCAGCCTCCGTTATGTGCAACTTCTACAGAGGACTATAGAGAGCATCCTGACCAGCTCCATCACTGTGTGGCTCTTCTACAGAGGACTATAGAGAGCATCCTGCCCAGCTCCATCACTGTGTGGTTCTTCTACAGAGGACTATAGAGAGCATCCTGACCAGCTCCATCACTGTGTGGTTCTTCTACAGAGGGACTATAGAGAGCATCCTGCCCAGCTCCATCACTGTGTGGTTCTTCTACAGAGGGACTATAGAGAGCATCCTGACCAGCTCCATCACTGTGTGGTTCTTCTACAGAGGGACTATAGAGAGCATCCTGACCAGCTCCATCACTGTGTGGTTCTTCTACAGAAGGACTATAGAGAGCATCCTGACCAGCTCCATCACTGTGTGGCTCTTCTACAGAGGGACTATAGTGAGCATCCTGACCATCACTGTGTGGTCTTCTACAGAGGGACTATAGAGAGCATCCTGACCAGCTCCATCACTGTGTGGTTCTTCTACAGAAGGACTATAGAGAGCATCCTGACCAGCTCCATCACTGTGTGGCTCTTCTACAGAGGGACTATAGTGAGCATCCTGACCATCACTGTGTGGCTCTTCTACAGAGGGACTATAGAGAGCATCCTGACCAGCTCCATCACTGTGTGGTTCTTCTACAGAGGGACTATAGAGAGCATCCTGACCAGCTCCATCACTGTGTGGTTCTTCTACAGAGGGACTATAGAGAGCATCCTGACCAGCTCCATCACTGTGTGGTTCTTCTACAGAAGGACTATAGAGAGCATCCTGACCAGCTCCATCACTGTGTGGCTCTTCTACAGAGGGACTATAGTGAGCATCCTGACCATCACTGTGTGGCTCTTCTACAGAGGGACTATAGAGAGCATCCTGACCAGCTCCATCACTGTGTGGTTCTTCTACAGAGGGACTATAGAGAGCATCCTGACCAGCTCCATCACTGTGTGGCTCTTCTACAGAGGGACTATAGAGAGCATCCTGACCAGCTCCATCACTGTGTGGTTCTTCTACAGAAGGACTATAGAGAGCATCCTGACCAGCTCCATCACTGTGTGGCTCTTCTACAGAGGGACTATAGTGAGCATCCTGACCATCACTGTGTGGCTCTTCTACAGAGGGACTATAGAGAGCATCCTGACCAGCTCCATCACTGTGTGGTTCTTCTACAGAGGGACTATAGAGCATCCAGACCAGCTCCATCACTGTGTGGTTCTTCTACAGAGGGACTATAGTGAGCATCCTGACCAGCTCCATCACTGTGTGGTTCTTCTACAGAGGGACTATAGAGCATCCTGACCAGCTCCATCACTGTGTGGCTCTTCTACAGAGAGACTATAGTGAGCATCCTGACCAGCTCCATCACTGTGTGGCTCTTCTACAGAGGGACTATAGAGAGCATCCTGACCAGCTCCATCACTGTGTGGCTCTTCTACAGAGAGACTATAGTGAGCATCCTGACCAGCTCCATCACTGTGTGGTTCTTCTACAGAGAGACTATAGAGAGCATCCTGACTAGCTCCATCACTGTGTGGTTCTTCTACAGAGGGACTATAGAGAGCATCCTGACCAGCTCCATCACTGTGTGGTTCTTCTACAGAGGGACTATAGAGAGCATCCTGACCAGCTCCATCACTGTGTGGTTCTTCTACAGAGGGACTATAGAGAGCGTCCTGACCAGCTCCATCACTGTGTGGTTCTTCTACAGAGAGACTATAGAGAGCATCCTGACCAGCTCCATCACTGTGGAGACTGTGGAGAACAGTTTCATACACAAGGCCATCGGGAAGCTGAACTCCCTGTCCTCCCTCCCACCCCTCTTCCTCTCCCCCCGCTCCACAATCAAAGATGAGAGAAAAGAAACATAATTTCAAATCATTCACATGGTTTGACAAATAAAAAGTCTGGAATCTTGAATCTTGGAACTCATGGACTGTTGGACTTAGTTGGTAAAATGGTAAAGTGTGGCTGAAATATGTAATAAACTCATTAAAACCATGTTGTCGAACGATGCTGCGATTTCCAAGAACTGCACAAAGAAACCACTAACGACTCTGGCGTTTAACGAGCAGTTTATTGTGTTCGCATTCCTGGATTTACGGCCGGAGTCTCAGCTGGAGCGAAGTCTCTCTGCAGATGAAAATAACCAAATGTTTGCTCCGATCGTTCTTCACTAGTGACTTCATCCTTAAACCTGCTGTTGGTCTGAGCTCCGTTCACTCGGATCAGAACCACCTGCAGACTTTAACACGTCCAGGTGACCAGGGTCTTCTGTGGGGTTCATCCTAATACAGCGCGTGCATCTTGTTCTGAGACTGGGACGGATCTAACGACACTTTTGTGCCTCTGATGATGCTCTTGCCTCTTGGTATCGAGGCTAGATATTCACTTGAGCAGGTATCGATACTTTCTGTGTTTCCTCTTTAATTTAACTTTAATTAAGAGCTCAAAGTCCTCACTTAACCCGGAATAAAAGTCTGAACTAAATGATCTGATTCTGCTGCTCCAGGTCGAAGGAGCAGAGTTTATATAGAAACTTTAGCGTTAGCGATTGTGGCTAACGTTAGCTTAGCAGCACCCATTCATTTACATGTATCAGTTAGCGTTGGCTATTAAGGCATTTTTCTCTTAACATTTTCAACTAAATGAAATGTGAACTGCAGAGTCACATGTTTCCTGTCTGTGCTCGACTCTTGGAAATATTTAGAGGAATTTTAAGGCCGGTTTTAATATTATTTGGTCTGAATGACTGCACTGATGGTGCAGTAAAAAGTTTATATTGTTGTTAATAAAACCTAGCATTGTTTTAGCATTTGACTTTTATTTAATCTGGCCTTACCCACTATTTAGATTTTGTTGCTGAAATCTTGGCCTTCTTTTATGCACAAAATGCCTTGCTTTTATATGAAAACATAAAATGGCAGAAAACACATTTCCTTCATATTTATATCAGTGATGTTCAGCAGAAGTTTCAACCTGAAATATTAATTTAGTTTCCCAGACGGCAACGTCTCTTTAAAGGGATATTTCAGGATGTTTAACATTGGGCCTCATTTCCTAGTTATCCAGACTGTTGTTGATGTCTGGAGATATTTTTTCTTAAATTCATGCAGTTCTTATATTTGAAGAGTCTAGTGGCGCTAGGCTAATGCTAGGCTAGTGCATGTCTATGGTATCAGTTAGCCTGCATTAAAAACAGTGTGACCCACTCCACAGTGCACCTGAGGTAAATCACTTATAACACCAGACTAACCATATAAATGTCTGTGTTAATAGAATAATGTTTGAAATATAACTGACCTTGTATCACATGAATTACCGCATTCTGAGGGACTATTTTCTCGCAGATCACTCCGCCGCTGCGTTAGCTTACAGCCACGAAGCTGATGCTGCTCAAATATAAGTTATTTTAAATGATTCTATTAACACAGACATTTATATGGTTAGTCTGGTGTTATAAGTGATTTACCTCAGGTGCACTGTGGAGTGGGTCACACTGTTTTTAATGCAGGCTAACTGATACCATAGAAATGCTTTAGCCTTGCCCTAGCCTAGCGCCACTAGACTCTTCAAATATAAGAACTGCATGAATTTAAGAAAAAAATATCTCCAGACATCAACAACACTCTGGATAACTAGGAAATGAGGCCCAATGTCAAAAATCCTGAAATATCCCTTTAAGAGGAGCTTCGTGAATCTGACCGACCATTCTCCTCAAACTTATTAAAGAACATACGACACTGATAGTATTTTATCTGTACTCTATACACATAAACTTGCCTTGTCTTGAAAGTATTGAGCAGCCTTTTCGTAACAAAGCATTAATGAATGAGTCAAACGCAGAGACACGTTTCCTTCAGGGTCAGTGAGGTTAAAAACGCTTTTCTAATTTCTCCATAAAAACTTAAAGAAAACCTCAGATATTTGGTTTTAATGAAGCCGTGCTGGTGGATCTGTGCACCTGCAGATCCTCGCTCTCCCGCGGTCTGACCCACAGACTTTATTTCCCTCCTGCTGCACAGCTGTTTCCTCACGCTCAGCCTGTAACTACGGCCCAGAGCCAGCAGGGGGCTCCCGTCGCCTGCATGTCGAGTCCATGTTGGTCCTGAAGCTTTAAAGTAAACAAACAGCAGCTTATGAGCTAAAGGCGTTTGAGACCTGCACAAGAGCCCCCCCTACAGCACAGAGGAGGCGTCACAAGAGGCGCTACAGGGAACAAGGAAGGGACAAACGAGGAGGTATACGGGCAAGACTCAGCTAAACCTTCTGTCCTACTATTGCTCTGACTAAAGGACGTTCACTGGAGAATAGAACACATCTTCAGGAGATGGTGAGAGACTGCTGTGGAGCGGAGGGAGCTGCACAGGAGGAAGAGGAGGAGCTGGCAAACATCTGGGTAACACAGTACCGGCTACTCTCACACCTGCCTCCACTCCTTTGGCTCCAGTTTCCCTGCTGTAACTGTGACGTCATCTGCATAACCCCTGTGCTTTGAGCCGTGCTCGTGTGGAGACTTACGAACTCCGTGATGGGGTCTCCGGTCAGAGGGGCGTAGCTGATCTTGTACTGCCTCACGGGGCCCTCGGCGTGATCCCAGCCCACCGTCAGAGAGCTGGTGGTGGCCTCCTGGACCCGCATGTTCCTGGGACCGGCCCTGGGGACTGAACACAGACACAGAGGGATGAGCCGGGACTGAACCGGACTGAACCGGACTGAACCGGACTGAACCGGACTGAACCGGACTGAGCAGAGCTGAAGGAACCGGACTGAACCGGACTGAACCGGACTGAACCGGACTGAGCAGAGGTGAAGCAGGTGTTAAAGCAGATTTAAAGAGGATTTAAAAAGGATTTAAAGCAGATTTAAAGCAGATTTAAAGAGGATTTAAAAAGGATCTAAAGCAGATTTAAAGAGGATTTAAAGCAGATTTAAAGCAGATCTAAAGCAGATTTAAAGTAGATCTAAAGCAGATTTAAAGCAGATCTAAAGCAGATTTAAAGCAGATCTAAAGCAGATCTAAAGCAGATTTAAAGCAGATTTAAAGCAGATTTAAAGTGGGTCTTACGGGTTTTCCCGTTGCCTGTGGCGTCTCCTCCGTCCCCGTCGGCGTACAGCGCAGTCACGGTGACATCATACGGCGTGTCCGGGATCAGTCCGTCTAAAAAGGCGTTGTTCACGTTTCCAGGAACAATCACCTGCAGCAGAGACACAGGAGACCGACTGTGAGACTGAGACTAAGGCTGAATATACATATATATATATATATAAAAATAAAAAAAACTCTTCCTCACCCTCCGCGGGCGGTCTCTCTTTTTCCTCCAAGCTCGGGTCCTCTACCAGAGGCCTGGGAGCTTGAGGGTTCTGCGCAGTATCTTTGCTGTTCCTAGAACTGCACTTTTCTGGACCGAGATGTCTGATGTATTTCCTGGGATCTGCTGGAGCCACTCCTCCAGTTTGGGGGTCACTGCCCGAGAGCCCCAACGACCACGGGCACCACTGATGCCTTCACTCTCCAGGCCTTCTCTAGCTCTTCTCTGAGCCCCTGGTATTTCTCTAGTTTCTCGTGTTCCTTTTTCCTGATGTTGAAGTCGCTTGGTATTGCTATGTCGACCACCACGGCTTTCCTCTGCTCTTTGTCCACCACCACAATGTCCGGTTGGTTCATTACCATTCTGTCCGTCTGTATCTGGAAGTCCCACAGGATCTTGGCTCGGTCATTCTCTACCACCTTTGGAGGTGTTTCCCACTTTGACCTTGGGGTTTCCAGCCCATACTCTGCACAGATGTTCCTGTACACTATGCCAGCCACTTGGTTATGGCGCTCCATGTAAGCTTTCCCTGCCAGCATCTTACACCCTGCAGTTATGTGCTGGATTGTCTCATTGGCCTCTTTGCACAGTCTACACCTGGGGTCTTGTCTGGTGTGATAGATCTGGGCCTCTATTGCTCTGGTGCTCAAGGCCTGCTCCTGTGCAGCCATGATGAGCCTCTGTGCTGTCCTTCAGGCCAGCTCTGTCCAGCCATTGGTAGGATTTCTTGATATCCGCCACTTCAGTTATGTTTCGGTGGTACATGCCGTGTAGGGGCTTGTCCTCCCATGACGGGACCTCCGGCACCTCATCTTCTGTTCCCCATTGTCTGAGACATTCACTGAGCACGTCATCTGTTGGAGCCTTGTCCTTGATGTGTTTGTGGATCTTGGATGTTTCATCCTGGATAGTGGCTCTCACGCTCACTAGTCCTCTGCCTCCTTCCTTACGGCTAGTGTACAGTCTCAGGGTGCTGGATTTGGGGTGGAACCCTCCATGCATGGTTAGGAGCTTCCGTGTCTTAACATCTGTGGTCTGTATCTCATCCTTTGGCCAGCTTATTATTCCTGCAGGGTATCTGATTACTGGCAGGGCGTAGCTGTTTATTGCCCGGGATTTGTTCCGGGCAATAATATATATATATATATATATATATATATATATATATATTATATATATATATATAATCTACATGAAGACTAAACGGGTAAAGTTTCAGAAACGTTCTCTGTAAACAGGGAGCTCAGTACATGTGTGCGTCCACATGAATCCAGTCATGTGTGTAAAACCGCGATTCATCCAATGTCATGGTTTTAGTAAAAGTCCCGGAGACGTCGTATTGATGGAGTCACGGGAACGGCGTTTTCAGATCTTTTCGCTCTAGGACCTGGTTTGGGAAATGTTCAGACACTTTCAGGTTTCAGACACTCGACTAAACACTGAATAATCTAAGCTTAGACAGACACAGAAACGAGACAGAAACGTCTGGATCAGAGTTACATCATTTAAACGTGTCAGAAAAGAAATAAGAAAACACGCTTTTAATGAGCTAAGTGTCTTCTCTGATCAAAGTGAACCTTTATAAACTGTAGGTGTTTTTCCAGATGTTTTAGTGCAGAGTCATAAAGTAAAGAGACGCCTCTGACTCCACAACAAACAAGAGAAAATGACACTGTTCTACGGTTTTAGCTGAAATTAAATCAAATTAAATGTGACACTTCCTTAGTTTTTAGGATGAAACGTCTAAATCTGCAGGAGGAGCAGAATAAACTTTATAGTAAAATATGAAAAGTCAGATTTGATGATTTGAGTGTAAATTTCAGCTTTAAATGTGCTGGTTTTGGCTCCGCCCCTGAGGTAAAACGACTTTAATAAAAGGAGAAGAGTCTCTGAAGAGTCTCTGAAGAGTCTCTGACAGACTGGACTCGTATCGTACAGGCAGACGTTTAGGTTCAGACCTCAGATAAGAAACCAAAGCAATGTTCTTTGGAAATCGTGTAATGAATGTACAATTACCAGTTAAAATTGTTAATGAAACTATTGAAAGAGTCTATGAACATACATTTGTTGGTGTAACACTCGATCATAAAATCAGCTGGAAACCTCACATCAAAAAACTAAAACTAAAGTTGCAAAGATTTCAGCCATAATGAATAAATCTAAATATATCATTGATAACAAAGCTCTATATACTATATACTGTTCACTTATCCTTCCTCATTGAACATATTGTGTAGAGATCTGGGGAAATGTGTATAAAAGTAATCTTGACCCATTGTTTAAAGTTCAGAAAAAGGCAATAAGAATAATCCATTTAGCTGGATACCGTGATCACACTAATCCATTATTCTTTAAATCAAAAACAATGAAATGTGAGGACCTTACTGAATTTAAGATGCTCAAATCATGTTCAAAGACTCACAAAAGTCACTTCCTGAGAGTTTACAAAATATGTTCTGCAAACGAGAAGTTAAATACAACCTGAGAGACAAGATGAGCTTCGATAAACAAAACTCCAGAACAACCATGAAAAGCTTCTGAGACGAGGTGTAGAAATATGGAATAATCTAGATCAAAACATCAAACTTTGCAATAACCTGGTACATTTAAAAAAAGTTTCCAAAGAGTTTATATTCTGCACATACGAACAAACATTGTAAGTGTTGTTATTCTTTGCTGTTGTTTCTTTATTTTGTTGTTGTTTTTTATTTATTGCTGTTCTTTATTATTTGCTGTTACCTTGCCCTGTGTTCCCTTGTTTATGATTTGTTTATGATTTGTTAAATGTAAATGTTATTGTTTTTATTCTTGGGGTGGGCATTTATAAGCCTTTAGCTTCGGCCCACTCCCTTTGAGCAGAACATTGCTCAAATAAATAAATAAATAAATAAACTAACTCAAACTAAAGCTGAGGATCGTTAACATCTGCTCTCAAACTCAGAGCAGCTGCGGCTCCAGGAAGTGACGTCACAGCGACGTCACAGCGACGTCACAGCGACACGCGGCCAAAGGAAAACCCAGACCCGAGACCTGTTACGCTTCGATACGGAGCCACAGAAACTTCATCACAACATGTGTCCTTCCCCACAGGAGACAGAGCGGGCGTTTCAGTTCCTCCTGCAGTTTCGGCCCTAACACCGGGGACCAGGGTAACCACAGGTCAGTCCCTCCAGGATATCGCCACGTTTCCATCACAACTATTAAAGCAAACTCCGTGAAATCAGTGAAATCAGTGAATCAGTGAAATCAGTGAAATCAATGCGGCTTCACGACTTTTCCAAAACACCATCAACTATTCCTGAACTTTTCCACCTCCACGCAACGAAAGTGAGTTTCAGTTCACGTCTTAACTCCCGCCTGAACCGAGCCCAATATCTAAGATCTAAAAGCCTCTGGACTGAAGAGCAGCAGGGTAACACAGCATTTGAAAGCTAAGACCTACAAAACTGATCGTAACTGTTTTTGTCTTGTTGTTGCCGCGTTTTTGTCACTTTTCATTCCAACTTTTGGAAAAATTAAATTAAAAATGACACTTCATTAGTTTTTAGGATGAAACGTCTGCAGGAGGAGCAGAATAAAATCAGGCCTTTTAGCAACAATCAGGAAATCGCGATATCCTGGAGGGTCAGAGAGAGGACAGTAGGAGTGGGAACCTCTGGTACCTCACGATACGATACGATACGCGATACATGGCTCACGATAACGATTATCTCACGATACGCCGATACTGCGATAATCGATATATTGCACAAAATAACCTACGATACATCACGATAAAAACATGCTACTTTTAACCTTTATTTTAACATACTTCATATTATTCATCATTTACATTTCTTTTCATGTGCTTTGTACCACTTTTATAAATGATCCCTGACTTACTCACTGAAAATGGCTCATAGATACATTTAAATAAACAAGAAACCACAGTCCTGTTTAAAAAGGAATAATCAACCCCAGATTAATCTTCTTTATAATTATAAAAACTATCATTAAAAGTAATTTATTTGTGCGACAGTGTTTGGTCCAAGTGCTTAAAACTGTAGTGCTGCCCCCTGCTGGTCTGACTGAATTCTTGATCATTGTTGGCCTCTATTGACTGTGAAAACAGTGGAGCACTGCTGCCTCATTAATATGCATGACGTTGCTCATTAATATGCATTACGTCATCAAAAGTATCGATATCGGAATAAAAAGTCGGTATCGTATCGCGATATATCGGAAAATCGATATATTGTCACAGTCCTAGAGGACATGGGCTCAAACAGTCAGCGCTTCATATGAGCAAATATAATGGATTGACAAAGTATTGCAGTAGAAGTAGAAGTAGAAGTAGAAGTAGAAGTACTCACGGAGCCGACGTTGCCCCCTGCTGACCGGTAGTTGACCCTGTACTGCTGCACCCGTCCGGAGGCGGGCTCCCAGCGCACGTTCAGCGAGGAGGGGGTGGGGTTAAACACCTGCAGGCGGCGAGGCGGCGTCCGCGGCACTGAGGGCGGAGTCACGGGTTTAAAACAGGAAACACAGGGCGGGGCTTTGGTCCTGTTTGGAGACTCACGTGTCTTTCCCTTCTCGCTCTGCTTCAGCCCCTCCCCTCGGGGTAGAGCGGCGCCACGGTCACGCTGTACACGGTGTCGGACAGAAGGTTCCTCAGGACGGTGCTGGTGCTGCCCCCGGAGACCGTCTCCTGTAATTACACCAGAGGCTTTAAAGACAATGGAGCGTAGAACATTCCGACTCGCTGGATTATCTTTAAAGCTGACGTTTCATCAGAGTGTGAGCTGTTTCTGGTCACACTCACCATGTCCTCGGCTCCTCCCGCCGCCGGCACATAGTAGATACGGTATTGCCTCACGTTTCCCTCGGCCGCCTCCCAGCGCACGTTCAGGGAGCTGGTGGTGGGGTCGGTCACCTGCAGGTTCTTCACGCCCCCAGTGGCTCTGCAGAGACGAGCACGAACAGAAGCCCCTAAAACATGTGTCTTTATCCACTTTAACTTTATTATTTACTTTTAAAATATCTTTAATCTGCTGGAAAATATGCAAATGTCAAAAAATGTAGGTTAATATTGAATTGTCACAAATAAAAGAAATGTATTTAAAGGCTCCAGTCTGTACCATTAAAGAGGGGTATTATGCTTTTTTCAATCACATAGCACCAGTCTATAGCATACTACAATGATGACGTAACCTTCTGTTGGTCTGTATATGCAGTAAATTAAAATAACTGCCTTGAATAAAATTCAATCTCAAAATGGCTGTACTGAACGTCTTGAAATAGGCCTCTGTCTCTTTAAGAAGCTTTCCGACACGCCCCCTTCAGCACACTGCTGTGGCATCTAAACAACACTACTGTGCGGGGAGGGGGCTCTGCTGAGCTGAGGAGCAGTGGTTGGTGGCTTGGCTGGTGACGAAAGGTCCAGAGGCGTCTCCAGGAGGTGGGGGCGTTCCTAGGAGGACTGAGGCATAGCTACACCTAAAATGGCTGCCGTCTAAGTTTTACTGATTACTCAAAAATATGTGAATGAGCCACTCCAGGCATGTGTTTAATGAGGGAATGACATAATAACATGATGTAAAGCTTGAAAAAGTCCATTTTACATAATACCCCCCCTTTAAAACACTAGGACAGTATTTTAAGGCGGGGGAGGGGCCCAGCTTAAACATGAGCTGCTTTTCCTGCAGTCCTTGATATAAATATAATATAAAATGTTGCTTATTCTGACAGTTTTTGAGTCAGGGGTTCCCCTGTACTGCCCCAGCCCCCGTCTGCTCGGATTCGCCCTGCTCAAAAGCCTTCAGTGCTGCTGTAACCGGCCTCTGTGCAGAAACACACATTTCCTCCTGCCTTTCCCGCCGTATTGTGTGTGGAAACTGAAAAAGCACGTGGCTAATTACCAAATGTAAACATAGATGCTGCTTTTACTGAATCCTGTTCTCTCATCGGTGAAACGGCCAGAACATTTCTCTTGCCAATAGTAAGATCGAATAGCATTATGAGGACTTTTACATATAGAGCTATAGTTTAACGCTAGTGTAGGACAAGAAGAGATTTACATTTTTACTGAAAAAACTCTTAGAAACAAATTTGTAATGAATTTAGGCGTGTTAGGCGTGTTAGGCGTTAGGCGATAATCCTTTTTTTTTTTTTATGCAAATATTAACTGTTCTTATCTTTTGTATGAATTTAAATACTGTTTTTATATTTGTGATTGGATTTAGTGGGACCCCAGGAAGAATAGCGACAGCATGATTGCGCTAATGGGGATCCTTTTAATAAATAAACATAAACATAAACATAAACTAGGCTCACTAATAAATATAATATCACAGCAAGTTATTGAGAGTCATTGGCCTCAAGTCTCAAGTTCCAAAAATTGCGACTCAAGTCTGACTCGAGTCTCCCACCTGTAGTTTATTAGTTTATTTGAGCTGTTAACATTCTGCTCAAAGGGAGTGGGCCGAAGCCAGTGTTAATTTTGACAACATATTTTAATTTAGTTTTAGTCTTAGTCTTTTGACAAAAATGTAATTCAATTTTAGTTGAGATTTAGTCAAAAAATATCTTCAATTTTAGTCTAGTTTTAGTCGACTAAATTTAAGACAAATTTAGTCGACTTTGCATTTATAATATTCATTATAATCATATTTAATCAGCTCCTCTGCTTCATGGAGCTGCTCCCACATGAACAAAGCTCAGAGCTGCTCCTTTGGCAGAGGATTTACATGATCTGAGGCTCTTTCAGACGGTCAATAGAAGTTTGGATGATTTTAGTCTCTCCTTTTCATTTATATTTAGTCTTATTTTAAAGCTTATAAGCTCCCAGCCCCGACATCATTGCAATAAAAACATTAAACATTAGAACAATAAAACATTAAAAACATAAAAACACATTAATATACATATTACATTCAGTGAATACTACTATGTACATCCCACAACTACAACAACGCTCCCCATGCACAACGTCCGGCACAAAGCGACCAAAGGCCATTACTTAGTTACAGATGGTTATCAATGACAAACTAGTTTCACTGTTAGAAATATAATGAGGTTTGTCCACTGCTCATTGAGCTAATGTTAGGGAACCATAACTCACTGAAGCCAAAGAGCTTTAGTGATGAAACGGTGTAACTGCAGCATCACAGTTATAAAGGAGACTGGTTAGAGCCAGAGTTTATCACGAGGTTAGAGATAATGGGTCACGGGGCCTCTGGAGGCTTCATCATGTCGGGGTTTTCTCTTCTCAGTTGTGTCTCCGTGAGCGGCTGCAGAACGTGACTGCGCCGTTTACTGAATTGTTTCCTGAGCAGCTGTGAGGCCGGAGGCGGCGATGGAAACTCTCCCATCACACACTCCCCTGTCATCATCATCATCGTCATCGTCAGAGTGGAAAAACTGAAGTCATGTTTGAGTGGAGTCTCAGCTCCCTGCAGCTGGAGGGAAACGCTCGAAAAGGACCCGTCACATTTAGAAGCTTTGTTTGTTTGACCAGACGTCCTCGAGTCTCCAATTTAACACCCGGATAAATCTAAATGACCTTTTCAATAAACCAGTCTGCAGTTTGGTTTCCACGGAGCGTCACAAATCATAAACGGTGCCGCAGTAAAAGCCTCACATGTCACTAACACTGGCTTTGTTTCTATATTTCTGTTTTTCTCCAAAGCTTTGTCAAAAATCCAAACATTCAGCTCTTAAATTCTTCGTTCTTGCTCAAAGGTTTCCTGTTTCCCTCGTCCTCATTCCATTCCAAATGAAACATGTGCAGACTAGAAGACATTTGGACATTAAGACGGCATTAAAAAGCAGTTTAATGGCGGAGCTGCTGCCCAGATGAACCTCAATATATCAAACAAAGCACAGACAGAAGAAAACCTTTAGAATCTGCTGAATGACTGTGACTCACTGGTCTTTCCGGTGTCGGAGATGGGACGTCCCTCCTGATCCGTGTACAGAGGCACCACAGTGACCCTGTAAGGGGTGTCCGGGCTCAGCTCCCTCAGGACGGTGGAGGAGGTCTGGCCCGACACGCTGGTCTGAGGCAGAGACAGGATCAGCACAAGAGGAGAGTTTTATTCCACACCAGAACTTTAACCATACTCGGTTTCCGATACCGAGACGAAAATATTCGTCGTCTTTCAGAACCAGGAAACAGAACGATGATGTGTGGAACATCTGCACAAATCAGGGTCATCTCCAATGTTAAGGAATGGGTGGAATTTGAAAATTGGGCAAAAATTCAGGGGGGAAAAAGTAGGAAAAATAGGGTGAAAATAGAGAAAATATTACTAATAAATAATGGAACAAATGAGGAAAAAATGTGGGAAAAATTAGGAAAAATTGTTTAAAAAAATGGAAATGTGGTGAAAATATTCAGATAAAAATTGCAAAAAAATAAAAAAAAATTACGGTAAACATTCTGAAGAAAATGGAGGGGGACTGGGGAAGAAAAGGGGAGAAAATATGTTCTTACCTGAGCTTAGACGAGTTCATCTGTACCTGTCTGGTCTTCAGTCACGTAAACACAGACGGCGTTAGCATTTAGCCTCTCTCTTCTCCTCTATAGCTCCAAACGAGCTGAAGATAGAAGCTACCAAACTCTTCCACGTTTTCCTTATTTAAATATGGTTACGTGAAGTGTTACACTATAAAGTATAATTACACAAAATTAAACGTGGATTTTCTAAGCGGATAAAAAGGGGAACTATATTGTAAGGCGTAATAATACCAGGAGTAATTCGGCATCCGCACAGTAAAGTGAAGATATCACTGCGCGGATGCCGAATTACTCCTGGTATTATTACGCCTTACAATATAGTTCCCCTTTTTATCCGCTTAGAAAATCCACATTGTTTAATTTTGTGTAATTATACTTTATGGTGTAACACTTCACGTAACCACGTGGAAGAGTTTGGTAGCTTCTATCTTCACCTCGTTTGGAGCTATAGAGGAGAAGAGAGAGGCTAAATGCTAACGCCGTCTGTGCTGTGTTTACGTGACTGAAGGCACACGTGAAGACCAGACAGGTACAGATGAACTCGTCTAAGGTAAGAACAGATCTCAGTATGGAAAAACACTGGCCTGTTCCTTTAATAAAAAATGGCAGACATTTGGGGAAAATATCCAGAAAAAATTGGGGGGAAAAATAATTTGATTTGAGCTGAAACAAAAGAGTCACTTCCTTTAACGCTGTCCCTGGACCGACAGCATCAAAACGGTAATTTATTCTTTGCTGCTTTTGATAAGTTTATTTTTTTGATACTAGACCGGTATCGTTTAACAGTACCCAGCCCTAAGTAGGAGTAATAATAATAGTAGTAGTAGTAGTAGTAGTAGTAGTAGTAGTAGTAGTAGTAGTAGTGATATTCTTCGTACCATCCGTTCTTCTCCTCCCGCCGTGGGCACGTACTGGAGCCTGTACTGCCGCACGTCGCCCTCTGCTGGAGTCCAGGAGACGCGCAGGGAGCTGATGGTCGGGTCGGTCACTCGCAGGTCCTTCACGGCGCCGAGCGGCTCTGAGCGAAAGACAGGAAACGGTTAGAGATCAGTGAGAAGAGGAGAGAGGAAGAGGAGAGAGGAAGAGGAGAGAGGAGAGAGAGGAAGAGGAAGAGGAAGAGGAGAGAAGAGGAAGAGGAAGAGGAGAGAGGAAGAGGAGATGAGAGAGGAAGAGGAGAGAGGAAGAGGAGAGGAGAGGAGAGAGGAAGAGAAGAGAGGAAGAAATGTTTTAGTGGAGCTGGACTCACTGGTCTGGTCTTGTGTAAAAAGTGGATAAATAAATGTTTCAGTGGAGCTGGACTCACTGGTCTTGGTCTTGTGTAAAAAGCGGATAAATAAATGTTTTAGTGGATCTGGACTCACTGGTCTTGGTCTTGTCTAAAAGTGGATAAATAAATGTTTTAGTGGAGCTGGACTCACTGGTCTGGTCTTGTGTAAAAGGTGGATAAATACATGTTTTAGTGGAGCTGGACTCACTGGTTCTTGGTCTTGTGTAAAAGTGGATAAATACATGTTTAGTGGAGCTGGACTCACTGGTCTGGTCTTGTGTAAAAGGTGGATAAATAATGTTTAGTGGATCTGACTCACTGGTTTGGTCTGTGTAAAAGTGGATAAATACATGTTTTAGTGGATCTGGACTCACTGGTCTTGGTCTTGTGTAAAAAGTGGATAAATACATGTTTTAGTGGATCTGGACTCACTGGTCTTGGTCTTGTGTAAAAGTGGATAAATACATGTTTTAGTGGATCTGGACTCACTGGTCTTGGTCTTGTGTAAAAAGTGGATAAATACATGTTTTAGTGGATCTGGACTCACTGGTCTTGGTCTTGTGTAAAAAGTGGATAAATACATGTTTTAGTGGAGCTGGACTCACTGGTTCTTGGTCTTGTGTAAAAAGTGGATAAATACATGTTTTAGTGGATCTGGACTCACTGGTCTTGGTCTTGTGTAAAAAGTGGATAAATACATGTTTTAGTGGATCTGGACTCACTGGTCTTGGTCTTGTGTAAAAAGTGGATAAATACATGTTTTAGTGGATCTGGACTCACTGGTCTTGGTCTTGTGTAAAAAGTGGATAAATACATGTTTTAGTGGATCTGGACTCACTGGTCTTGGTCTTGTGTAAAAAGTGATATAATGTTTTGTTGGAAAACGTGGATAAATACATGTTTTAGTGGAGCTGGACTCACTGGTCTTGGTCTTGTGTAAAAAGTGGATAAATAATGTTTTAGTGGATCTCACTGTCTTGGTCTTGTGTAAAAGTGATAAATAAATGTTTTAGTGGATCTGGACTCACTGGTCTTGGTCTTGTGTAAAAAGTGGATAAATAAATGTTTTAGTGGAGCTGGACTCACTGGTCTTGGTCTTGTGTAAAAAGTGGATAAATAAATGTTTTAGTGGAGCTGGACTCACTGGTCTTGGTCTTGTGTAAAAAGTGGATAAATAATGTTTTAGTGGAGCTGGACTCACTGGTCTTGTCTTGTGTAAAAAGTGGATAAATACATGTTTTAGTGGAGCTGGACTCACTGGTCTTGCCCGTCTCCTCCTGCCTCAGACCCTCCACGTCGGGGTAAACGGGGACCAGGGCGACGCTGTAGACGGTATTGGGGTCCAGGCCGCGCAGGACGGTGGAGGTAGTTCCTCCTGAGACCTCCTCCTGAGGAGCAGAAGGACGTGTCAGAGCTGGAGCTTTGAGACGTGTGTGAGACACTGAAGACATCGTACCATCTTCTCGTCTCCTCCGGGTTGAGCCGTGTACAGAACTTTGTAGGTGCGAACGTTCCCGGGCGCCGGGTCCCAGCGCACGCTCAGAGTCGATATGGTCGGGTCGGTCACCTGAAGGTTCTTCACTCCGCCCAGAGGGTCTGCAGACAGAGAAGCACCGAGAAGAGCAATAATGTTGAATGTCTTTGTTCTGCTCTATGTGTGTTAAGTTACACAAATGTTTTTCCTCTGTCATCGCTCTGTATCAGGGAGAAACCATCTGGCTCTGAACACTCTGAGTTCAAGTTGGTTCAGTCCAGTGTTCAAGAGATGAGAGACGACGTGGATGGAGAACAGCAGGTGGGGCTAATGATGATGGCATTAAAGCTAAAGTGTAAAACGCGGATAAAGTGGAGCTGGACTCACTGGTCTTTCCGTTCTCAGACATGGGTTTTCCCTCCATCTCGTGGTAAACGGGGACCACAGTCACCGTGTACTCAGTGTTGGCCTCCAGGTTCTTCAGGACGGTGGAGGTGGTGGTGCCGCTCACCTGGTCCTGGACAGAGAGGGAGGAAGGGCATCTGAGGCAAAGGGATTATGAGAGGAAGTACGTCTAAAGTTTAGAGACAAAACTATTTCAACGCAGTTCATTCTGACAAAACACGATTAGAGACGAGACGCTGCAAACTCTCCCAAACTCTTTGCTCTGTAAAGTAACGGTGCGTTCACTGACCATGTTCTGCTCTGTTTACTCTGACAGAGTTAAAGTAACGGTGCGTTCACTGATCACGTCCTGGTCTGTTTACTCAGACAGAGTTAAAGTAACGGTGCGTTCACTGACCACGTCCTGGTCTTTTTACTCAGACAGAGTTAAAGTAACGGTGCGTTCACTGACCACGTCCTGGTCTTTTACTCAGACAGAGTTAAAGTAACGGTGCGTTCACTGACCATGTCCTGCTCTGTTTACTCAGACAGAGTTAAAGTAACGGTGCGTTCACTGACCATGTTTACTCTGACAGAGTTAAAGTAACGGTGCGTTCACTGACCATGTTTTACTCAGACAGAGTTAAAGTAACGGTGCGTTCACTGACCATGTTTTACTCAGACAGAGTTAAAGGTCCTATATCATGCAAAATCGACTTTTTGGAGCTTTTAGCCATGTTGTTATGCTATTTCCTTATCAAAAACACCCCCAGAGCGGTTTTTGGCTTCATTCACGCAGTTCTAAGTAATCCTCCTGAATCCTGCTCTCTGAGCAGCTGCTCCGCCCTCTCCTGGTAAACCACTGACTTGTTCAGTTGTGTCGTCACAGCGGAACGGAAGTGCTCTACGTCTATAATGTAATGCCTTACGGCCTGATTTTTATTTATAAAACAGCTTTTTTTTTTTTTTTTTTTTTTTTTTTTCAAAAAAAAAAAAAAAAAAAAAAAAAAAAACTGCAACCCTCCGAAGCGTCTGTGCTGTCCCACGACGCTAATCAAGCGCACCCACGGCTGGAGGAACCATGGATCCGAGCATAAGTGTTGTTTTTGAAGACTGAGCTCTTTCTAACCTACTCTGGACACGCCTGTTCTTTTTTCTTACCGATAATGCCACGGATGCGCGTTTGGCTACGAGAGGAACAGGACTATTCAACCTTCCTAAAGAAGAGTGCACTCGCCAGAAGTTGGAATTTCTTTCCGGGATTAAGCTAGCTACTATATCAACCAACCTGATGGATGCTTGGTGAACCTTGGCCAGAATCAAAGTGGATTAACTTTTATAACTTTTATAACCAACGCGATCTCATGGGGATGCCAGACTGAGCGGTGAGTCAATCAAAACGCATGTTAGCGTGTGTGTTAGCATGTGTGTTAGCGTGTGTGTTAGCATGTGTGTTAGCCATTTATGAAACTGCTTTGCACATGTCAACTCCTTATAACTGCATTATGTGAAGTAACTTCACTTTTTGCAGCAATATTTATATTTATAATACTGTAAATGTGGAATGAGTGGAGAGAGGGGCGGAGTTAACTGAATCGAAGCGTCTTATCTTCCGGGTAGGGAAAATACCCCCCAAAAATACTTATATTTCTCTCAAAAATGAGTACTCCATAGTGATAGAGGTACAATATATCATATATATGCCTATACTTTACTTTGGAATGGCTAAAATAGCATGATACAGATCCTTTAAAGTAATGGTGCATTCACTGACCACGTCCTGGTCTGTTTACTCTGACAGAGTTAAAGTAACGGTGCGTTCACTGACCATGTTTTACTCTGACAGAGTTAAAGTCGTGGTGCGTTCACTGACCATGTTTTACTCAGACAGAGTTAAAGTAACGGTGCATTCACTGACCATGTTTTACTCAGACAGAGTTAAAGTAACGGTGCGTTCACTGACCACGTCCTGGTCTCCTCCGGCCGCTGGGACCCAGATGACGATGTACTCGCGGACGTTCCCCTCGGCCGCGTCCCAGCGCACGTTCAGGGAGCTGGTGGTGGGGTCCGTCACCTGCAGGTTCCTGGCGAATCCCAGGGGCCCTGAACGCAGCGCGGGAGACAGAGTTAAAGAGTGTGGGTCACTGTAGTTTAGCCTGGAGCAGGTTTGTACTCACGGGTCTTGCCCAGGTCGGTCAGACTGGGCCCGTCGCCCTCGGCGTAAACCGGTACCACGGTCACCGTGTACTCTGTGTCCGGGAGCAGCTTATCCAGGACGGTCCTCGTGGTGCTCTCCGAGACCTGCTCCTGAACGCCACACACAACACGATTCAGAAGGCTTAGAGTCGGGCTCGGTACAGTTAAAGTGCTAAAACACAGTTAACACGATTATATTTAAGATTTTGCTAAAGATTATTCCCAGTTTTCTTTAGTTTGACCATTTTTGTGATGTTTATGTTTTCACTTCCTTATTGGACACCGACAGGAAGTGACATCGAAGAAGGTAAACAATTTTAAACTGTTGTCGTGCAACCATGTTAAGTCAATGGGAAATGAATGAGTCAAACTGCTATGGAATGTTACCTTCTTTTATGTCACTTCCTGTCAGCAGCTTAACAATTCAAATAAAAATAACTTTAAAAAAAAAAAACATTTCTTCATTAAAATTGCTGCTTCACTGAAATAAATGAAAACTATGCAACTGATGTAATCCATCTAAATAAGTCATTTTCAAGAGCATTAAAACCTGTCATATGGACTTTAAACGATACCATCTACATCAGTAAAAGGTTTAGGTTCTACCAACATCGTAAAACTGAAATAAGTGTTGTACGATAACGTAACGATGACGAGCTAAAAATGACAAGACGTTTATGAGTTTACGACAAAGAGAAAAGACGAACATGGGAGAAAGTGGTTCGTCAGACTTCGAAACAGAGCTTGTGGGCGGAGCCACAAAACACACTCAGTAAACGTGACCGAGCGGCGCCGTCAGGTCACGCCTCGTTTTAGGGAACTTCCTGCTCTGGAGAACTGAACTAAAGCTGAGACAAGTAAAAGCTAATTCATTATAAATGTATGAACTATTCTGGAATAATTCTCTTCCTCCTGAGAGGAGGTTTGAAGCAGCTGGACCGATTATCTCTCCTACACCGTCAACACTTCCCTTCAAGGCCAAGCCACGGAGCTAAACCTGATAAGGACTGAGCTCTCTGGGTCATATTTTACATAACACTGACTTTCACTGTAAATAACCACACACACATACCCCCTCCCTAACCACGCCCCCGTCGCTTTGCGTCTGCCTCATTATTTTATTAAGGCTCTCGTCTGTTTTCCAGGGAGCGCCTTTTGTTTCAGGAAGTGAGACAGAGTGACTGAATGAAGGAGGTGCAGGACGGGTTCTGTTCTCGTCTTCCCCAAAACTGGACCAAACTCTGCCCGACACATGAGCTGATTTATGGATATATTTCATCATTTAATTACTTTGTTACCAACGCACTTACTTTTGTGTAGAAGTAACGGGTAACTTTAATTACTTTTTAAGTATTTTGACTGATTGTCATGAGTGAGTGGTGGGTTTGAGTTGTGTCTCTGCTCGGTCCTGTCTGACGAAGTCTAAGATCTAAGATGGAGGAGCGTTGAGTCCTGTCTGACGAAGTCTAAGATCTAAGATGGAGGAGCGTTGAGTCCTGTCTGACGAAGTCTAAGATCTAAGATGGAGGAGCGTTGAGTCCTGTCTGATGAAGTCTAAGATCTAAGATGGAGGAGCGTTGAGTCCTGTCTGACGAAGTCTAAGATCTAAGATGGAGGAGCGTTGAGTCCTGTCTGATGAAGTCTAAGATCTAAGATGGAGGAGCGTTGAGTCCTGTCTGACGAAGTCTAAGATCTAAGATGAGGACGTGAGTCGTTGAGAAGTCTAAGATGGAGGAGCGTTGAGTCCTGTCTGATGAAGTCTAAGATCTAAGATGGAGGAGCGTTGAGTCCTGTCTGACGAAGTCTAAGATCTAAGATGGAGGAGCGTTGAGTCCTGTCTGACGAAGTCTAAGATCTAAGATGGAGGAGCGTTGAGTCCTGTCTGATGAAGTCTAAGATCTAAGATGGAGGAGCGTTGAGTCCTGTCTGATGAAGTCTAAGATCTAAGATGGAGGAGCGTTGAGTCCTGTCTGATGAAGTCTAAGATCTAAGATGGAGGAGCGTTGAGTCCTGTCTGATGAAGTCTAAGATCTAAGATGGAGGAGCGTTGAGTCTGTCTGAATGAAGTCTAAGATCTAAGATGGAGGAGCGTTGAGTCCTGTCTGATGAAGTCTAAGATCTAAGATGGAGGAGCGTTGAGTCCTGTCTGATGAAGTCTAAGATCTAAGATGGAGGAGTGTTGAGTCCTGTCTGATGAAGTCTAAGATCTAAGATGGAGGAGGGTGAGTCCTGTCTGATGAAGTCTAAGATCTAAGATGGAGGAGCGTTGAGTCCTGTCTGATGAAGTCTAAGATCTAAGATGGAGGAGTGTTGAGTCCTGTCTGATGAAGTCTAAGATCTAAGATGGAGGAGTGTTGAGTCCTGTCTGATGAAGTCTAAGATCTAAGATGGAGGAGTGTTGAGTCCTGTCTGATGAAGTCTAAGATCTAAGATGGAGGAGTGTTGAGTCCTGTCTGATGAAGTCTAAGATCTAAGATGGAGGAGCGTTGAGTCCTGTCTGATGAAGTCTAAGATCTAAGATGGAGGAGCGTTGCACTGACCACGACCTCCAGCCCGCCTCCTCTCGGGATGTAGATGACCTTGTAGCCCTGGACGTTGCCCCCTGCTGGGCTCCAGGTGACGGTGAGCGTGGTAATGGTGGGGTTGGAGACCTTCATGCCTTCGACGCCGCCCAGAGGCACTGAGGAGCAAAGACACGTTAAACCTCACGAGGACGAGGACAAACCGGAGACATGTCCACTCACGCGTCCGCCCGTCCTCGCTCTGACGCCGGCCCTCACGCGCCGGGTACACGGGCAACACCGACACCGAGTACGGCGTGTCGGGGAGGAGGTTCCTCAGCACCGTGGAGGTGGAGGAGGCCGGCATCTGCTCCTGAGGACGACCGGAGAGTTATAAGTTATAAATAGAGCTTTAGATGATTTCAACTTGCCAGATAAAACATGGGGGAAACATGGGTTAACGTGGTAACATGGGGCCTCCTCACCATTTCCTCTTTGCCTCCGGCCTTGGGGACGTAGAAGACCTTGTAGAGCCTGACGGCGCCCTCTGCTGGCTCCCAGTCCACGTCCAGCGAGGTCATGGTGGGGTTGGTCACGCGGAGGTTCTTCACTCCGCCCAGAGGCCCTGAGGAACATCACAGCCATACCTCACTCTGACTCTCACACTTCACAGATCAGCTTTGTAGGACTGTAAAGGATAAAGATAAAGTTCCTCACGAGTTTTGCCGTTCTCCGACTGCACCTGGCCCTCCCCGTCGGCGTAGATGGGCATCAGGCTGACGGTGTAGAGCGTGTCAGGAGTCAGAGCCCTCAGGACCGTGTTGGTGGTGCCCGCCGTCACCTGCTCCTGAGACACAAGGGGGCAGCGTTAGAAACACATCAATAGGACACTTTAAAACAAACCACAGGAGCTTTAACCAAACTACAGGAGCTTTAACCAAACCACAGGAGCTTTAACCAAACCAAAGGAGCTTTAACCAAACCACAGGAGCTTTAACCAAACCACAGGAGCTTTAACCAAACTAAAGGAGCTTTAACCAAACTAAAGGAGCTTTAACCAAACTAAAGGAGCTTTAAAACAAACCACAGGAGCTTTAACCAAACTACAGGAGCTTTAACCAAACCACAGGAGCTTTAACCAAACCACAGGAGCTTTAACCAAACCACAGGAGCTTTAACCAAACTACAGGAGCTTTAACCAAACTACAGGAGCTTTAACCAAACCACAGGAGCTTTAACCAAACTACAGGAGCTTTAACCAAACTACAGGAGCTTTAACCAAACCACAGGAGCTTTAACCAAACCACAGGAGCTTTAACCAAACTAAAGGAGCTTTAACCAAACTACAGGAGCTTTAACCAAACCACAGGAGCTTTAACCAAACTAAAGGAGCTTTAACCAAACTAAAGGAGCTTTAACCAAACCACAGGAGCTTTAACCAAACTACAGGAGCTTTAACCAAACTACAGGAGCTTTAACCAAACTACAGGAGCTTTAACCAAATGGGATAAAATTGTGAGCAAATAAAAAAAAATGAAAAAAATAGATTTTTTTTAATGTGACAATTTAATTTTTTTAATTTGGAGAAAAATGTGGGGAAAAAATAACAAAAATTTAGAATTTTTTTTAAATGTGATTTTTTTTTTAATGTGTTGAAAAAATGGGAAAAAGATAGTGGGAAAATTGGGAAATAATTAAGAAAAAAATGAAACATATTGGAAAAACGTTCCTGGGAAAATGTGTGTTTTTTTCCCCTTTCGTCGTCTGTTCAGAACAATAACTTGTAAATGTAGATTTTGCAGCTCATGTTTACAAAAACATCGCCTCATCATCGTTACCGAGAAAGTCCCAAAAACTACTGATACTGAAAAATCCCTGTGAAAAACCTTGAAACGTATTGTTTTTTCTCACCATGCTCTCGGCGCCCCCTGCTGCCGGCACGTAGATGACGCGGTACTCTGTGACCGTGCCCTCAGCCGGCTCCCAGCGCACGTTCAGAGTGGTCATGGTGGGATTCAGCACCTGCAGGTTCTTCACTCCGCCCATGGGCCCTGAGGAACATCACAGCCATACCTCACTCTGACTCTCACACTTCACAGATCAGGTTTGTAGGACTGTAAAGGATAAAGATAAAGTTCCTCACGTGTTTTGCCGTTCTCCGACTGCACCTGGCCCTCCCCGTAGGCGTAGATGGGCATCAGGCTGACGGTGTAGAGCGTGTCAGGAGTCAGACCCTTCAGGACCGTGTTGGTGGTGCCCGCCGTCACCTGCTCCTGAGACACAAGGGGGCAGCGTTAGAAACACATCAACAGGACGCTTTAAAGGTACAGGCCACCGTTTTTACACACTGAGATCTGTTCTTACCTTAGACGAGTTGATACGTACATGTCTGCTCTTTGTGCGTGTGCTCAGTCACGCAGCTGTCGTTAGCTGTTAGCATTTAGCTTCTCCCAGTTTATTACTATGGCTCCAAACGAGGGTGAAGTTGGAAGCGACTGAGCTCTTCCACGGGCACAAAGACCAGACAGGCACGTACCAAAACACCCAAATATTCAGCAACGAAATGTGAATAATGTTCAGAGTCAGGATTAAATGTGTGCTTTTATTTTGTGACACATTACTTCCAGAGAGTTTGTTATGGTTCCGTCTGTTTTGGTCAGTTAGTTGTGTTTAGTGTTCTTGTTCTTGTGTGTTTTATTTTGACATGTCTGTTCTGCCCTTGTGTTGATTACCTGCCCCGCCCTGTTTCACCTGTTCCCTGTTCCTGATGTATTTAGACTAAGGGCGGGAACCTCTGGTACCTCACGATACGATACGCGATACATGGCTCACGATAACGATTATCTCACGATACGCCGATACTGTGATAATCGATATTTTAACCTTTATTTGAACATACTACATATTATTCATCATTTACATTTCTTTTCATGTGCTTTGTACCACTTTTATAAATGATCCCTGACTTACTCACTGAAAATGGGTCATAGATCTGTCAGTGACTTTATTTACATTTAAATAAACAAGAAACCACAGTCCTGTTTAAAAAGTAATAAATCAACCCCAAATTAATCTTCTTTATAATTATAAAAACTATCATTAAAAGTAATTTATTGTGTGACAGTGTTTGGTCCAAGTGCTTAAAACTGTAGTGCTGCCCCCTGCTGGTCTGACTGAATTCTTGATCATTGTTGGCCTCTATTGGAGTTGCTCATTAATATGCATGACGTGATCAAAAGTATCGATATCGGAATGGAAAGTATCGGTCCCGCAAAATATCGCGATATATCGGAAAATCGATATATTGTCACACTCCTAATTTCGACCCCTGTGTTCTCCCTTGTCTTTGTTGGTTCATTGTGTTTTCTGTTTGTTGGTGTTTTGTGTGTCTGTGCCTCGTGTGTCTCCGGTTCTGGTCTCCGTGCAAACTAGTACGTTTCTTTTGCCCGGTTTTTGGCAATTTAACCTGTACTTGTTCTTGGACGTTCCATTAAAGGGGGGGTATTATGTAAAATGGACTTTTTCAAGCTTTATATCATGTTATTATGTCATTCCCTCATTAAACACATGCCTGGAGTGTTGCCTTGGCTCATTCACATATTTTTGAGTAATCAGTAAAAACTTAGACGGCAGCCATTTTAGGTGTAGCTATGCCTCAGTCCTCCTAGGAACGCCCCCACCTCCTGGAGACGCCTCTGGACCTTTCGTCACCAGCCAAGCCACCAACCACTGCTCCTCAGCTCAGCAGAGCCCCCTCCCCGCACAGTAGTGTTGTTTAGATGCCACAGCAGTGTGCTGAAGGGGGCGTGTCGGAAAGCTTCTTAAAGAGACAGAGGCCTATTTCAAGACGTTCAGTACAGCCATTTGAGAGAGCAATTTTATTCAAGGCAGTTATTTTAATTTACTGCATATACAGACCAACAGAAGGTTACGTCATCATTGGTGCTATAAAAAAGCATAATACCCCCTCTTTAAATTTACTTTTTCCTGATTACCTTTGGTCTTTTTTTGCCTTTTGGGGCTTTTTCTGCCTCCACCCCATAACAGATTTGCTCAGAAGGAATTTGGATCTGGGCTAGATTTTCAATAAACTGGTTTAGCGTCGGGTATTTTATCTACAAGATCATATTGACATTGTTGTTTGGAAGATATGCAAATGTACGATATCGAGTTTATCTCCAATCTCAAGAAATGTGGAAAGAAGTGGGGAAAAATATGAAAAATATGAAAAAATTTGGGGAAAAATTTTTTTTTTGTTGTTGAGAAAATATTGGGAAAATATTCCATGGAAAATGTGTATTAATGTGTAAAGTGTTTTTTCCCCTTTCATCGTCTGTCCAGAACAATAACTTGTAAGTGTAGATTTTGCAGCTCATGTTTACAAAAGCATCGCCTCATCATTGTTATCGAGAAAGTCCCAAAAACTACTGATCCTGAAAAATCCCTGTGAAAAAACCTTGCAAGTTGTTTTTTCCCTCACCATGCTCTCGGCGCCCCCTGCTGCCGGCTTGTAGATGACGCGGTACTCTTTGACCTTGCCCTCGGCCGGCTCCCAGCGCACGTTCAGAGTGGTCATGGTGGGATTCAGCACCTGCAGGTTCTTCACTCCGCCCAGAGGCTCTGAGGAACACAGTCAGGTGAACATCATCTAAACCGCTCAGGTGAGGAGGGCGGGGGAGGAGTCTAACTGCAAACACCTCAGGTTTAAATATCATTCATCACATTAAGAGGAGGAGGAGGGGAGGTCTTACTGGTGCGGCCCTGCTCGGTGATGGCGTCGCTCACGGCCGAGGCGTAAACCGCAGACACGCTCACAGAGTAGTCGGTGTCGGGGCGGAGCTTCGGCAGCACCGCGACGAGCTTCTTCCCTCCGACCTGCACCTGTAAAAACCAGAGTCAGGCTTCAGATCAGACACAAACATCACCGGGGGGGGGGGGTGCTGGGACCTAATTTCAGCTCGGGAATTTGGAGAAAACCGGCCCGGAATTATAGCTCCGTAATAGTGCGCTGGTCTCAAGTACAAGAGGTCGCTGGATCAAATACCACGTTGACAATTTTCTAACATTTTCTCTTTTCACATGGGCCGCTGCACACACAGTCTGAGCCTGATACAAACCCACAATCAGCACAAGTTATGTCGATAAAAACATTTATTTTGTCCACTTTTCTACCTTTCACTGCCTTTTTCTCTCTTTACTCGCGCAGACACTTGTCTCCGCTGGATTGGACTGCACCAACTTGAACTAAAGCGGAGGGGTGTTCCACTTAAACACCCTTAAACACCCCTCTGAGCTAGTTCAATATCAAATGGTATCTCCCCGCCACAAGAATGAAATGTTCGATGCGTAATATTGTTCAGATTTTCATTCATCAGTCGTTATTTTGATAGATTTCCATGGCAATGACGCTTGTGTTACTTCTTTTATATCTGGAACAGCAGCTCATGCTCCTGCTGCAGTTAAAGCCTTTAGGCCTGGAATAGAACAACTGTGAGTCTGTTATTATTTCATTATTTTATTCTGATGGCCCGGCCCAGAAGCACCGGAACCGAGCGGCCCACCGGGAAACGTCCCGACTCTCCCTATGGCCAGCACGTCTCTGGACATCGCCCCGAGGAAATGACCATTAGGACCATTAGAGCGGGTCGCAGACTATAGATCAGAACCAGATCGAGTGAGTGGAGGCAGATCTCAAGCCCTAATGAGCTCAAGACCTTCGGGAAAAGTAAATATTTCAGACGTCCTCGGAGTTTCTGCCTGTGTGAATCTGCTGTGGACTTTTCCCTTTAGGATAATTCTGCAAACTCCTCAGTCTCAGGTGATTCTAGTCTAGTTCTAGTCTTCAACTTGGTGCAGAGTTTAGACCAGGGGTGCCCAAAGTGGGGCCCGCGGGCCACAATTCCTTTGGCCCGCCAGAGAGTGACCTACTTTTGCACCACATCTGGTTAATACCAACTCTCTCCCATTCATTCTCAAAGGTAAATATGGATGCAGTACACTTTGTGGCCACCAGCGTCAAATTGGGGGCGCTGTTTCTCTCCTTTCGCAAAGTTAAGGAAACACTGTTGTGGTGTCTTGGTGTTTATCACAGAGCTTTGTAGCATCAACTTTCACAGTTTTACAACTTTTAGTGCAAAGGTTGTTTACGTCAACAAAGGCACGAGGTAAAAAGTGACTTATAAAAGAACTGATGTTGAACTGACACTTTCAAAATGATCTAATGTGGCATTTCCTTTGAGTTAACAAATGAATGAGGTAAAGGCAATGTAGATACAGGTGTTGTTTACATGTTGCACTTTATTGATGGAATTGTTCTGTTCTACTAAAACTAGGCTTTTGCCATAGTTAACATTTGTTTTAATGTAGCATGTTATTTGCATAGATAGAATCAAATGCAAATGTATTGCCTACCAACAAATTAAATAAAGTAACTATTATAATTTGCAGTTAAATGTGCTTCACGCTTCACATGGCCGTGTTTGGCCCACGACCCACAGGCACTTCTTCATTTTGGCCCTCGGAGACTAAAGGTTTGGGCCCCCCTGGTTCAGACGGAGGAGACTGTTTCAGAGTGGAAAGATTCAAAGGAAACAAATGGCTTTTCTCGCTGAAGCAAAGCTCACATAAACAAACGTGATATTTAGTCCTGGCAACACCAATGAACAAAAGGCTTGTCCAGTGTCATTCTCGATCCATCGTTTCCGGAGTTTGTAAAACTGAGTGAACCTGGTTTAAGCTCATCGTCCTTTTCCACTGGTCCTGATACCATTACATTATCGTTTTCCACTCACAAAATGCTGGTCCTCGGTTCCAAAAGCTGATGCCAGATGGGAGCCAGTTAAAAGCTGGACCGAGGCATGAGCAGTGGTGATGTCAGCGGCTTTCCCTTCCGCTGCAAAAGTGAACATGCGGCTGTAACCACGGCAACCACCGCCATCACTCGCCAAAACACTTTGGTGGAAATGCAGGTCAATTTGCTTTTTTTTTTAAATGCACATTTACTGTAGTTGTATCCAGAGTCGCTTTCCCCGCAGGATAAATATATATTCTGACTATTATTGTTAATTAATTATCTATTCATTTGTCTTTTTTAATCTGAAGATGAACAACAGTTTTGTTTGAGGGGAAGCCTCCACTGCAGAGTTAAATGGACAACTTTTCACCAGGATGTCTCTCGGCTCCTGGAAGCTCCTGCAGACTCTCGGATTCTCTCTGAGGCTCTCGGAGACTCCCAGAAGCTCCTGGAGGCTCTCGGTGACTCTCTGAGACTCCCGGAGGCTCTCGGAGACTTCTCAAGGCTCCCAGAAGCTCCTGGAGGCTCTCAGAGACGTAGGAGGACCAGGAACTCGTTTGAAAGCTTTAAATCTGTAGTTTCCGACCGTCTGAATCTCTTTCCGTTCAAAGGTCGGTGAGGTTGTAGATGACGAGAGCCTGGATCTCAGTGAAACAAAGTTCTGGCTCAGAGGACACGGTTTTACAAAGTCTCATGTTTACACAGGTTTACTTGTTTGTGCAGAGAGTGATTACAGAGATGTGAGCAGATACTGGAGCACATTCTTCTGGCCTGACTCACACTCATACACTCTCAGACTCGGAGCAGCGACACTCGTCAGAGCAGCAACACTTACACAATACCAGGAGGAGAAACATCTGGAGCTGATCACCAGCATCTGCAGGGACT
Organism: Neogobius melanostomus; assembly: GCA_007210695.1. Taxonomy (NCBI): domain Eukaryota; kingdom Metazoa; phylum Chordata; class Actinopteri; order Gobiiformes; family Gobiidae; genus Neogobius; species Neogobius melanostomus. The sequence continues at coordinate 400,622 of VHKM01000414.1, forward strand.
GTGATCAGACATCGCTTACTCTGCTCGACACGGAGCTGATGTTCCTGAACACGAGTCAGGACGGAGCTCATTATGGCCTCACTCTTACCACCCGCCTTAAGTGTTCGGCTTTACCCAAATCTAAACGTTTTTTTGTCATTCTATTGTTGGTTCAGGTGGAGGTTAATGATGGGAGCGCAGTGTTAAAGGAATATTTCAGGATTTTTGACATTGGGCCTCATTTCTTAGTTATCCAGAGTGTTGTTGATGTCTGGAGATATTTTTTTATCTAGTGGAGTCTAGTGGCGCTAGGCTAATGCAAGGCTAAAGCATGTCTATGGTATCAGTTAGCCTGCATTAAAAACAGTGTGACCCACTCCACAGTGCACCTGAGGTAAATCACTTATAACACCAGACTAACCATATAAATGTCTGTGTTAATAGAATCATTTAAAATAACTTATATTTGAGCAGCATCAGCTTCGTGGCTGTAAGCTAACGCAGCGGCGGAGTGATCTGCCAGAAAATAGTCCCTCAAAATGCGGTAATTCATGTGATACAAGGTCAGTTATATTTCAAACATGATTCTATTAACACAGACATTTATATGGTTAGTCTGGTGTTATAAGTGATTTACCTCAGGTGCACTGTGGAGTGGGTCACACTGTTTTTAATGCAGGCTAACTGATACCATAGACATGCACTAGCCTTGCCCTAGCCTAGCGCCACTAGACTCTTCAAATATAAGAACTGCATGAATTTAAGAAAAAATATCTCCAGACATCAACAACACTCTGGATAACTAGGAAATGAGGCCCAATGTCAAAAATCCTGAGATATCCCTTTAAGGTTCTGTCTCACCGGCCTGGAGACTCGTTGGAGTCTCGAGTTTCCGCTGGTCACAGAGACGTTCCCTGGAGATGAGGCGAGTCTCCACAGTTCCAAGCAGTTGTGTCACAAACACTAAGGCCACACGTACTTCGATACTTTTATAATGATGTTAAACTCTGTACAGCATTTTTACTCTTTAAACTTTTCCACTGTAACCCACACAGCTCTGACCAGGGTTCATGCTTTTCCTACAGAAGCTGCTGCATTCCAGACGGAGACTCCTCAAGTTTCCAGACACGACGGGTCCTTCACTTCTCCTTCATCCTCCTTCACTCCCTCATCCTCCTCCACTCAGAGTAAACGACAGAAAGCATGAGGTCATTGGGAAACTCGCCAAACGCTTTGGACAAACCCCCGAGGCTCCAAACATCAGCTTCAGTCTCAGAATCAGCTGACGAGCCGAGAGAAACGAGCCGAGACCAGAGACCGAGACCTGGGACTGAACCACAGACCTCCCACATCAGGGCGGCAGGAAGGGCATCTGAGGCTTTTCAGTGTAAAAAAACACACACTATACTTTTAGGGCCACAAATGGAAAAGACTTATCCTTTTGTAACCAGTGTGAATATATATTACTGTTATTATGATCTACAGCGGGTTATAATCAGATCAGTCTCATTATAGTGAATAAAGCTAAAGTTATAATCAGATCAGTCCCATTATGGTGAATAAAGCTAAAGTTAAGTTAAGCCGCTGCACTCACAGTTTGAGGCTCCTCCCCATCCAGCGGCGCCAGCGGGACGTACGTGACCCGGTAATTCTGCACCCTCCCCGGGGCGGCCTCCCAGCGAGCCGTCAGCGACGTCGTGGTGGCGTTTACCACCTTCAGGTTCTTCGGCGGCTGAGCAGAGACTGGGGAGAGACGGAGGCGTGAGGAGGCGCAGAGAAGAAGGGGAGAGAGGAGGAGAGAGAGGAGAGAGAGGAGAGAGAGGAGAGAGAGGAGAGAGAGGAGAGAGGAGAGAGAGGGAGAGAGGAGGAGAGAGGGAGAGAGAGAGGAGGGGGAGAGAGAGGAGAGAGAGGAGAGAGGAGAGAGAGGAGAGAGGAGGAGAGAGGAGAGAGAGAGGAGAGAGAGAGAGAGGAGAGAGGGAGAGAGAGGAGGAGAGGAGGGGGAGAGAGAGGAGAGGAGAGGAGGGGGAGAGAGAGGAGGGAGAGAGGAGGAGAGGAGAGGAGGGGGAGAGAGAGGAGGGAGAGAGGAGGAGAGAGGGAGAGAGAGGAGGAGGGGGAGAGGGGGAGAGAGGAGGGGAGAGGGGGAGAGAGAGGGAGAGAGAGGAGGAGGGGGAGAGGGGAGAGAGGAGGGGGAGAGAAGAGGAGAGAGGAGGAGAGAGGGAGAGAGAGAGGAGGGGGAGAGAACGATGGAACAACATGGCGTCTTTAACGAGACAAATCACTGATGAACCTACATATGAGCAGGTATTTGTGAATGAATACGCGTGGGAAAGACCAGGGAGCCACACAGCAAATATTTTTCTTTTCTCTTCTTTAATCCTCAAAACGTTTTTCAACAAACTTGTTTCAAAAAATGTCTCAAAAAAAATTTCACATTTTTTTCACAATTTCTTGTGAGTGTCCAAACTGTAGCAAAATGTTGGAGTCACTTCCTGGATGGATCTCAGGCTCAAAGTGACAAAATGTCAGAGAATAAACATCGTAAAGAGAGAGTTTTGGCTGTTTTTTAAAAGGTAAAAAGACTCAAATCTAACAAATGAGTAAAAGTAATACATTCGTAACTGAAGTGCAGTCTTTTGTCTCGTTTCCGACTCTTATGAATCTTTAGTTTAATGATGGATGACTTTATGAATGAGGACATTATGAACATGACGGTGACACGGCTGTGATGGAGATGAGTGAATGAGTTACTGAGTGAAGGGACCTACCCTCTGGACGCCTCAGCACTGGAGGAGACATGGAGACAATAACGTCACAGGTTAATTCCACTTTTACAACAACAGCCCAACAAATCCTTAATGTTCACGGAGGTCCAACGACAGCTAACGACAGCTAACGGCAGCTAACGGCAGCTAATGGCAGCTAACGACACTAACGGCAGCTAACGACACTAACGGCAGCTAACGACAGCTAACGGCAGCTAATGGCAGCTAACGACAGCTAACGTCAGCTAATGGCAGCTAACGGCAGCTAACGACAGCTAACGACACTAACGGCAGCTAACGACAGCTAACGACAGCTAACGACAGCTAACGGCAGCTAACGGCAGCTAACGACAGCTAACGACACTAACGGCAGCTAACGACAGCTAACGTCAGCTAATGGCAGCTAACGGCAGCTAACGACAGCTAACGACACTAATGGCAGCTAACGACAGCTAACGACAGCTAACGACAGCTAACGGCAGCTAACGACACTAACGGCAGCTAACAACACTAATGGCAGCTAACGTCAGCTAATGGCAGCTAACGGCAGCTAACGACAGCTAACGACACTAATGGCAGCTAACGGCAGCTAACGACAGCTAACGACAGCTAACGACACTAATGGCAGCTAACGACACTAACGGCAGCTAACAACACTAACGGCAGCTAACGACACTAACGGCAGCTAACAACACTAACGGCAGCTAACGACAGCTAACGACAGCTAACGGCAGCTAACGACACTAACGGCAGCTAACAACACTAACGGCAGCTAACGACAGCTAACGACAGCTAACGGCAGCTAACGACAGCTAACGACACTAACGGCAGCTAACAACACTAACGGCAGCTAACAACACTAACGGCAGCTAATGACAGCTAACGACAGCTAACGGCAGCTAACGACACTAAAGACACTAACGGCAGCTAACAACACTAACGGCAGCTAACAACAGCTAACGGCAGCTAACAACACTAACGGCAGCTAACGACAGCTAATGACAGCTAACGGCAGCTAATGACAGCTAACGACAGCTAATGACAGCTAACAACAGCTAACAACAGCTAACGACATCTAACAACAGCTAACGGCAGCTAACGACAGCTAACAACACTAACGACAGCTAACAACACTAACGGCAGCTAACGACAGCTAACGACAGCTAACGGCAGCTAACGACAGCTAACGACAGCTAACAACACTAACGACAGCTAACAACACTAACGGCAGCTAACGACAGCTAACGACAGCTAACGGCAGCTAACGACAGCTAACGACACTAATGGCAGCTAACAACAATAACGACAGCTACCGACACTAACAACAGCTAACGACACTAACGGCAGCTAACGGCAGCTAACGACACTAACGACAGCTAACGACAGCTAACAACACTAACGACAGCTAACAACACTAACGGCAGCTAACGACAGCTAACGACAGCTAACGGCAGCTAACGACAGCTAACGACACTAATGGCAGCTAACGACAATAACGACAGCTAACGACACTAACAACAGCTAACGACACTAACGACAGCTAACGACAGCTAACGACAGCTAACGACACTAACGGCAGCTAACAACACTAACAGCAGCTAACGACAGCTAACGGCAGCTAACAACAGCTAACGGCAGCTAACGACAGCTAACGGCAGCTAACGACAGCTAACGACAGCTAACGACACTAATGGCAGCTAACGACAATAACGACAGCTAACGACAGCTAACAACACTAATGGCAGCTAACGACAATAACGACAGCTAACGACACTAACAACAGCTAACGGCAGCTAACGACAGCTAACGGCAGCTAACAACAGCTAACGGCAGCTAACGACAGCTAACGGCAGCTAACGACAGCTAACGACAGCTAACGACACTAATGGCAGCTAACGACAATAACGACAGCTAACGACACTAACAACAGCTAACGACAATAACGACAGCTAACGACACTAACAACAGCTAACGACACTAACGACAGCTAACGACAGCTAACGACACTAACGGCAGCTAACAACACTAACAGCAGCTAACGACAGCTAACGGCAGCTAACAACAGCTAACGGCAGCTAACGACAGCTAACGGCAGCTAACGACAGCTAACGACACTAATGACACTAATGGCAGCTAACGACAATAACGACAGCTAACGACACTAACAACAGCTAACGACACTAACGGCAGCTAACGGCAGCTAACGACACTAACGACAGCTAACGACAGCTAACGGCAGCTAACGACAGCTAACGACAGCTAACGGCAGCTAACGACAGCTTCCTGTGCGTCTCATTTACAAACACGTATACAGATCTGCATTTGAGGAGTTTAATCATAATAATCCTCTCCTGAAGATTATGATGCAGTTACATGATCTCACCACTAACGCTCTCTGGCGCTGTTTTAGGGGACGATACTTTTGTCTCGATCCGATACGTATCATGATAATGGGGCCGATACGAGTTAGACTTTCCAAATGTATAAATTAAATACAACTGATATTGATGAAAACATTTTGAAAAGCGCAAATGGCAAAAGCTTTTAAAGTCTTTTGTTTAAACCAATCAGATCCAAACCTGGTCTGAGTATCAAAAACATTTGTATATTTCTTTCCAGTTTTGCGATGCATCATGATATATTGACACATCGTGATATATTGACATATCGTGATATATTGACATATCGTGATATATTACACTATATTAATCCCCTTCAGCTGCTGCTTTAGTGAGTCTTAATATGAACTTTTACACTCGGCTGCACCACATGATATTTCCAATATAAGTTTATTCGGTCTCACCAGAGAGAGTTCAGAGAACGCAGTGACTCGCAGTCTCCACAACGTCTCTGAGGTTCTTTAAGGGCCTGTCTCACCGGCATGGAGTCTAGTTGGAGACTCGAGTAGCCGCTGCTCACAGAGATGTCTGCGAGACGTCTCCTGGAGATAAGGTGAGTCTCCAGGTCTCGGTGAAAATAAACAGGTTTGATTTCAGAGTCTCCTTATGGTCTCTGTCATGGGATTTTGTGATATTACCATATGTATTGCAATGAATTTGTGTGTGATTGAAAAATATATTCTCAAATGTACTCGTAAGCATTGACCTGCTGAACTTAAGCATGTGTTAGAGTAACTTCCTTAGGAAGTGAGACCTGGTGGTAATAAAAGCCATAAAGATGTACATTTTTATTTACGAGGGGCTGTTAGCCCCCTTGGGAATTATTCTGGAGAGAGATTCACATGACCTGTTTGACCTGCCTTCCTGGGATCAAAGAAGGAGGAAGATTACCTATCATTTACTGTGACGTGTGTAAGGAATGTGGGCGTGTGATTATCTGATGGAAAGTTACTGGGGAAAAGGGGCATGGCTATATTTTCCATATAATCTGTAGAATCTTTGTATTCTGTGTGTGTTTTGAGCTGAGGCTGGCGCGGCGCCACATGGCCCAGTCTCGTCATGCCCGGTATCGATAAGAATAAAACCTCAATGCTTGACCTTCGTGTGTTAAATCCGGTTATTTCTGGAGCAGAAAGTAATCGGGGCGTTTCTAAAGACTGCTGTGCAAAAAATCCCTAACAGTCTCCGAGAGGCCTCTTAGAGGTCTCTGTGGTCTCAAGCAGTTGTGTCGTGAACACTATTTGTTGTCCTCAACCTGTGAGACGTTTCTGTGACGTCCCTGAAATGTCTCTGAGACCTGTCGGAGACTAAGGGGATCAAAGAGAGACGTATAGAGTCTCTTTGAGAGGTTGAAGACAACAAATAGTGTTCGCACCACAGCTGCTTGAGACCACAAACACATCTTGGAGACCTCTTGGAGACCATACGGAGACGCTGAAATCAAACCTGTTAATCTTCTCCGAGACTACCTGGAGACTTGCATTATCTCCAGGAGAAATCTCCAAGACCAGCAGCGACTCGAGTCTCTAACTAGTCTCTAACTAGTGTCCGGTGAGACAGGTCCTTAAAGAACCTCAGACCCCCAGAAGGGCTTTATGGAGTCGTCATGTGACCAGCTTTATGGAGTCGTCATGTGACCAGCCCCATGGATGCATTTGGTTTCTGGGTCCCATCTGTTCTCACGACTAGTAATGGTTTCTATTCTGTCCCTATGAGCCTAAATTAAAAAAATATATATATAATTAATAAAATAATATAAAATATAATATAATATAATATAATATAATATAAAATAAAATAAAATAAAATAAAATAAATAAAATAAAATAAAATATAATAAAATATAATATAGGGCCCTGTGAACCTTTGCTCAAGGCCCCAGAGCACATTTGCTACGGCCCTGCAGAGAGAGGCTCAATGATCACGCCGTCTTCTCCATCAGCGTGTTTAACCCATGTGTCGTCAGCGTGTGTAAACTCACGTGTGTCACTGGCGTGTCATTAGCATGTTTAAACTCATGTGTGCTGTTAGCGTGTATAACTCACGTGTGCGCTCGTTGCCCATCAGGTCCTCGCTCTCGGACTCGTCGGGGTAGATGGCGGTGACGGTCACAGTGTACTCCGTGTCCGGGTCCAGGTTTTCCAGGACGTGCGTCGTCTCTTCAGCGTTCAGCATGGCCTGGTACAGACGACAACACGGCAGGATTAAGCCCTTCTGTGCTACACGTGGATACCAAACAGGTCAGTATGTGGGAAAAAAGAATAAAAACGCAGCCAACAAACGCAACAAAACTCCCGACAAAAACACAGTATGTCAGGCTGCAAGAAAGTAATAAAGAAGAGATGAAAAAATATCATGAAAAAGTTTTGTAGGCCTTAGCTTTCAAATGAGGTGTAACTCTGGCCTATAGGCTGTAAGCTCCAGTCGAGAAGCCTTTAGATTTGGGTAAAACTGGAGAAAATGCGCTTGTTTAAAGTTAAGAGGTTAATAATGACAACTGGGAAGTATAATAAGTATTAATGCTTTTTAATGCATTACACTATGTAGGGCTTTCATAATACATTATACATGAAAAAAAGAAGAAAAAAAGAGGAAATTGTACACAAATATATATTATACTGAGGATGGTAATGTCAACTGGGAAGTAGCAAGATCATGAAGTATAATATGTACTGCATAGTAACGTGCCTTTATAGTGACTTCCGGTAATGTTACACTAGTGATTCTAGTAATGTGATGTAATTGACTGGATATAGATATTGTGAGTGTTGTAGTACATTCTTTTGCTGTTGTTTCTTTATTTTGCTGTTGTTTCTTTATTCTTTGTTGTTACCTTGCACTACGTTCCCTGCTTTGATTGTTAAATGAAAATGTTATTGTTTTTATTTTGGGGGTGGGCGTTTATAAGCCTTTTGCTTCGGCCCACTCCTTTTGAGCAAACTAACTGCTCAAATAAACAAATTAACTAAACTAAAAACTAAACTAATCTGAGTTTGGATAAATCCTTAATGATGCTCTAATGTAGAAATGTAGAAGTTTCCTGACTTATTAAAACTCCGTGAGAAGCTGTTTCTCTGACTTTTTGCCGTTCCTCACGCCTCGCTGCTTTAACCTCAGCGTCTTCCTACAGAAACAGGATCCTGTTTCGCTTTAATGGAACTGAAGCCGTTTGAAAGAGTCTGGGAGATGGAAAGCAGATTGTGAGCGATGACTTCAGGCTCGCGGTGGGACGGCGGCGGCTCCGGGAGCAGTTGTGAAACACCGACATGAAAGACGATCGAACAATGGAAAATAAAAACCTAACTCTGCAAAAATGTGACTGGACTCCAGCTGCCGATGAACAAAACGTGAACATCATTACGATCATAATGCTGCTTTTATCACGGATTAACAGGAATATTTGGATTTATCACCTTCAGACATGTGGCAAACTCCAAATGTTTGTTTTACTTATTGATGGAATAGAACATTAGGGTCACGAATCTGGATCGTTTTCATCTCGTCGAGTTGTTGAAGAGCAACTGCACGACACAACGGTATGAGGTTAAACTCCTCTAACACAGTACAAGGCTTTGGATCAATCCCAATTCTCTTTCAGCCTCTTCACCTACTCCTTAAAACAGAGGCTCAGGGCGAGGGCTGCAAAGACCGCTCTGAGAAATGTATAACTAACAGAGCTATGGAGGAGGTGATGGAGGTTTAGTGAAGTCTCTTCTTGTCTCTATGTCTCTGCTGAACCAGTTCATCAGTGACTTGTAACAGACGCTGTTATCAGCCTGGATTCTCATCTATCTCTGCTTCATCCGGCGCCACATTCTCCTCCCCCTGTCTGTGTTTCCACCGCCGGGCCCGGGTCGCTGTGTTTCCACCGCTGGGCCCGGGTCGCTGTGTTTCCACCGCCGGTCCCGGGTCGCTGTGTTTCACCGCCGGGCCCGGGTCGCCTCAGATAGAGCACTCAGAGTGGGGACAGAGCCGTGGGAACAGGTTTAACATGTTAAGGGTGCTGAGTGACTGGACTGACCCTAAAAACACTTGTTCTGTGCTTATTTCCTATTTATAAATATTGCCTGTAATGCTAAAACGATCCACTTGGGGCGCTCCATCGGTTCCCACGGCCTTTGGGACCGTTTGGGGACCTGCAGCGGTCGACTCCGCTCGGCCCCTCGGACTCCAGCTGCACCAGATGAAATACAACACGTGTGACTCCCAGTGTTGGGCAAGTTACTTTAAAAATGTAATATATTATATTGTTCTATATGTTTGTTATTAAGAAAAATACAAATAAAAAGTAATATATTCTATATTAGTGATTACAGCTTTAATAATGTAATATGTTTGTATTACATATTACAGTTTCAAAAATGTAGCTGAGTTACACTACTTTGAGTTACTTTTTGGCAAATATAAACTGAATAGGCATAATAAAAAAGTGCAGTCAGAGATTTCCTTCTCTTTCCCCCATTCTCTGTGTTTTGCTTTGACGACATTAACCACAGACTGCAGATCTCTGACACCGGTGTGCAGCTTGATTTGGTGATGCATTTTATTTGGGGGGAGTTTTCGTTCATACTGTTATGATTCGTCTTTTGTTCCCCTGGTTTTGTATGTTGTCTTTGGTCTAGTCCTGTGTTTTCTTTTGACATGTGTGTTCTGATTTACTTCCCTTGTGTTGATTGCCTGCCCCGCCCTGATGTGTTTCACCTGTGCCCTGTTTCCTCATGTATTTATGCCCCTGTGTTTCTATTGTCTATGTCAGCCCCGGGTTGTTTGAGTTTTGTTATCGCTGGATTTTGTTATTTTGGTTTTTGTCATTCATTTAACATCACCAGTTTTGTTGCTGTCCTGCATTTTGGGTTTTATTTTCTTCACTCCACCTCCACCTTGACACATACATCAATACAAACCATTTAAATGCTCTTGTAACTTGAGTTACTTGAAATGTAATGACTAATATATTCCAGTATTTTGTACTATGTTATATTCCTTAGTTATGTTACCCCCAACACTGGTGACTCCATATTATGGCAAAGTTTGGAAATAAACTCCAAATTCAGCACAAATGAACGAGCAACAAAACACAACAGCAAAAACATAGAATTCACACGTTGGACTATTTTGATTGTTGAACAAAGTCAAGAAGTTAATTTCACCGTTTGTTTAATATAAACCACACACTTCACTGCTGAACAGAATCGGGACATCCCGTCCTCTCTCGTGCAAAGCAGATAGAAGGGCACACATTGAGCTTGGGCCTAATCCCGCTGGTAACATTGGTTTGCAGTAGAGAGTTGGCTTAATCCATAAAACCATTCCAGCTGAGTGTCCAGGCTCCGGGGGAAGTCCTCATCCTCACCTCACCTACGTCTGAGCGCCAACACATCCCTGCCAATAACACAATCCCTGCTTTTGTTTCTACACGGTCTGTCGTAAAACAGCCGGGCTCCAGAGGAACGCTGGAGTAAAAGAGTCTCTCCTGGAAATTTACCATCTAAAGCTGGAGTAAAAGAGTCTGCTGAAGCTCTCCTGGAAAACATCTCAGATAAATGACTGAAAAAGAGCGTGGATTAAGAGCAGGTCTGGGTTCTTGAATGAGCTCCAATGGAACAAGCGTCATTCGACTTTAAATCAGAGAAATGAACTCATCACGTCAAAGGAAAGACAGATCCTCCTGTCGTTCATTTAGCCTTCAGTAAAACCCTCAAAGAGGTGCAGTGAGCGGAAAGAGACGAGGAGACCCTGACCTAAAGTCGCTCTCCCCCCGTCCTGATCTAGAGGATTAATAAAGTCTCTCACATATTTAAAGTCGTGATTATTAAAGTCTCTCACATATTTAAAGTCGTGATTATTAAAGTCTCTCACATATTTAAAGTCGTGATTATTAAAGTCTCTCACGTATTTAAAGTCGTAAATATTAAAGTCTCTCACGTATTTAAAGTCATGATTATTAAAGTCTCTCACGTATTTAAAGTTGTGATTATTAAAGTCTCATGTATTTAAAGTCGTGATTATTAAAGTCTCTCACGTATTTAAAGTCGTAAATATTAAAGTCTCACGAATTTAAAGTCGTGAATATTAAAGTCTCTCACGTATTTAAAGTCATGATTATTAAAGTCTCTCACGTATTTAAAGTCGTAAATATTAAAGTCTCTCTCACGTATTTAAAGTCGTGATTATTAAAGTCTCTCACGTATTTAAAGTCGTGATTATTAAAGTCTCTCACGTATTTAAAGTCGTAAATATTAAAGTCTCTCTCACGTATTTAAAGTCGTGATTATTAAAGTCTCTCACGTATTTAAAGTCGTGATTATTAAAGTCTCTCACGTATTTAAAGTCGTGATTATTAAAGTCTCTCACGTATTTAAAGTCGTGAATATTAAAGTCTCTCACGTATTTAAAGTCGTAAATATTAAAGTCTCTCACGTATTTAAAGTCGTGATTATTAAAGTCTCTCACGTATTTAAAGTCGTGATTATTAAAGTCTCTCACGTATTTAAAGTCGTGATTAGTAAAGTCTCTCACGTATTTAAAGTCGTGATTATTAAAGTCTCTCACGTATTTAAAGTCGTGATTAGTAAAGTCTCTCACGTATTTAAAGTCGTGATTATTAAAGTCTCTCACGTATTTAGTTTAGTTTAGTTTAGTTTATTTATTTGTTTGAGCAGTTAACCTGCTCAAAGGGAGTGGGCTGAAGCCAAAGGCTTATAAGCGCCCACCCCAAAATAAAAATAGTAACATTACATTTAATATTTACAAGGTAGCAAATCATAAACAAAGGAACATAGGGCAAAGTAACAATAAATGATGAAGAATAAGACAAAAACAACAGCAAAATAAAGAACAAAAGAATGTGCTACTTTTATGTTATAAAGGTGCATTAATACATATTATACTCTGAGATCTTGCTACTTCCCAGTTGTCATTACTATCCTCAATATAATTTAATTTGGGTTTAATTATCATTAATTATCATTATTAAAGGTGCATTAATACATATTATATTCTGAGATCTTACTACTTCCCAGTTGTCAATACCATCCTTAATATAATTTAATTTGGGTTTATTTATCATTATTATTATATTTGTTTAATTGAGTTATATGTGAAGTGTGATGTAAGCCCTGCATAGTGAGGTGCATTAAAAAGCCAGGGTGTAGAACGGGCCAGTTGAAGAGGGCAGTAACTCCCCCTCAACAAACCCCCACCCAGCTGCCCTAACAGCTGATTTTGTAGATGATGTTCCTATGCTGAGTGGTGCATTAAAAGACAAGGTTTTGAGCCCGTTGGGAGGGTCCCTCTCAACAGATTCATAACTTGCCTACCCTAATTCTCAATTTGTAAATTTGAGCAATAGAATGACAACCGTTCCAAGCAGCAACACTCTTCCTTGATTATAGATAATTGATCCTACTGCGCCTCCTAGTGGTAACAAAGTCATAAATATTAAAGTCTCTCACGTATTTAAAGTCATGATTAAAGTCTCACGTATTTAAAGTCGTGATTATTAAAGTCTCTCACGTATTTAAAGTCGTGATTATTAAAGTCTCTCACGTATTTAAAGTCGTGAATATTAGTCTTCACGTATTAAAGTCATAATATTAAGTCTCTCACGTATTTAAAGTCATGATTAAGTCTCACGTATAAAGTCTCTCATGTATTTAAAGTCATAAATATTAAAGTCTCTCACGTATTTAAAGTCGTGATTATTAAAGTCTCTCACGTATTTAAAGTCGTGATTATTAAAGTCTCTCACGTATTTAAAGTCGTGATTATTAAAGTCTCTCACGTATTTAAAGTCGTGATTATTAAAGTCTCTCACGTATTTAAAGTCGTGATTATAAAGTCTCTCACGTATTTAAAGTCGTGATTATTAAAGTCTCTCACGTATTTAAAGTCATGATTATTAAAGTCTCTCACGTATTTAAAGTCGTGAATATTAAAGTCTCTCATGTATTTAAAGTCATGATTATTAAAGTCTCTCACGTATTTAAAGTCATGATTATTAAAGTCTCTCACGTATTTAAAGTCGTGATTATTAAAGTCTCTCACGTATTTAAAGTCGTGATTATTAAAGTCTCTCATGTATTTAAAGTCATGATTATTAAAGTCTCTCACGTATTTAAAGTCATGATTATTAAAGTCTCTCACGTATTTAAAGTCGTGATTATTAAAGTCTCTCATGTATTTAAAGTCATGATTATTAAAGTCTCTCACGTATTTAAAGTCGTGATTATTAAAGTCTCTCACGTATTTAAAGTCGTGATTATTAAAGTCTCTCACGTATTTAAAGTCGTGATATTAAAGTCTCTCACGTATTTAAAGTCGTGATTATTAAAGTCTCTCACGTATTTAAAGTCGTGATTATTAAAGTCTCTCACGTATTTAAAGTCGTGATTATTAAAGTCTCTCACGTATTTAAAGTCGTGATTATTAAAGTCTCTCACGTATTTAAAGTCGTGATTATTAAAGTCTCTCACGTATTTAAAGTCGTGATTATAAAGTCTCTCACGTATTTAAAGTCGTGATTATTAAAGTCTCTCACGTATTTAAAGTCATGATTATTAAAGTCTCTCACGTATTTAAAGTCGTGATTATTAAAGTCTCTCACGTATTTAAAGTCGTGATTATTAAAGTCTCTCACGTATTTAAAGTCGATGATTAATAAAGTCTCTCACGTATTTAAAGTCATGAATATTAAAGTCTCTCATGTATTTAAAGTCATGATTATTAAAGTCTCTCACGTATTTAAAGTCGTGATTATTAAAGTCTCTCACGTATTTAAAGTCTTGATTAATAAAGTCTCACGTATTTAAAGTCGTGATTAGTAAAGTCTCACGTATTTAAAGTCGTGATTAGTAAAGTCTCACGTATTTAAAGTTGTGATTATTAAAGTCTCACGTATTTAAAGTCGTGATTATTAAAGTCTCACATATTTAAAGTCGTGATTATTAAAGTCTCTCTCACGTATTTAAAGTCGTAAATATTAAAGTCTCACGAATTTAAAGTCGTGATTATTAAAGTCTCTCTCACGTATTTCAAGTCGTAAATATTAAAGTCTCACGAATTTAAAGTCGTGAATATTAAAGTCTCTCACGTATTTAAAGTCATAAATATTAAAGTCTCACGAATTTAAAGTCGTGATTATTAGTCTCTCTCACGTATTTAAAGTCGTAAATATTAAAGTCTGACGAATTTAAAGTCGTGATTATTAGTCTCTCTCACGTATTTAAAGTCGTAAATATTAAAGTCTGACGAATTTAAAGTCGTAAATATTAAAGTCTCTCACGTATTTAAAGTCGTGATTATTAAAGTCTCTCACGTATTTAAAGTCGTAAATATTAAAGTCTCTCACGTATTTAAAGTCATGAATATTAAAGTCTCTCACGTATTTAAAGTCGTAAATATTAAAGTCTCACGAATTTAAAGTCGTGAATATTAAAGTCTCTCACGTATTTAAAGTCGTGATTATTAAAGTCTCTCACGTATTTAAAGTCGTAAATATTAAAGTCTCTCACGTATTTAAAGTCATGATTATTAAAGTCTCACGTATTTAAAGTCGTGATTATTAAAGTCTCTCACGTATTTAAAGTCGTGATTATTAAAGTCTCTCACGTATTTAAAGTCGTGATTATTAAAGTCTCTCACGTATTTTAAAGTCGTGATTATTAAAGTCTCTCACGTATTTAAAGTCATGAATATTAAAGTCTCTCACGTATTTAAAGTCGTAAATATTAAAGTCTCTCACGTATTTAAAGTCGTGATTATTAAAGTCTCTCACGTATTTAAAGTCATGATTATTAAAGTCTCTCACGTATTTAAAGTCATGATTATTAAAGTCTCTCACGTATTTAAAGTCGTAAATATTAAAGTCTCTCACATATTTAAAGTCGTGATTATTAAAGTCTCTCACGTATTTAAAGTCGTGATTATTAAAGTCTCTCACGTATTTAAAGTCGTGATTATTAAAGTCTCTCACGTATTTAAAGTCATGATTATTAAAGTCTCTCACGTATTTAAAGTCATGAATATTAAAGTCTCTCACGTATTTAAAGTCATGAATATTAAAGTCTCTCACGTATTTAAAGTCGTAAATATTAAAGTCTCTCACGTATTTAAAGTCATGAATATTAAAGTCTCTCACGTATTTAAAGTCGTAAATATTAAAGTCTCTCACGTATTTAAAGTCATGAATATTAAAGTCTCTCACGTATTTAAAGTCATGAATATTAAAGTCTCTCACGTATTTAAAGTCGTAAATATTAAAGTCTCTCACGTATTTAAAGTCATGAATATTAAAGTCTCTCACGTATTTAAAGTCGTAAATATTAAAGTCTCTCACGTATTGAAAGTCGTAAATATTAAAGTCTCTCACGTATTTAAAGTCATGATTATTAAAGTCTCTCACGTATTTAAAGTCATGAATATTAAAGTCTCTCACGTATTTAAAGTCATGAATATTAAAGTCTCTCACGAATTTAAAGTCGTGAATATTAAAGTCTCTCACGAATTTAAAGTCGTGAATATTAAAGTCTCTCACATATTTAAAGTCGTGATTATTAAAGTCTCTCACGTATTTAAAGTCATAAATATTAAAGTCTCACGAATTTAAAGTCGTGAATATTAAAGTCTCTCACGTATTTAAAGTCATAAATATTAAAGTCTCACGAATTTAAAGTCGTGAATATTAAAGTCTCTCACGTATTTAAAGTCATAAATATTAAAGTCGCTCACGTATTTAAAGTCATGAATATTAAAGTCTCTCATGTATTTAAAGTCATGAATATTAAAGTCTCTCACGTATTTAAAGTCATGAATATTAAAGTCTCTCACGTATTTAAAGTCGTGATTATTAAAGTCTCTCACGTATTTAAAGTCGTGATTATTAAAGTCTCTCTCATGTATTTAAAGTCATGATTATTAAAGTCTCTCACGATTTTAAAGTCGTGATTATTAAAGTCTCTCACGTATTTAAAGTCATAAATATTAAAGTCTCTCACGTATTTAAAGTCATAAATATTAAAGTCTCTCAGAATTTAAAGTCGTGATTATTAAAGTCTCACGTATTTAAAGTCGTGATTATTAAAGTCTCACGTATTTAAAGTCGTGATTATTAAAGTCTCTCACGTATTTAAAGACGTGATTATTAAAGTCTGACGTATTTAAAGTCATGATTATTAAAGTCTCTCACATATTTAAAGCCGTGATTATTAAAGTCTCTCACGTATTTAAAGTCGTGATTATTAAAGTCTCTCACGTATTTAAAGTCGTGATTATTAAAGTCTCTCTCACGTATTTAAAGTCATGATTATTAAAGTCTCTCACATATTTAAAGTCGTGATTATTAAAGTCTCTCACATATTTAAAGTCGTGATTATTAAAGTCTCTCACGTATTTAAAGTCGTGATTATTAAAGTCTCTCACATATTTAAAGTCGTGATTATTAAAGTCTCTCACATATTTAAAGTCGTGATTATTAAAGTCTCTCACGTATTTAAAGTCGTGATTAATAAAGTCTCTCACATATTTAAAGTCGTGATTATTAAAGTCTCTCACATATTTAAAGTCATGATTATTAAAGTCTCTCACATATTTAAAGTCATGATTATTAAAGTCTCTCACATATTTAAAGTCGTAAATATTAAATTCTCTCACGTATTTAAAGTCGTGATTAATAAAGGCTCACGTATTTAAAGTCGTGATTAGTAAAGTCTCTCACGTATTTAAAGTCGTAAATATTAAAGTCTCTCACGTATTTAAAGTCGTGATTATTAAAGTCTCACGTATTTAAAGTCGTGATTATTAAAGACTCTCACGTATTTAAAGTCATAAATATTAAAGTCTCTCACGTATTGAAAGTCGTTCTCCCCTCTCTTCGTCCAGCCGAGCCGGTACAGCGACACATCTGGGGCGCCATGTTGCCACGTGGCTCTGAAGGTCGTCTCCGTGACCTCGGACAGGACCAGGTCCTTCGGCGCCGGGACCACATCTGTGACAGAGACAGAGGCGTGAGTGTCAGGGGGCGGAGCCAGAGGCCGCGGCGCTGAGGTCTGACCTGTGATGGCGCTGTTGAGCATGGGCGCGGCCGGGCCTCGCTCGTAGATGGGCGTCACGGCGACGTCGTACTCGGTCTGAGAGATGAGGCCCGTCAGGACCGTGGTCGTCACGTCTCCGTCCACCTCCAGCTGCAACGACAACATCAGGACGTCACGGTTACTGTGGATGAACTGTAGGGGGCGCTACCTGCTCTGAAGAACTGAACTAATGCTGAGAACAAGTAATAAAGCAATAAAAGTAATGAACCAATACCGGAATTCTTTATCCTAAAAGGAGGTTAAAGCAACTGGACCTCTTATCTCTCCTACGCAGTCAACACTTTCCCTTCAAGGCCAAGCCACAGAGCTAAACCAGATACGGACTAAGCTTTGGGATCATATTTTGCATAACACTGACTTTCAAAGTAAACAACTGCGATAAAATAAGATTGATCTGATATTTCCAAAAACAGTTAGACATTTGTTTTATCGTTACTATGACAGCAACTACAATGGAAAGAGAAGGAATCGAGCTTCCCGCCTCTAGCTAAGCCCGGAATGTTTACAAACAAATAAAGGGTCTATAAGGAAGGAAAGAGAGAAAAAAATGTTGAAAGTAATAATAATAATAATTTCAGGGTTTGGCATTGATTATACTGGCCAAATAACCTATCGTTCTTCTGTAGCTGCCACACTTTTTCTTTTAATTGAATTTTTTATGAACTGTACCACTCCCCCCCCCCCCCCCTTTTTTTTTTGCTCTTTTGTTGTGTCGTGTTATTATTTACCTAACTTAACACAAAACCTCTATGTTTCTTAACTTGCCTTTGTTTCTTAACTTGCCTTTGCTAAATGCACCCGGCGACGTCTCAGGATGTTTATGATTGAAGTAACTGAGTGGTGGGTCTTCAGCCTCGTTATGCCACAACTAGAACGTTTGTTGCTCAATTGTTCGGTCCTTTGTGAACTTTATTAAAATTCATTTGGTGATGGTTCTTTTTGGACTCTTCCCTCGGCAGTGTTATGCACTAGGAGTGTGACAATATATCGATTTCCCGATATATCGCGATATTTTGCAGGACGATACGTTAACGATACTTTCCATTCCGCTATCGATACTTTTGATGACGTCATGCATATTAATGAGCAACGTCATGCATATTAATGAGGCAGCAGTGCTCCACTGTTTTCACAGTCAATAGAGGCAAATAATGATCAAGAATTCAGTCAGACCAGCAGGGGGCAGCACTACAGTTTTAAGCACTTGGACCAAACACTGTCGCACAAATAAATTACTTTTAATGAGAGTTTTTATAATTATAAAGAAGATTAATTTGGGGTTGATTTATTCCTTTTTAAACAGGACTGTGGTTTCTTGTTTATTTAAATGTAAATGAAGTCACTGACAGATCTATGACCCATTTTCAGTGAGTAAGTCAGGGATCATTTATAAAAGTGGTACAAAGCACATGAAAAGAAATGTAAATGATGAATAATATGTAGTGTGTTAAAATAAAGGTTCAAAGTAGCATGTTTTTGTTTTTAATCGTGATGTATCGTAGGTTATTTTGTGCAATATATCGATTATCGCAGTATCGGCGTATCGTGAGATAATCGTTATCGTGAGCCAGGTATCGCGTATCGTATCGTGAGGTACCCAGAGGTTCCCGCCCCTATTATGCCGGTATCATGAGGAAATGGATAAGATTTGCTCTCTGCACATTGGATCATTATCTTACCGTGAGTCCGAACATTCTTGAGCTTTTATAACACGATGATTGTAAAACGGGTCAATCTTGACATCCCGACACGTAAATAAACATTTCACTTTGAGCTGATTTCCTGCTCCGTCTTGAATTTGATTTGACCGACTTCACCACAGACTAAACTTCCTAAATCAGAGTCTGCTGAATTTGATCCGTTTCTGATTGAAAACAGCAGATTTTGGTGAAATGAATCCAAATATTAAAGTGGAGAACATAAAACAAACATCACTGAACCAGATTCTAAATGTTTTGCACCAGAAACACGTGTCTCACATTATTGACCCTGAAGTGTTTCTCGGCTGCTCTGCGTCGTTACAAACTAAAGAAAGGAGTTTGTTTACCCCGAGGCCAGCGTTGCTCATCGTGTCTGAGAGTTTTCTAATAAAACACTCCGTGGTTTTCCACTGAGTGTCTTCGGTCAGAGTTTCCAGCGATCGAAACCTCTGTCCCGTTTGTTTAAATTACGATTTGGAGTGTCTCTTCCCAGAGGCTCTCGAGTGAAGAGAGATGTTTTCGTATCAGTGACAGAGAGAGAACAGGAGCCGGGCAAAAGGTCAGCGCTGATTTATGATCGAGTTAAGCAAACGCAGGCTCTAACCAAGACAAGAATGTACGGTTTACTCTTTAGGACTCCACCGAAACATCAGTGTCACTTTTCATTTACTTTTAGCCTCGTTTTAGCCACAAATACAGCTGTGCCGATAAGTTTACACACCCCGGAGGACGTTTGGGACATGTCTCAAAGAATATGAATGAAAACACAAAACCCATGGTCAGTGATGTTGTCATTTCAAATCACCATAACAAATTAAAATACCCAAATGATCCTGTTGAAAAGTTTACACACCCCAGGTCCTAATACCGTGTATTTGGGTGCGTACCTGTGTTCCCTGGGTAGGTGAGTTGGTACATCAACCAATCACAAGTCATGAGAGTGAAACGACATATCAATCAGCTCCACCCTGACCCTGCCCTAGACACTAACCTTAAGGATAGTGGGCTGGTGCCTAATCTTAATCAATAGACGTGGGGGAACATAGGGCTGACCCCCGTGTATTTCCCCTTTAACATCCGTGACAGCTCTGAGTCTTTGTGGAGAAGGTTCTGTTTATAATCTGATGGTAAAGCGGCCCATTCTTCTTAAAGCCTCCAGTTCCTGTAAGTTCCTGGTCTGTCTTCACTTTATTCTGGAGCCACATCAGAGAAACACCTCCATGTTTCACTGTAGGGATGATGGTGACCTTTCGTTCATGATGGTGAACTGGAGGCTTTAAGAAGAATGGGCCGCTTTACCATTAGATTATAAACAGAACCTTCTCCACAGCGACCACAAAGACTCAGAGCTTCACTGACACAGTATTAGGAACTGGGGTTTGGTATTTTATTTTGTTATGATGACTTGAAATGAGTTCACACATTATTTCACAATGAAAGACTTCACAACATCCCTGACCACGAGTGAAACAATGCTTTTATGTTTTGCTTCATATTCTTTGTGAAATGGCCAAAAATTCAAAAAATCCAGCAGGATGTGAAACTTCTTGGCTCAACTGTCTCTGACTATTCACAGGGGATCAGCATTATCTAAACAGATCCCCCGACTTCTGCTTTTTATGTGGCGCATTCGTACGAGACCGAAGCCTGAGATGTCTGAGCTTTAACCTCTTAACCCCCACATGAACCGAGTTCAGCTTTATCCAGATCTAAAAGATTCTTGATCAAAATAGCGACGGAATCGAGGATGAAAACGCAACAAAAAAGTGACTACAAAACGGCAAAAGAGCCACGAAAAAAAAAGTTAATCGAAGGTTCTTGAGTCATCGTCTGTACTCTGTAGCTGAAGTGTTGAATGTTTCTCCTCTACATCCAAAAGGCTTCGTCAGTGACACTCAAGTTCAGTTCAGCCCAGATAAAGACCACAGGGAGGAGTTCTGCTTGGCTCCTCCCCTCTATTAACAGCTACTCTCAGATGAAGGTAAAACATCTTTGTAGTTATGAGTCTTTGTAGTTCTAAGTCCTAAATTCTAAGCCTGAACGGCCCTAATCTCAGCTGATCACTGATAATCACCTGCCTATTGATCTGTGCTGGGCTGAGGTTCAGCCTCATTAACATGACAGAGCCCTCGAGGTCTGGGCTGCAGGAGGTTACTGTACACTGAAGAAAGATGAAGTCCTCCATTCCTGTTCATGTTCTCCTTCTTTACAAAAATTACTTCTTTGACTCGTTCAAACCAACATTTTTCTTTAGCTACAATTGTACCCTCTCTGTCCTCCAAGGAGTGGTAGGTTCACCTCCACCTCAAAGTCACCAGCCACCAACATTTTAGCTAAAAAAAAAAAAAGTTGGTTTGAACGAGTCAAAGAAGTAATTTTTGTAAAGGAGGACTCTTCCATGAACAGGAATGGAGGACTTCATCTTTCTCCAGTGTACAGAAACCTCTAACAGCCTTACGGCCTGTAGGGCTCTGTCATGTTAATGAGGCTGAACCTCAGCCCAGGACAGATCAATATCAGGTCATTATCAGTGATCAGCTGAGATTAGGGCCGTTCAGAATTTCAATGACTCATAACTACAAAGATGTTTAACCTTCAGGTGAGAGTAGATGTTAATAGAGGGGAGGAGCCAAGCGGAACTCCTCCCTGTGGTCTTTATCTGGGCTGAACTGAACCTTAATGTTGCTGACGAAGCCTTTTGGATGAAGAGGAGAAACATTCGACACTTCAGAGTACAGACGATGACTCAAGAACAGTCAGTGAAGATGGAAAACGCCTGTACGACTGAGAGCCTACACAGACAAAGAAAAACATGAGAAAAAACTACAAACACACAGACACAAAAAACGATAAAAAAGACGAAAACGCTTAAAAAATGTGACAAAAACGCGTCAGTTTGTGCACGTCTTACCCTGTTGCTCTCCCGTCGAGAAGCTCTTAGATTTGGGTGAAGCCGAAGTGGAGGAAATGCGCTCGGTTAAAGTGGGTGGTAAGAGCTTTAAACACGCTGCAGTGAAACCCGTACCTCCTGCGGCTCCCCGTCCTCCGCTTTGTAGGTGATGAGGTATTTCAGCACCGGAGCCGGAGCCGCGTCCCAGTTCAGCCTCATGGTGCTGTGAGTGACGTCCCGGATGGTCAGGGCGCCAGCAGGGGGCAGCGGCACTGTCCACAACAACAACAATCACGTGATGTCGACTTTAGAGCAGAGCGTCTGTGAGCTGAAGGGCGGCTCTTACGTGTGACGCCTTCGCCCTCTAGTGGCTGGGAGGCGCTCTCTCCGTACAGCGCTAACAGCTGGATCCCGTACGCCGTGATCGGGGTCAGCTCCGTCAGCTCCACGGAGTCCACCGGCCCCACGCGGACCTAGGGGGCGCCAAAAACACAAGACAACAGTCACTCCAGCGCAGAGAAACACTGAACCTGGAATAAAGCAGGATGTAACTAAAGGCTAAATCATGGAGTTCCTTTAGTGCAGACGAGACGCTGCAGGTGAACAGAGAAACTTTTATATGTAGAGATATCAAAGTGACAGAAACTCGCTCTTTTCCCTCAGAAAGGCCCAGTGTCTGTCGTATCTGTACGTCGCCCACAAACCGCGGGACGACACGACGAGAAAACCAGGGACGGACCGATCCAGTATTGGTGTTGGATATCGGAGCCTTTTCTGAAACAAAGGACGTGTAACTCTTGAGGAAACACTGATTTAAAAGCATCAAAGAGAAAGAGAAGTCCAGACAAACTGCCCTGAGGACGGAGGAAAGACTCTGGAGGACAGGTCAGGAGCGTCCCGCCGCGGAGCACCGCTACATACCTCACAGGCTCTGATCATACCTCACAGACTCTGATCATACCTCACAGGCTCTGATCATACCTCACAGACTCTGATCATACCTCATAGACTCTGATCATACCTCACAGACTCTGATCATACCTCACAGACTCTGATCATACCTCGCAGGCTCTGATCATACCTCACAGACTCTGATCATACCTCACAGACTCTGATCATACCTCACAGACTCTGATCATACCTCACAGACTCTAATCATACCTCACAGACTCTGATCATACCTCGCAGGCTCTGATCATACCTCACAGACTCTGATCATACCTCACAGACTCCGATCATCCCTCACAGACTCCGATCATACCTCACAGACTCTGATCATACCTCACAGACTCTGATCATACCTCACAGACTCCGATCATCCCTCACAGACTCGGACACGGCTCAGATCAAAGGAACATGTGCCGCGCAGACGAAGCTCAAATCAGGGAGGAATGCAGCGCTTTGTTCCTCCCAGAATCTGCAACTATTACAAAACATCTGCACAGCACCTACAGGGAGGAGGAACAGGACAGACTCCATCAGGAGGAGGAACAGGACAGACTCCATCAGGAGGAGGAACAGGACATACTCCATCAGGAGGAGGAACAGGACATACTCCATCAGGAGGAGGAACAGGACAGACTCCATCAGGAGGGGGAACAGGACAGACTCCATCAGGAGGAGGAACAGGACAGACTCCATCAGGAGGAGGAACAAGACAGACTCCATCAGGAGGGGAACAGGACAGACTCCATCAGGAGGGGAACAAGACAGACTCCATCAGGAGGGGAACAGGACAGACTCCATCAGGAGGAGGAACAGGACATACTCCATCAGGAGGGGAACAGGACAGACTCCATCAGGAGGGGGAACAAGACAGACTCCATCAGGAGGAGGAACAGGACAGACTCCATCAGGAGGAGGAGGACAGGACAGACTCCATCAGGAGGGGGAACAGGACAGACTCCATCAGGAGGAGGAACAAGACAGACTCCATCAGGAGGAGGAACAGGACATACTCCATCAGGAGGAGGAACAGGACAGACTCCATCAGGAGGAGGAGGAACAGGACAGACTCCATCAGGAGGAGGAACAGGACAGACTCCATCAGGAGGGGGAACAGGACAGACTCCATCAGGAGGAGGAACAGGACAGACTCCATCAGGAGGAGGAACAGGACAGACTCCATCAGGAGGGGGAACAAGACAGACTCCATCAGGAGGGGGAACAGGACAGACTCCATCAGGAGGGGAACAAGACAGACTCCATCAGGAGGAGGAACAGGACAGACTCCATCAGGAGGAGGAGGAACAGGACAGACTCCATCAGGAGGGGAACAGGACAGACTCCATCAGGAGGAGGAACAAGACAGACTCCATCAGGAGGAGGAACAGGACATACTCCATCAGGAGGAGGAACAGGACAGACTCCATCAGGAGGAGGGAACAGGACAGACTCCATCAGGAGGAACAGGACAGACTCCATCAGGAGGAGGGAACAGGACAGACTCCATCAGGAGGAGGAGGAACAGGACAGACTCCATCAGGAGGAGGAACAGGACAGACTCCATCAGGAGGGGAACAGGACAGACTCCATCAGGAGGAGGAGGAACAGGACAGACTCCATCAGGAGGAGGAACAGGACAGACTCCATCAGGAGGAGGAACAGGACAGACTCCATCAGGAGGGGGAACAGGACAGACTCCATCAGGAGGAGAGGAGGGGAGGTCAGACGCTGCAGGAGACAGGAGGAAGACCCAGAGCAGATGAAGTCAGTGCAGGGCCCAAACCAAAACCTTTTTATCTCATCACTTTACTCTTTTATCACCAAACATTTAGAGTCTAGACCATCTCATCTCTGCTCTGGACAAACCTCACCTTTAAGGGGAGACACTGCATCTCTGCTCAGGACACACCTCACCTCTAAGGGGAGACACTGCATCTAAACTTTCAAAGCAAATAAAGCCCTAATCTCTACAATAACATGTTCAATCATTGCACTAATTCAGAGTTTTTCCACAGATGCATTTGGGAAATTGGACCAACATCTGCACTTTAGTCACTCCTACAGACTCCACACTTTACAGTCTGGGACTTAACCACATGTGGGAGGTTTTTTCACTGATCTAACTCTGATAACGAGTTCATTCAAAAACTAAACCAGATCCAAAATCCCTCTGAGCTAATCTTTGGCTCTGAACATTATTTACACTTCAGCCATCTTTAAACACACATTCCTTTCCTCATGTTTATGTCAGTCTCTACAGCAGAAGTTTCAAATTCAGATCTTTACATTTATAAAGTGATTATATAGTGATAAAAGTGACGTTTATAAAGTGATAAAGTGACGTTTCTCTCATGCTACACGTGGATACCAAACATGTCAGTGTGAATGAATAAGCGTGGGAAAGACCAGCGACACAGACATGTTGCAAACATCATTTTTCATAATTTTCCAAACTTTTCCAAAATTGTTAAAAAGCATTTTTAAACAGTTAGACAAATACAGTTTGTTTTCTTAAATGTTACATTTTTTTCCAATTTATTTTTTTCACTTTTATTTTATTTATTTAAAAAAAAAACATATTGTAAAAAAAAATTCTAACTGTTCCAACTTTAAAAAAAACGTATTTCTAAACAGTAAAAAAAAAAAAATAAATAAATAAATAAAACATTAAAGTAAATTATTTTTTTTTCAAATGTTTTCAAACTTTTCCCAATTTATTCCATAATTTTCCAAGCTGTTGCAGTTCCTTCCTGGATAAAGTGAATAAACGTCCTAAAGAGAGAGTTTGCTTGTCTGTTTTTGACCCACCTCTCGCTCCAGCTCGGGGCGCGTGGCGTTCAGGGCCCGGTACAGAATCATGTAACCTGTGGCGCCGGCTGCTTCCCTCCATCGCACTCGCAGACTGGTCACTTTCTCATCGAACACCTGCAGGTCTGAGGGCGCCGGCACCGGGACTGCAAACAGACGACAGTTACTGTATGTTCAAGCAGGAGAGCGGAATAAAGAGATTAAAGACGGCACATCCGGCACAGGGGGCTGAACAATAAACCGAGAAACGTGATTCTGCGGCCTTTGATTTGATAATTTAGGCTTTATAATTTCAAATAATGTCTCTGTAAGAATTAAACAGTCAAGACTTTGCCCGGGTTTCGTTCCCTCAGATCAACATTATTTTCATGTGAACAATGAAGAAGGAGAAGATGAAATGATCTGCAAAGGCATGACGTTAAAGTGGACATATCATGGTAGAACGAAGGATTGATTCAATACAATTACAACAAATTCTGGAGGAAAACGTATAACGATGAAGGTATACATGCGTCTCCAATGACATCACGCATAGTTCCGGCGGCCATTTTGAGCACCAAAGTAGAATTATGCAGTACTACAACATGTAACAATATCTCAACTCAGGATGAAAATGAAAGACGACTGATTGACAGTGGTGTTTTTATGTTCTCGTAATCATTGCTCATGAAGAAAACAGTTAAAACACGAAACCAGAGACGCACGTTTATGTGATATAACCAACAAATGTGACACAGACGTAGCAGCTCTGTCTGTGGAGCTACAGCAGGATTTACTAAAGATCTGCTTCACTCTGAAGACTAAATTAACTCATCAAAGAGGAAACAGAAAACCTTTCTCTGGGATTTTTACAGTTTGTCATGTCAACAGAGTCTCAGTCTGAGTCAGTGTTTAAGCTGCTCAAGACGTTAGCATGCTACCGGTTAGCAACTGTCAACCAACTGTCAATGGCTTCAACACGATAAACACATGTGTGTCTCACATCTATGAACACTGAGGAAATACTACAGAAACAGCTCAGCTCTGACCTCAGAGCTGAGCTGTTAAAGCTAAATGCTAACTGGTAGCATGCTAACGTCCTGAGCAGCTTAAACACTGACTCACTGGTTTATTCACATAAATGTGCGTCTCTGGGCCGAGTTTTAAATGTTGATCTTGAGCAATGATTACGAGAACATAAAAATGCAACTGTCAATCAGTTGTCTTTCATTTTCATGCTGAGTAGAGATATTGTTACATGTTGTAGTTACTGCATAATTCTACTTCGGTATTCAAAATGGCTGCCATAACAACAAAAGTCACATGACTGAAAAGCATGTATACAAATGGGTGACAATTGTTACACATGTACTCCTGTGCAGCATGGGAGTAAAAAGTACTCACGCGTAGTAGTATTCACAGTAGTATTAGTAGTATTCGCAGTAGTATTCGCAGTAGTATTAGTATATTCGCAGTAGTATTAGTAGTATTTGCAGTAGTATTAGTACTATTCACAGTAGTATTAGTAGTATTCACAGTAGTATTAGTAGTATTCGCAGTAGTATTGGCAGTAGTATTAGTATATTCGCAGTAGTATTTGTAGTATTTGTAGTACTCGTGTACTCACGCGTGGTCTCCTGCCCGCTCAGTGGCTCGCTGCTCATCTCTCCGATCACGGCGAACACGTTCACATCGTACGGAGTCAGAGGAGTCAGATTCTCCAGGACCACAGTCATCGTCTCCCCGTCCACAGACACCTGCCACACAACTATGGGCTTTAGGAGGAGGAACTACCTGCCACACAACTATGGGCTTTAGGAGGAGGGACTATGGGCCTTAGGAGGAGGGACTACCTGCCACACAACTATGGGCCTTAGGAGGAGGGACTACCTGCCACACAACTATGGCTTTAGGAGGAGGAACTACCTGCCACACAACTATGGGCCTTAGGAGGAGGGACTATGGGCCTTAGGAGGAGGGACTATGGGCCTTAGGAGGAGGGACTATGGGCCTTAGGAGGAGGGACTACCTGCCACACAACTATGGGCCTTAGGAGGAGGGACTACCTGCCACACAACTATGGGCTTTAGGAGGAGGAACTACCTGCCACACAACTATGGGCTTTAGGAGGAGGAACTACCTGCCACACAACTATGGGCCTTAGGAGGAGGAACTATGGGCCTTAGGAGGAGCTCGCACTGACACATCAGGAACTATGGTGTTTAGCCGCTGCTGTCTCCCACAAAGGAAATGACCATATTTGGATTACAGCGTCATCTCGGTCACAGCCTTTCCTGCTACACGTGGATACCAAACATGTCAGTATGTGTGAATGAATAAGTGTGGGAAAGACCAGGGAGCCACACAGACATATTGGAGTCACTTCCTGGATAAATCTCAGAGAGTAAACTTGGTAAAGAGTTGTTTGTTACTCTGACAGAGTTACAGATCTTCACATGGACCACTGTAGGTCTTCATGAGGATGTTCTGCAGATGAAGCTGAACTAAACAGTGAGTACCTCCATGGTGGGGCCTCCTGCCGTCTCCCTGTAGGTGATCCTGTACTTCTCCGAAGCCACGTCAGGAGGACTCCACGAGACCCTGAAGGAGAAGGGCGTGACCTCAGAGGTGTCCAGGTCCATGGGAGGGTCCAGGCCCACGGGTTCCTCACCTCCTGAAGAGACGACAGACTGTTCACAACAGGAGTCTGGAGGAGTTTATTTACCATCTGAGACACGAACTCAAGACCTCGCACAAGTCTGATGCTGCACCGACTACGTGACATCATGTGAACGCCCCCCTATGTTCTAGAGCTGATTCACCTTCATCAGATCCAAACTGAGGCTGGAGCTGCTTCAGTGACGAACCTCATGAGGCGGAGCTTTAGTTTTCACATGTTAAAGGTGTTTAATATGACTTTGAATTGCTCTGTTTTCCAGAATAACACTTTTCTCGGGGTGCTCTTGTTTGAGATACTCCCTGGATGGAGGCACTGGTGTCGCTGAATGAGGAGAAAGATGGTTTTACATTAGAGCTGCAGGTAAAAGGCCAAAGCGCTTTGATTTGTCTCAAAGATTCTGTGGAAATGTCCTTCAGGAGGAGACGGCCAGGCCCAGCTGAACTCTCTCCCCTCCCTCTGCCTCCCCCTGAAGGCGAGAGGGAGGAGCTGACCGCGGTTATTCTCGTGTCGTCGGAGTAAATCACTTTAAAAACAAACTCAGAGTGATTTAAGGCTGTGTCCGGGCTTCGACTCGAGTTGAGTTCAGAGAGTTTATTCCACTGGCACTGAGCTTAATCTTAATCTTAATCTCTGTATTAATCACCGGCGTTTTGCAGCCTGTGACTTTAATGCAGCTGAATCAGAGAAACAGCAGAGCCTGAGGCAGGATTGAACTTTTGCGCCCCCTGTGTTTCTCTAGCGCACATGCACTAAGTCCAGAACCAAAAGTGATAGAGTCGTCCTGTCTGTTGCTTTGCCTTAAACTTTAAACTCCCAGTCACAGGTTTGTTCACCTATTGTATATGTTTTATGTTGCAGACTTTTGCCCTCAGACCTGCCCTCAGAGCTGCTCGTTACGCCACGTATTTACGACCCGACCCCTGACCGGCCGCGCTCCCGTCTGAGGCGGCTCCGGAGCAGCTGCCGCGGGACGGGCGCCGACTCAGGCATGAGCGCAGGATTTAGGAGGAGGCGTTTGAAAACCTGCAATTTAGACATTACCCGAGGACACGAGGAGGACACGAGGAGGACATGGAACGTCTAGAACCAGAAACCAGATCAATAATGTTTGTTTAATCCATAAAAGGGCTCGGTCTTTCGCCTGGCGCAGGGACAGCCTTGGTCGTTGTTGCAGAGTTTTTTCAAGTCTCTAACAGGTCTCGGAGACATTACAGGGACGTCACAGAAACGTCACAGGTTCAGGACAAATAATAATGTTCACAACGTTGACACGGCTGCTTGAGACCGAGTGGAGACCTCTCAGAGACCACGCAGTGAGAAAGTCGAGACTACCTAAGATAATATAAGTCTTTACTGATCTCACAATGGAGAAACTCTCTTGTTACGCTCAGCTCTCAGAAACACTCAGGTCTGCGGGATAGACGGGAAAACAGTTAAAGAGTAAAGAGAGGAATCCTATGACTACCAAAGGGCTTTACATGGAGACTCGCCTTATCTCCAGGGGACGTCTCCACAACGTCTCCTCCAGTGAGATAGACCCCTTAACGTCTGACCCCCACCCACAAGTGCATTGTCTCCAGTTTGGCTTGACCCCAATCTAAAAGCTTCTTGACTGGAGAGCAACAGAGTAACGCCTCATTTGAAAGCACATTTTTGTCGGTTTTTGTTACTTTTTAATCTGTTTTGCGATTTTGTCACTTTTTTCATCTCAGATTTTCCCCTAATTTGTGTTGCCATTTTGATGTTTTTTTTTAAAGAGGGGGTATTATGCTTCAATCACATAGCACCAGTCTATAGCATACTACAATGATGACGTAACCTTCTGTTGGTCTGTATATGCAGTAAATTAAAATAACTGCCTTGAATAAAATTGCTCTCTCAAAATGGCTGTACTGAACATCTTGAAATAGGCCTCTGTCTCTTTAAGAAGCTTTCCGACACGCCCCCTTCAGCACACTGCTGTGGCATCTAAACAACACTACTGTGCGGGGAGGGGGCTCTGCTGAGCTGAGGAGCAGTGGTTGGTGGCTTGGCTGGTGACGAAAGGTCCAGAGGCGTCTCCAGGAGGTGGGGGCGTTCCTAGGAGGACTGAGGCATAGCTACACCTAAAATGGCTGCCGTCTAAGTTTTTACTGATTACTCAAAAATATGTGAATGAGCCAAGGCAACACTCCAGGCATGTGTTTAATGAGGGAATGACATAATAACATGATATAAAGCTTGAAAAAGTCCATTTTACATAATACCCCCCTTTAAGCTTTTAGGTTTGGGTAAAGCCAAACTGGAGAAAAGGGGTTAAGAGGTTAACTTGTCCAGCCCGACGCTCCTCCTCTCTGTTCAAAAGAAGAACTGTTCGCAGATGATCATTTCCTGATTTTTCACCATCAGACCAATCACGGACCGAGAGGCGGGACTTCATCGCATCGCCGCACTCTTCCAGGACTTTATCGATGGCGTCCGTGGCGACTGTTTTCTTCTGCAGACATCCCTTCCTTGTTTAAAGTTTACTGAAAAGGCTTTCTGCCGCTTCTTCCTGCGTCATATCCCGCGTTTCTCTGATTGGTTGATCCCGTCTGTCAGTCACGCCCACCGGGAAATCGCTGAGATCACGCATGATCCCAGAGCGTGTAGTTTTAACCCTTTAACGGACACAAAGGGCAAAAACAACACTGCGCAAATGAGTGATACGTATCTTTTCTGACGTTGGGCACACGGTAAATCCAAAACTCATGTGGAGAAAACGTCCTAAACAAACGCCTGACTGTGCGATTTGTGCTGATTTCACTCTGTGACTTTAAACTCGGGCGTAAAGACAGAAACGCAGCGTCAGGAACACGGGGCTAACCACTGTGCCACTGACCTGGGCCTTTGACGCTGTTGCAGAGGTTGTCCGTGAGCTCCTCCACGATGTCCACCATGAACTTGAAGTCGTTGACGTTGTACATGTGGATTTCATCAGGGTCGGTGGCGATGGAGCGCAGCTCGTTCTCATCGGCGTTCTTCACACCTGGACACGGGACACGAGGGGTTAAAGTAGGACTAAAGCAGGACTAACCCGGGGCTAAACCAGGACTAAAACCCTGATCTACAGCAGTAACCCGTCTACATAAACCCGTCCCGTTGGTGTCAGTCTTGGCTGATGGTGAACACTCTGAACCCGCCCCCTCGCCTCGCCGGACTCACCGATGGCGTACAGCTCGATGCCGCTGTCCCGCAGATTCTGGGAGTTGACCACGATCTCGTCCTGGGACTTGCCGTCGGTGATGAGGACTCCGATCTTTCGCGCGTCGTCCCTCATCCCCACGTTCGGACGGAAGTTGTTCTGAAGGATGTGGTTCAGAGCCATCCCTGGAAACAGACGCGCCTTTTACAAACACAAGTGCACGTGCAGTTCCTAAAGTGCTGAAAAGATGGAACATGTGGATGTTTAACAGCAAACTGCTGGAGGAAACTCTGAAACAAAACGTTTATGCAACGCCACTGCAGTCCCTTACAAACAAACACTTACAGTTCTGGATAAGAAACTGCCTCATCACTGCAGTATTCTGTCAAAATACAGTTCATTAAGTTGGGAAAATCTTACTAAGTTCACAAATATCTGTCTATTTATATAATCCTTCATGGCCTGTAAGGTCTAACACCGGTCGCCTCATAGAGGAACATCCAGAGGAGGCTGTGTCATCTTCTCTGTTAAAGGAACAGGCCAGTGTTTTTCCATACTGAGAGTTTTATCCCAAACTCTTCCACGTTTCCTTATTTAAACACGGTTACATGAGCCTTTACACGGTCCAAGTGTAGTTACACTAAATTAAACGTGGATTTTCTAAGTGGATATATCTGGCCTAGGACTCCAGATGAAAACTAGCCTCTTGGCCAAATTCTAGCATGTTTTCCTGTTCAGCTGTTATGTTAATATGCTCTGTCCTTGTAAATAAATTAATAAATTAATAAAACAGCAACACCTGCAGCTGAATGTGAAAAAGTTGATCATTTTTCATAAACATCTGGAGTAAAGAAGTCGAACAATGTCAATATTATCAAAGAAATGTAGCTTTACTGCCAGCTGCTTGTTAATGACATTCAAGGTTGTTTACATGAAAACACTCCAAATGTTAGAAAAGTTCCCGTAGAAAATGTTCGGAATTTTTGTGAATGTTTCAACCCTTTGCAAACCTAGTAATAGCAGGATTTGTCCTGATGTTCCCGCCCTTGTACGGCTGGTTTTCTCTGCAGTAGTAGTATTAGTAGCAGTAGCAGTAGCAATAGTAGTAGTATATCAGCAGTAGCAGTATTATCAGTACTCGTACCGGTCATGGTGTTGCCGCCCTTGTACGGCAGTTTTTCCACGGCCTCCAGCAGAGACGCTCTGGTCGGGTAAGCGTTCAGGTGCCACTCGGTCTTTGGGTCTCCGCTGTACTGAGCCAGACCTGAAACACCGGGCTGAAGGTTAGTTTTCCATCTCTGCCCAAACCTTTGCAGAAGGTCAGACGTCCAGAAGATCCGGCTGGTGTGACGGAGTGGACGTGAGTATTTACCGATCTGCACGCGCTCTGGGCCGATGTCAAACACGCCCACCACGCTAGCGATGAAGCTCCGGATGGTTTTGAAGTTGATTCGTCCGATGCTCCAGGATCCGTCCACCAGCAGCACGATGTCCGCCTTCGCCGTGGTCTTACAGCTGAAGTCTGCACGGAAGAGAGAGCGGCTAAGCAAGGGCTAAACAGGGGCTAAATATGGGATAAACTAGGGCTGAACAAGGACTAAACCAAAGCTAAGCTCGGGCTAAATATGGGATAAACTAGGGCTGAACAAGGGCTAAACCAAAGCTAAGCTAGGGCTAAATATGGGATAAACTAGGGCTGAACAAGGGCTAAACCAAAGCTAAGCTCGGGCTAAATATGGGATAAACTAGGGCTGAACAAGGGCTAAACCAAAGCTAAGCTCGGGCTAAATATGGGATAAACTAGGGCTGAACAAGGGCTAAACCAAAGCTAAGCTAGGGCTAAATATGGGATAAACTAGGGCTGAGCAAGGGCTAAACCAAAGCTAAGCTAGGGCTAAATATGGGATAAACTAGGACTGAACAAGGGCTAAACCAAAGCTAAGCTAGGGCTAAATATGGGATAAACTAGGACTGAACAAGGGCTAAACCAAAGCTAAGCTAGGGCTAAATATGGGGTTAAGCTAGCACTAAATAACAGTTAAGCTAGGGCTAAACTGTAGGAAATACTAACATAACAATGTTGTTGTTTTGACCAGGTTCAAAATGTAATAAGCCGATAACGTGACACAATCTGTCAATAATGTAATGTATAAAGTTATTACATTATCAAAATCCTTTTTCCTGATTTTTGCCCCATTTTTCCCAATGATGAACCCAATATTGTAAATGTGCAGATCTTCCACCAGTTATTGTTCTGTTTTCTAGTTCTAGACGACAAATATTTTAGAATCCGAAAAAAGTGTAGGTATCGGTATCGAAAACCTCGTTAAAGTACTGGTATCAAAAGGAACTTAACGGTGCCTTAGCTATAGTGCTAACGGCCTGTCAATCAAAGTCCGGCCCTCATTAGTATGCAAGGTTTTTAAAATAGTAATTACACGTGTAAGTACAAGTACTCTTATGACGTGTTACAAGGGGGAACAATGTGTAACAAGGAAGTACAATGTGTCGTACGTGTCAAGGTGTAGTAAAGGTATTCATTTTCATTTATTTATTTATTTATTCCAAAAGTGACATCATACAATCCCAACAAAACCGCCAAGCCAATACAGTATGAATGAAACATAGTTGTGGCAAAAGGGAATGTGTTATTGTGCATATATTTTAATGTTGCAGGACAACAGTATCACTGTTGTGAAAGTGAAGACATGACTCCAGGCATTTTATTGATTGTGGTTTATTTATTTTTTATAGTGAGACACAGTTGCCTTTCACAAGCAGAAACAAGAGTGATGTGTAACCTATTGTTTGTAGTTGTAGGGGAAACGGGAGGACGTCTGACCTAGGAATTGAACCCGGGACCTTCTAGCTGTGAAGCAAAAGCGCTAACCACTGTGTCATCATATTACATGTACTTATGCTGTACATGGACTTTGATAGTGGGATCATTTTGGAGACTTGTTCTGCTTATTTTGTCTCTGTTCACTCTTGTTTCTGCTTGTTACAGGCAACGGTGTCTCGCTATAAACAATAAACAACAATAAAAACACCTGGAGTCATGTCTTCACTTTCACAACAGTAATACTGCTGTCCTGCAACATTAAAATTAATGCACAATTTATAAAACCACATTCTCTTTTGTCACAACTATGTGATAGCTCAGCACCATTAATTGCTCTTTGAATACCTTTACTACACCTTGACATGTAGTTACACATTGTTCCCCCTTGTAACACTTTGTACTTCCTTGTTACACGTAAGAGTACCTGTACTTACATGTGTAATTACTTTCTTGTTGCTCGTACTTACACCTGGAACTCGCTTGGTCCCTTTAATTGTAACTAACCCAGCGTTATACCAGGAGAAATATCTAGTTGTAGAAACTTAAAAAATTAGGCATCAGGCTTTGCAGTTGTTTAGAATGTGCAATGGATTCTAATGGAAAACTAGCTTGTTTTGCCGCCCATATATGGAGGCACTACAGCCATGTCGGCCCGTAGCGTCGTCGTCTTAAAGCAGAGCAACCAGCGGCCATTAGCTAATAATAATCTAAAGTAGCATCTCCAAAGGTCTTTGACAGATCCTAAATGGGGTCGATGGTTGCTTAAGGCTAATGGCTGCCGGCATTAAACAGGCAGCTATAAACAGGCAGGAAGCCTGTTCAATGCCAGCTACTCTGAGTTTCCCAGAGTATCCGGTTTGCTAACTGTCCGCTTCTCCTTTTTATTGCTTTAGAAAAATGCATCTTGTTCCATTCATGGGTTTCAGTCACGGAACTTTTTCAGTGATTGGTCAATTGTCGACTTTTCCATCAAACAAATATTATTGGCTGCATTTATTTCATTATCAAAGGATTTTCTGCTGGAGACGCTGATAATGTAATATGTGTTTACATTACGGCTTATTATTTTGAAACTGGGCACATTTATTCCGTCATTATCGCTTCTAACCCAGGTCTTATTCCTTGGGCGGGTCTTGAGAAGCGCTCACATTGAAAAAGTTACAACACTCAAAGCAGAAATGAGAAACAGCGTCGAGACATTGTTCAGATTCTCGTGGTGGAAACAGCGTAAATCACGGATCACAGACACAGCAGAGGATTACGGGAGAGACATTATTCAACATTAAAACACATGGAACAACATTGGGAACAGCTGCAGAGCCAACATGGCGGCCGCGTGTTCCAGTTTCAGCCGCTTTCTCCCTGCGCTCCTGCCGTTATTCGTCGCTGAGTGCGGAGTTTGCGGCAGATTTACGAGGTTCTGGGGGAAGACGCACCTGCAACACATAAACAGACTGTGCGCTCGCAGCTCGGACGCAGATCAGTGCAAATCTGAATGTGACGTCTGGAGGGAGGAATGTAAAGTTACCCTTAGCGTTGGGCAGTGGCGTGTCCGGGGCGTCCGACAGAGTGGTCTTCTCCTCGCCCGCCAAAGGGACGCTCTCGCCTCCGTCGAACATCCCGAACACGGAGACGGAGTATTTCGTGGACGCTCTGGAACAAGGACAGGAGACGAGTCACTAAAGCGAGACTAAACCTGGAGTTATTTTGGCCAAAAACTGGGACGACTGGGACAAGACAGTTGATCATTAAAAACTGATGAAAAAATGTGAGGGAAATTGGAAAAGGGGGACATGGTGGGAAAAAATTGGGGGGGAAAATGTAAAAATTGAAGAAAAAAATGTGGGAAAAATGTATTAAAATGTTGCAAGCGTTTTTTTCTGCCCTTTTGTAGTTAAAGTTTCTTGATTGTTTCAGCTCAAATAAATGATACAAAAGGAAAATGAATAAAAACATTGTTCTGTTCTATGGTTCTAGATGACAAGTATTTCAATATAGTATCGGGAAAGGTTCAGGTATCGGTATCGCAAACTAAGCATCGTTAAAGCACTAGTCTTGGAAAATCAAATGTATCTCTTTGTTTGTGAAGGTGACATCATGGTTGGAGCTCCACTTATCATTGGCTGCCAGTGTCGGCGACTGGCCAATCAGTGTGAGGCTGGCCTTTCCCATCCTAGGAAAGAAAAATGTGGGCCCAGCCATAGTCATGAGTTTAGTAACATGGCCTTAACCTGCTTCACAGAACCCCTTGGAGAGGCGCATGTCTGAGTCCATGTCTGGGTCCATGTCTGGGTCCATGTCTGGGTTCGTGTCTGGGTTCATGTCTGGGTCCATGTCTGGGTTCATGTCTGGGTCCATGTCTGGGTCCATGTCTGGGTTCATGTCTGGTTCATGTCTGGACTCATGTCTGGGTCCATGTCTGGACTCATGTCTGGGTTCATGTCTGGGCTCATGTCTGGGTCATGTCTGGACTCATGTCTGGGTTCATGTCTGGCTCATGTCTGGGCTCATGTCTGGACTATATCTGGGTCCATGTCTGGGTTCATGTCTGGGTTCATGTCTGGTTCATGTCTGGGTCATGTCTGGGTTCATGTCTGGGTCCATTCTGGGTCATGTCTGGGTTCTGGGTCATGTCTGGGTCCATGTCTGGGTCATGTCTGGGTTCATGTCTGGTCTGTCGGGTCCATGTCTGGGTCATGTCTGGGTTCATGTCTGGGTCCATGTCTGGGTCCATGTCTGGGTTCATGTCTGGGTCCATGTCTGGGTTCATGTCTGGGTCCATGTCTGGGTCCATGTCTGGGTTCATGTCTGGGTCCATGTCTGGGTTCATGTCTGGGTCCATGTCTGGGTCCATGTCTGGGTCCATGTCTGGGTTCATGTCTGGGTCCATGTCTGGGTTCATGTCTGGGTCCATGTCTGGGTTCATGTCTGGGTCCATGTCTGGACTCATGTCTGGGTTCATATCTGGGTCCATGTCTGGGTCCATGTCTGGACTCATGTCTGGGTTCATGTCTGGGTCCATGTCTGGGTCCATGTCTGGGTCCATGTCTGGGCTCATGTCTGGGCTCATGTCTGGGCTCATGTCTGGGCTCATGTCTGGGTTCATGTCTGGGTCATGTCTGGGTCCATGTCTGGGCTCATGTCTGGGTTCATGTCTGGGTCCATGTCTGGGTCCATGTCTGGACTCATGTCTGGGTCTATGTCTGGGTCCATGTCTGGGTCCATGTCTGGGTTCATGTCTGGGTCCATGTCTGGGTTCATGTCTGGGTCCATGTCTGGGTCCATGTCTGGACTCATGTCTGGGTCCATGTCTGGACTCATGTCTGGGTCCATGACTGGACTCATGTCTGGGTTCATGTCTGGACTCATGTCTGGGCTCATGTCTGGGCTCATGTCTGGGCTCATGTCTGGGCTCATGTCTGGGCTCATGTCTGGGTTCGTGTCTGGGCTCATGTCTGGGTCATGTCTGGGCTCATGTCTGGGCTCATGTCTGGGCTCGTGTCTGGGTCGTGTCTGGGTCGTGTCTGGGTCATGTCTGGGTTCGTGTCTGGGTTCATATCTGGGTTCTATCTGGGTTCATGTCTGGGTTCATGTCTGGGTTCATGTCTGGGTTCATATCTGGGTTCATATCTGGGTTCCATGTCTGGGTTCATATCTGGGTCCATGTCTGGTCTCATGTCTGGGCTCCATGTCTGGACTCATGTCTGGGTTCGTGTCTGGGTTCATGTCTGGGTTCGTGTCTGGGTTCATATCTGGGTTCATGTCTGGGTTCATGTCTGGGTTCATGTCTGGGTTCATATCTGGGTTCATATCTGGGTTCATGTCTGGGTTCATATCTGGGTCCATGTCTGGTCTCATATCTGGGTTCATGTCTGGACTCATGTCTGGGTCCATGTCTGGTCTCATATCTGGGTTCATGTCTGGACTCATGTCTGGGTTCATGTCTGGGCTCATGTCTGGGCTCATGTCTGGGCTCATGTCTGGGTCCATGTCTGGGTTCATGTCTGGGCTCATGTCTGGGTTCATGTCTGGGTCCATGTTGGGTTCATGTCTGGGCTCATGTCTGGGTTCATGTCTGGGTTCATGTCTGGGCTCATGTCTGGGTTCATGCTGGGTCATGTCTGGGTTCATGTCTGGGTTCATGTCTGGGTTCATGTCTGGGTCATGTCTGGGTTCATGTCTGGGTCATGTCTGGGTCATGTCTGGGCTCATGTCTGGGTTCATGTCTGGGTCATGTCTGGGTTCATGTCTGGGTCATGTCTGGGTTCATGTCTGGGTCATGTCTGGGTTCATGTCTGGGGTCATGTCTGGTTCATGTCTGGGTCATGTCTGGACTTCATGTCTGGGTTCATGTCTGGGTCATGTCTGGGTTCATGTCTGGGCTCATGTCTGGGCTCATGTCTGGGTCCATGTCTGGGTCCATGTCTGGCTCATGTCTGGGTTCATGTCTGGACTCATGTCTGGGTTCATGTCTGGGTTCATGTCTGGGTTCATGTCTGGGCTCATGTCTGGGTTCATGTCTGGGTCATGTCTGGGTCATGTCTGGACTCCATGTCTGGGTCCATGTCTGGACTCATGTCTGGGTCCATGTCTGGTCATTCGGATCATGTCTGGGTCATGTCTGGGCTCCATGTCTGGACTCATGTCTGGGTCCATGTCTGGTCATGTCTGGGTCCATGTCTGGTCATGTCTGGCTCATGTCTGGGTCATGTCTGGGTCATGTCTGGGTCATGTCTGGGCTCATGTCTGGGTCCATGTCTGGGTCATGTCTGGGCTCATGTCTGGGCTCATGTCTGGGCTCATGTCTGGGTTCATGTCTGGGTCATGTCTGGCTCATGTCTGGGTTCATGTCTGGGTTCATGTCTGGGTCCATGTCTGGTCATGTCTCATGTCTGGGCTCATGTCTGGGCTCATGTCTGGGTTCATGTCTGGGTCCATGTCTGGGCTCATGTCTGGGTTCATGTCTGGGCTCATGTCTGGGTCCATGTCTGGGTCCATGTCTGGGCTCATGTCTGGGCTCATGTCTGGGTCATGTCTGGGTTCATGTCTGGGTTCATGTCTGGGTCATGTCTGGGTCCATGTCTGGGCTCATGTCTGGGTTCATGTCTGGGTCATGTCTGGGTCATGTCTGGGTTCATGTCTGGGTCGTCCATGTCTGGGTTCATGTCTGGGTTCATGTCTGGTCATGTCTGGGTCATGTCTGGGTCCATGTCTGGGTTCATGTCTGGGTTCATGTCTGGGTCCATGTCTGGGTTCATGTCTGGGTCATGTCTGGGTCCATGTCTGGGTTCATGTCTGGGCTCATGTCTGGGTTCATGTCTGGGTTCATGTCTGGGTCCATGTCTGGTCATGTTCATGTCTGGGTCCATGTCTGGGTTCATGTCTGGGTCCATGTCTGGGTTCATGTCTGGGTCATGTCTGGGTTCATGTCTGGGTCCATGTCTGGGTTCATGTCTGGGTTCATGTCTGGGTTCATGTCTGGGTCCATGTCTGGGTTCATGTCTGGGTCCATGTCTGGCTCCATGTCTGGGTCATGTCTGGGTTCATGTCTGGGTCCATGTCTGGACTCATGTCTGGGTTCATGTCTGGGTCATGTCTGGGTCCATGTCTGGTCTCATGTCTGGGTCCATGTCTGGGTCTCATGTCTGGGTCCATGTCTGGTCATGTCTGGGTTCATGTGTTCATGTCTGGGTTCATGTCTGGGTCCATGTCTGGTCATGTCTGGGTCCATGTCTAACTCATGTCTGGGTTCATGTCTGGGTTCATGTCTGGGTCCATGTCTGGGCTCATGTCTGGGCTCATGTCTGGGTCCATGTCTGGACTCATGTCTGGGTTCATGTCTGGGTCCAGGTCTGGGCTCATGTCTGGGTTCATGTCTGGGTCCAGGTCTGGGCTCATGTTGGTTCATGTCTGGGTTCATGTCTGGGTCCAGGTCTGGGCTCATGTCTGGGTTCATGTCTGGGTTCATATCTGGGTCCATGTCTGGACTCATGTCTGGACTCATGTCTGGGTTCATGTCTGGGCTCATGTCCAGGCTCATGTCTGGGGTCTGATTCACGTACTTGAGCTCCTCCAGGACCACGGTGTTGTCGTGGGGCCCGACCATCAGCTCCCCCAGGTCCACATCGTCATGCGTGGGGTGGAAGGTGACCTTGTAGCCCCTGACGGAGCCGGGCGCTGGGTCCCAGG
Organism: Neogobius melanostomus; assembly: GCA_007210695.1. NCBI lineage: Eukaryota > Metazoa > Chordata > Actinopteri > Gobiiformes > Gobiidae > Neogobius > Neogobius melanostomus. The sequence goes on from VHKM01000414.1 coordinate 441,047, forward strand.
TCACTCTGAAGCTGGTGCGGGTCGGCTCTGAGGTCTGCAGGTTCCTGGGCGGTTTGTACGGGGACACTGTGGGCAGAGGGACGGGTGTTAAAGTCCTCCAAGACAGCACTAAACCAGGGCTAAAGAGAAGACTAAACTAGGACTAAACCAGGGCTAAAGAGAAGACTAAACTAGGACTAAACCAGGGCTAAAGAGAGGTCTAAACTAGGACTAAACCAGGGCTAAAGAGAAGACTAAACTAGGACTAAACCAGGGCTAAAGAGAAGACTAAACTAGGACTAAACCAGGGCTAAAGAGAGGTCTAAACTAGGACTAAACCAGGGCTAAAGAGAAGACTAAACTAGGACTAAACCAGGGCTAAAGAGAAGACTAAACTAGGACTAAACCAGGGCTAAAGAGAAGACTAAACTAGGACTAAACCAGGGCTAAAGAGAAGACTAAACTAGGACTAAACCAGGGCTAAACTAAACAGCTGGGATCTGGTTAAGTCCCATTCATTTCTTCCATTGACTTTTGGAAAAACACTGACTGTTAAGAGATTAATCCTGCAGAAATGTACAACAGTCTAAGGAGATTCTTGGATGCAGAATCATTTGTAAATTTGTAAATATTTGTAAATAATCATTTAATCATTTCTGAAACATTTACACACATTTCGTCATTGTTTAAATCTTTAGGGAAGAGCACGACTTTCCATGAAAACACCAGAGGGAAGAACCAAAGCAAACACTCGGACGGACGACAAACCAGGAGACACCGGGTCTGCTTTAATTTCTCCTCATTTTCAACCATCTAACCCGAAACAAAGATCTGAGTCTCTACTTTCATTTAAAGGAAAGTATCTGTGACTTTTTAACCGGTAAAAGAACAACAGTCATTTTCAAAAACAGTCACTTTTAGGCAAAGGGTGAAGGAAAATCACACTTTTGTAAAGCTGTTCTTTTAAAGTGCATATGACAGATTTTAATGCTTTTGAAAATATGACTTATTTAGATGGATTACATCAGTTGCATAGTTATTTTATTTCAGTGAAGCAGCAATTTAATGAAGAAATGTTGGGCAGAAAAGTTATTTTATTTGAATTTTTAAGCTGCTGACAGGAAGTGACATAAAAGAAGGAAACTCCTATGCAGTTAGTGAACTAGAGCTTCAGCAGCATTTGCCCAATTCCACCGTCCTTACCCAGGGGAAAGGGAAGTGACATCACCAACAGCTGTTCTTCTTCTTCTTTAAAGTTCAGTGCAGGCCAAACAAAAGCGCATACCGCCACCTACTGTATATTGTCCAACAACAACATAGTGTCCAAATAAAGACATTTAAGGCGGGAAAAAATCCAAATGATCCTTCACATTTCCCTTTATTTTATCTCAACAGCTGTTTCATAAAGCTACAGTATGCAAATTAGCCATGTGGCTTAAGTTTCTACTAAATGAAGCAAAAGCACAAACTGTCTTCATTTAGGCCATTTACTGAGGAGGCTCTTTAAAACCATGTGACTGAGCTGTGGGGACGACAACATGTATGAAGTCACTTTTATAAAGTTTGGCTTGTGCAGAATCTCTTATATATTTTTTAATGAATTGTGCACCTGTCAATCAAAGCATGAAGAATCACTCGAGGGTGGGGGCGAGGGGGCGGGCATGCGGCGCGGTGGCCAGTGAGGTAGCATCAGAAGCTCCTATGTTAAAATGGCTATGATAGTTAGCATCAGAAGCTCCTATGCTAAAGTGGCTATGATAGTTAGCATCAGAAGCTCCTATGCTAAAGTGGCTATGATAGTTAGCATCAGAAGCTCCTATGCTAAAGTGGCTATGATAGTTAGCATCAGAAGCTCCTATGCTAAAGTGGCTATGATAGTTAGCATCAGAGGTCCCTCTGCTAAAGTGGCTATGATAGTTAGCATTGAAGCTCCTTTCCCTAACTCCTTCCTAACTGACAGCCCAACTCAGACGCTTCTTATCATGGCGGACGCTGACGCACATCCAGTTTGGCGTTAGACCTCTTACCAATTTCACGGTTTCGGAATCAGCCCTGGACTAGATCAAAGCCCAAACTGTTTTTCAGACCGTAACCCGGGACACGGGAGTTTCTAACTGTGTAAATGTTTTAGAAATGAATGCAGTGCAATAGTTGGTAATAACCGGGCCTGAACCAGGACTAAACCACGCAGAGTCAAACGTACGTGTTGTTCCTACTCCTTGCCTTGCTTTGCCTTCTCCGTCAGCGTAGACGGGGACGGCGCTGACGCTGTAGGAGGTGGAGGGGCGGAGCTTCTTCAGCACCGCGGAGCTCTGTTTGGGCGGGACCTTCCGGGACACCTCGCGCCCGCCGTTCACCGGGACGTGACTTAGACGGTAGTGCAGCACTGGGCCGGGAGCGGGCGTCCACGACGCCTTCAGGGAGCGCTCGGTTTCCTCCAAGACAGTAAGGAGGCCAGAGGAGCCTGAGGAGAGAGAGACTTTAACAAACATTTTATAACAGAGACAGAGACAGAGACAGAGAGAGGGAGAGGGAGAGGGAGAGGAGCAACAGCCCATAAATACAGAAATAACGGAGAATGCTGACACAGTGAAGGCATGTTTTTAGCATTAGCTGCTGAAGCTCCAAGAGGAAACTGAAGCTGGCAAGACAAGACAACTCAATGCACTATTGATCTGCAGATGTTGCTCTCCTCTGTGGAGATCAACATGTCAGAGATGGACTTTTCAATTCAATTTCAATTCATCTTTTTATTTGAGCATCTGAGTTCCACAAAGTTCTACATATAAACAGAGTTCAGCACAGTAATCAAAGCCAAAGAGATACAGTCGTAGGAAAATAAGTAAATAATGAAATGAATAGCGTGGATATGATGCTCAAAAGGAGTAGGCAGAAGCTTAAGCTTGTTTGCACCTTCCCCTTGTACTGAAGAATTTGATACATTCATTTACTAAGCATCATCAATAAGATATGACATATAGTTATGTTGTCCTATTCCAGTGACTTATAATCAGCAATAATAACATCACAATCTTCTACTAATCCCAAGGCAAGGAAAGAAAACTCTAACCTTTTCTTCAATAATTACAAATACCCATCACGGCCAGAACAACTAGTCACCAAACTTTTAATTTGATCATTTGTTCCTTGTTATTATGAATTAAATGCTTTTAATGGACATAATATTATGGATTATGTTATTAACGACCATATTATATGATTTATTAATGATGTAAATTAATACATCATGACTGAAACTTTAATTCAGTCACGGACAGGCTGAGGGGGCACTGGAGTTTCAAATGGCGCAAATAGAGATTCTCGCCGTGAAAATATATCGTGATGCCACTAAAGCTGAGGGTGCAAACATTTCCACATTAGGTTGCATTGCCCCCTTTTGCCCTTTTGCCCCGCTGTAGATCCAGGCCTGACACATTTATGAAGCTTTAAAAAGAATGTCCTTTTGTGGAGAGTAAAGCCCAGTCCATGTGGGATTTCAACTCACACTGGCGCGTCAAAGCGTCTCCGTGTTGGGCTTAAATCAATTTGTTTCAGCTCAAGCAAACGATACAAATGTGAAAGAAATTAAATGGAAGGAAAAGGATGATATATTATGCAGGTTTTAGAATGTGCTGATGTCACTGGACCCAGTGGGAGGAGGAGCCAGTTTTTCCCATTAAGATACTAAGTCGTATCTACAAAGAAAATGTATGAATTAAGAAAATGTTTATTAATCTCAGTCACTGGGTCCATGATCTCTCTGTACAAGAACTACAATGTCTCTATATAATGTTATAAGCCTTTAGAACGCTGTGATGTCACAACCCAGCTGTGGGTAAATCAGCTCGAATCACATAAAGTCAGAACATTAAAGGGATATTTCAGGATTTTTGACATTGGGCCTCATTTCCTAGTTATCCAGAGTGTTGTTGATGTCTGGAGATATTTTTTTCTTAAATTCATGCAGTTCTTATATTTGAAGAGTCTAGTGGCGCTAGGCTAGGGCAAGGCTAAAGCATGTCTATGGTATCAGTTAGCCTGCATTAAAAACAGTCTGACCCACTCCACAGTGCACCTGAGGTAAATCACTTATAACACCAGACTAACCATATAAATGTCTGTGTTAATAGAATCATTTAAAATAACTTATATTTGAGCAGCATCAGCTTCGTGGCTGTAAGCTAACGCAGCGACGGAGTGATCTGCGAGAAAATAGTCCCTCAAAATGCGGTAATTCATGTGATACAAGGTCAGTTATATTTCAAACATTATTCTATTAACACAGACATTTATATGGTTAGTCTGGTGTTATAAGTGATTTACCTCAGGTGCACTGTGGAGTGGGTCACACTGTTTTTAATGCAGGCTAACTGATACCATAGACATGCACTAGCCTAGCATTAGCCTAGCGCCACTAGACTCTTCAAATATAAGAACTGCATGAATTTAAGAAAAAAATATCTCCAGACATCAACAACACTCTGGATAACTAGGAAATGAGGCCCAATGTCAAAAATCCTGAAATATTTAAAAACAAAGCACATAGAAATGATTGTTCGGTTTATGGCACTGGGGCAGAAACAGATTAGAGTTTTATTGTGGATTCGCGCTCGTGCTGGACAAGAACACGTTTCTCCCGCGGGCCATGAACGTCTCATAAACCTGATCTCCAATCTGAGAGCCATTAATCCCACGTTAATAATGCAGTGGACCCTGCAGCGCTTTATGTGGAAACGGAGAAACAGTTCTTTATGAGACGCAGGAGTTCAGATCATCATCAACACACATGTAACACACGCATTACACACCTCACACTTTAACACAAAGGGCCGGGGGGGGGACACTCTGGACAAATTAATACGGACTCTTAATGGAGTTTATGAAATCATTCAGAGCCAAGAGGAAAAGGAAAGGAAAGAAAGACTATGAAGGTAAGCTACGTGCAGATGTTTCGCTCAGGGCAGCTGTCGGCCAGGCCCCAACTTTTCTACTTTCTATTTTGCTACTCTTTTTTATCAGAAACTTTTAGATTTGGGTGAAGCCGAACTGGAGAAAATGTGCTCGGTTAAAGGCGGGGGTAAGAGGCAGGGGTGGGAGTAAGTCAGTAATTGCAAGTCTCGAGTCAAGTCCAAGTCATGAAGGTCCAAGTCCCAAGCAAGTCCAAGTCAATTGGTCATGGGGATAAGTCTTTCTTTAGCCGTCAAGTCACCTCAAGTCACAAACGTCAGCGTTAAGCCAAATTCTTCTTTTGAAAATGTGTTCTCAAGATTTAGCGATTTTGAAAATTTAGGCTAAAATCAAACTTTTTAAATCTAATGGATTTGGATTTAAAGTCTAATTAATATTCAAATCGCTACAAAATTTAAAATATATATATTTTAAATGCTCCAGTCTATGTACAAAATTACTGGAACAGCATTATAAGGAAGGGGGCCCGGGGGCCGACTTAAAAATAAAATGGAAAGTCTTTTAAACATGAGCTGCTTTCCCTGCAGTCTGAAATATAAATATAAAGTTTATCTGTCAGTGGTTCCCCTGTAATGCCCCAGCCCCTGTATACTCGGATTCGCCCCTGCTCAAAGTAGATTCCGCACATCCTTCAGTCCCGCTGTCACTGGGCTCTGTGTGGCTGCGGGAAACAGCCTCTAAATGCTGTAACTTTCACTAGAACGCTTTAAAACACAGAAAAGCCCCAAGATTTCTGTCATTAATCCAGCTCTTCATTTATCCAGCTCTTAGCATCGTCGTTCTGGAGGCTCCTGTCTGCGCCGCAGCTTCAGTCCATTGTTTCGAACGTTTTCCTGTCCTTAATAAATGTCTATAAATCTTCACCTCTTCACTCACTGAAGAAAACTTTTAATGCATCCAAAGAAACACACATTTCCTCCTTCTTTTTCGCGCTGATTAAACGCACTCCATAGGGAAGCTGAAAAAGCATGAGGCTAATTACCATATGTAAACATAGATGTGCTGGTTTTATGCAATGAATCCTGATCTTTCAACAGTTTCACTCAAATAAATAATAACTATAAAGTCACAGCAAGTCATTGAGTCATTGGCCTCAAGTCCAAGTTAAGTCTCAAGTCACAAACAGCAAGTCAAGTCTTTTGGAGCTTTGGTCAAGTAAGTCTCAAGCCCCAAGTCATGTGACTCGAGTCTCCCACCTCTGGTAAGAGGTTACAAAAGTGAGATGAAAAGGAATAAGGAGGATGAAAAACGCAACAGAAAAGTGACAAAAATGCAGCAAAAGAGCAACAAATGACACAGGGACAAAAAGGCGATGAAAAAACCATCAAAGTGAGAATGAAACAAAAGAGAGATTTAGTTTAGGTTTGTTCCCCTGACCTTGCGTGGTCTCGCTCCCGCTCAGCTCCTCGCTCTTCGCTCCGTCCTCGTACTCGGCTCGGACCCAGACCTGGTACAGCGTCTCCGGACTCAGCTCCTCCAGGACGGAGCTGGTCTCCGCTCCGGGAACTCGCTTCAGTCCGGACTCCGAGGAGAACTGGGACTTCCAGCGCACGGCGTAGGAGCGCACGGGCCCAGGCGCCGCCGACCAGGACACGAGGAACCCGGAGTCCGTCACGTCTGAGGTCACCAGGTCTCGAGGAGGTCCGGACTCTGAGAGAACGAACGTCAGACACAAAGACTAAACCAGGTCTCGAGGAGGTCCAGACTCTGAGAGAACGAACCGTCAGACACAAAGACTAAACCAGGTCTCGAGGAGGTCCAGACTCTGAGAGAACGAACGTCAGACACAAAGACTAAACCAGGTCTCGAGGAGGTCCAGACTCTGAGGAGAGAACGAACCGTCAGACACAAAGACTAGACCAGGTCTCGAGGAGGTCCGGACTCTGAGGAGAGAACGGACGTCAGACACAAAGACTAAACCAGGTCTCGAGGAGGTCCAGACTCTGAGAGAACGAACGTCAGACACAAAGACTAAACCAGGTCTCGAGGAGGTCCGGACTCTGAGGAGAGAACGAACCGTCAGACACAAAGACTAAACCAGGTCTCGAGGAGGTCCGGACTCTGAGGAGAGAACGGACGTCAGACACAAAGACTAGACCAGGTCTCGAGGAGGTCCAGACTCTGAGAGAACGAACGTCAGACACAAAGACTAAACCAGGTCTTGAGGAGGTCCAGACTCTGAGAGAACGAACGTCAGACACAAAGACTAAACCAGGTCTCGAGGAGGTCCGGACTCTGAGGAGAGAACGAACGTCAGACACAAAGACTAAACCAGGTCTCGAGGAGGTCCAGACTCTGAGAGAACGAACGTCAGACACAAAGACTAAACCAGGTCTTGAGGAGGTCCAGACTCTGAGAGAACGAACGTCAGACACAAAGACTAAACCAGGTCTCGAGGAGGTCCGGACTCTGAGAGAACGAACGTCAGACACAAAGACTAAACCAGGTCTCGAGGAGGTCCAGACTCTGAGAGAACGAACCGTCAGACACAAAGACTAAACCAGGTCTCGAGGAGGTCCAGACTCTGAGAGAACGAACGTCAGACACAAAGACTAAACCAGGTCTTGAGGAGGTCCAGACTCTGAGAGAACGAACGTCAGACACAAAGACTAGACCAGGTCTCGAGGAGGTCCGGACTCTGAGGAGAGAACGGATGTCAGACACAAAGACTAAACCAGGTCTCGAGGAGGTCCAGACTCTGAGAGAACGAACGTCAGACACAAAGACTAAACCAGGTCTTGAGGAGGTCCAGACTCTGAGAGAACGAACGTCAGACACAAAGACTAAACCAGGTCTTGAGGAGGTCCAGACTCTGAGAGAACGAACGTCAGACACAAAGACTAAACCAGGTCTCGAGGAGGTCCGGACTCTGAGGAGAGAACGGACGTCAGACACAAAGACTAAACCAGGTCTCGAGGAGGTCCAGACTCTGAGAGAACGAACCGTCAGACACAAAGACTAAACCAGGTCTCGAGGAGGTCCAGACTCTGAGAGAACGAACGTCAGACACAAAGACTAAACCAGGTCTTGAGGAGGTCCAGACTCTGAGAGAACGAACGTCAGACACAAAGACTAAACCAGGTCTCGAGGAGGTCCAGACTCTGAGAGAACGAACGTCAGACACAAAGACTAAACCAGGTCTGAGGAGGTCCAGACTCTGAGAGAACGAACGTCAGACACAAAGACTAAACCAGGTCTCGAGGAGGTCCAGACTCTGAGGAGAGAACGGACGTCAGACACAAAGACTAAACCAGGTCTCGAGGAGGTCCAGACTCTGAGAGAGAACGGACGTCAGACACAAAGACTAAACCAGGTCTCGAGGAGGTCCAGACTCTGAGGAGAGAATGGACGTCAGACACAAAGACTAAACCAGGTCTCGAGGAGGTCCAGACTCTGAGGAGAGAATGGACGTCAGACACAAAGACTAAACCAGGTCTCGAGGAGGTCCAGACTCTGAGGAGAATGGACGTCAGACACAAAGACTAAACCAGGTCTCGAGGAGGTCCAGACTCTGAGGAGAGAATGGACGTCAGACACAAAGACTAAACCAGGTCTCGAGGAGGTCCAGACTCTGAGGAGAGAACGAACCGTCAGACACAAAGACTAAACCAGGTCTCGAGGAGGTCCAGACTCTGAGAGAGAACGAACCGTCAGACACAAAGACTAAACCAGGTCTCGAGGAGGTCCGGACTCTGAGGAGAGAACGAACCGTCAGACACAAAGACTAAACCAGGTCTCGAGGAGGTCCGGACTCTGAGGAGAGAACGAACCTCAGACACAAAGACTAAACCAGGTCTCGAGGAGGTCCAGACTCTGAGAGAGAACGAACCGTCAGACACAAAGACTAAACCAGGTCTCGAGGAGGTCCAGACTCTGAGAGAACGAACATCAGACGAAATTGCTCTAAGGAAGACTGTTGCTGGTTGGAACAGTTGTCATTCTATTGCTCAAATTACAGAAAAGAGAATCAGGGTAGGCGAGCTATGGATTGGTGAGAGGGACCTTCCCAACGGACTCATAAACCTTGTCTTTTAATGCACCACACAGCAGAGGAACATCATCTACAAAATCAGCTAGTTATGGCAGCTGGGTGGGGGTTTGTTGATGAGGAGTTACTGTCCTCTTCAACTGCTCTACACCCTTCGTTTATATAAGCACTACACTATGTAGGGCTTAAATAATACATAACACAAAAATAAAAAAAGAATTAAAAAATGTTTAAAAATACACAAATTAATATTGTACTGAGGATGGTAACTGGAAAGTAGCAAAATCACGGAGCATAATATGTAATAACATAAAACTAGTGACTATCGGTAATGTTTGGCATTGGTAACAATCTGGAAGAAATATTTTAATAATCGCCTTTTGCTCTGTACTAGACTTCGTACATGGAACAAAAGTGTTGTTGTGTTTGTGCTTCGTTTGTGTTACTTATATTAACATTTCAAACAGTGGTTTGTGAGTTTGGTCTGTGTTTGTGTTCTCTTTGGTCAATGAGGCAAATCACAATATGATAAATGTATAACCGATAAGGTCATTTGCTTTAGGATGAAGTTGATTCATAAAAAGGTACACGCGCATGTATGTTGTGTGTGTGTGTGTGTGTGTGTGCTGCAGGGATCGTGCATGTGAATCACCGTTTCATTATGTAGTTTCATTATTGTTGTTTTGTAATTAGTGTTACTTCAGGCTCTTCTTTTTGGGAATGTATACAGTACATGATTTTAGTCATGTAATCGTACTTAATGTAATTGGTCATTCTACTATGATCAGATATCTGATATATATATATATATATATATATATAATCCATTTATATTTCAGTAGTTTCTCTAGCGCACATGCACAAAGCCTTTCTCTGAATTTTCTTGACCCAAACAGCGTTCTATAGTTTTTTGTTTTAGTGAATCTGAAATGACAGGCAGCTCCAGCCCTACGTTTGTAGCTGATGGAAACTACACCTTTGACCTACTAACAACTTCATTTTATTAATTTATTTATTTATTTGGTCGGGACAGTGCATGTTAATGAACATACACGGGTCTCATGCATGTAAACAAGCCACACCAGATTGTAGCCTTCCGTTGTCCCCATGAGCACTCTCAAACACACTCGGAGGAAACAGAAAGGCCCCGTCCAGGTGGGAATCGAACCCGGACCTTCGAGCTGTGAAGCACGAGCGCTAACCACTGTGCCACCGTGTCATGATCAATGTGGTTTGTCTGCAGAACCGTTCAGAGCAGGTTCACTGATGCTTAATGACTCAGGAGACACAGCAGGTTCTATCTGTTCTAAGCAACAAAATCCAGGAAATTCATAAAGAATACGTAATATTTATGACCGAATGGTTCTTCACGTGAACATGAGCTTCTCCTGGTGCTTCAGGCTCTTCAATACTGCACAAGAGGAACCGCCTTAAGCTTCTTTCATCACTGAACCTCATGAACAAGTCGATCATTCCTCCTTCTGTTTAAGGAAACTGAAGCTGAGTTTCTCTTTCTCCTGTGAGCTTCAGCTTGTGTTTTTTGGAGATACTTTTACAATGACACATTTCCCACAAAGGACAATAAAGTTTAATCTAAGCAGAACCGACCGAAGTGAAGAGTCAAACCTTGTTAATGAAGTGGAACATTCGAGGGAAAACCCACAGAAACGAAGAAGGAGAAGAAAAGTTGTATTTGTCATGAAAGCTCCTTTAAGAAGTTTCCAGGCTGTAAATACTTCATCAGACGCTTCTGTTTGTATTTATCACGATTATCTGCCAGAAGCTCCACAACAGTTTGGATCAGTCTGAGCTGAGGGTTATGAGGGTTATGTTCAGCTAAATCATTATCTGCAGACGAAGCTCCTGGTCCTGGTGACGTTTGGGTGTTTTATGTGTTTCCCTCAGACGACCTCAGCCTCACACAGACGGAGGCCGAGCCAATTCTCCAAAGGATTTTTCCACATTTCCATCTGAGCCACTGTCCTCGTGATATCAACTCCTCGCTCGTCCTCGTCCTCCTCCTCCTCCTCCTCCTCCTCCTCCTCCTCCTCCCTCTCCGGGACAAACACGGGTCTAAAGACACTTCAGTAAATCGGTCCTGAAGACGTGAGACAGGCCTCCAGTCTGTTCCAGCTTTTCCATTAGAAACTCATTTACTGAAAATCACATTAGTTTGTTCCAACTGCCATTAAATCCACATGACATGAACAAATAAATAAATAAATCCACATTTCTTTCCAAATAATTACATTGCTTGATGTTTTATGCCACACATTTATTGAAAAAACATAAAATTATGATCTAAAACATATTTTCTGCCACATTTTTTTGACTTGTCTTTAAAATATCTAAATCCTGCTTCATTTCTCCGCCTTTTCCAATGTTTCCCAATCTTTGATAATAGTACAGTGCCTTGCGAAATTATTCAACCCCCTTGAACTTTTCGACCTTTTGCCACATTTCAGGACTCAAACATAAAGATATAAAACTGTAATTTTTTGTGAAGAATCAACAACAAGTGGGACACAATCATGAAGTGAAACGAAATTTATTGGATATTTCAAACTTTTTTAACAAATAAAAAACTGAAAAATTGGGCGTGCAAAATTATTCAGCCCCTTTACTTTCAGTGCAGCAAACTCTCTCCAGAAGTGCAGTGAGGATCTCTGAATGATCCAATGTTGACCTAAATGACTAATGATGATAAATAGAATCCACCTGTGTGTAAGCAAGTCTCCGTATAAATGCACCTGCTCTGTGATAGTCTCAGAGGTCAGTTTAAAGCACAGAGAGCATCATGAAGAACAAGGAACACACCAGGCAGGTCCGAGATACTGTTGTGGAGAAGTTTAAAGCCGGATTTGGATACAAACAGATTTCCCAAGCTTTAAACATCCCAAGGAGCACTGTGCAAGTGATAATATTGAAATGGAAGGAGTATCAGACCACTGCAAATCTACAAAGACCCGGCCGTCCCTCTAAACTTTCAGCTCATACAAGGAGAAAACTGATCAGAGATGCTGCCAAGAGGCCCATGATCACTCTGGATGAACTGCAGAAATGTACAGCTGAGGTGGGAGACTCTGTCCATAGGACAACAATCAGTCATATACTGCACAACTCTGGCCTTTATGGAAGAGTGGCAAGAAGAAAGCCATTTCTTAAAGATATCCATGAAAAGTGTTGTTTAAAGTTTGCCACAAGCCACCTGGGAGACACACCAAACATGTGGAAGAAGGTGCTCTGGTCAGATGAAACCAAAATCAAACTTTTTAGCAACAATGCAAAACGTTATGTTTGGCGTAAAAGCAACACAGCTCATCACCCTGAACACACCATCCCCACTGTCAAACATGGTGGTGGCAGCATCATGGTTTGGGCTTTTCTTCAGCAGGGACAGGGAAGATGGTTAAAATTGATGGGAAGATGGATGGAGCCAAATACAGGACCATTCTGGAAGAAAACCTGATGGAGTCTGCAAAAGACCTGAGACTGGGACGGAGATTTGTCTTCCAACAAGACAATGATGCAAAACATAAAGCAAAATCTACAATGGAGTGGTTCAAATAAACATATCCAGGTGTTAGAATGGCCAAGTCAAAGTCCAGACCTGAATCCAATCGAGAATCTGTGGAAAGAACTGAAAACTGCTGTTCACAAACGCTGTCCATCCAACTTCACTGAGCTCGAGCTGTTTTGCAAGGAGGAATGGGCAAATATTTCAGTCTCTCAATGTGCAAAACTGATAGAGACATACCCCAAGCGACTTACAGCAGTAATCGCAGCAAAAGGTGGCTCTACAAAGTATTGACTTAAGGGGCTGAATAATTTGCATGCCCAATTGTTCAGTTTTTATTTGTTAAAAAAGTTTGAAATATCCAATAAATTTCGTTCCACTTCATGATTGTGTCCCACTTGTTGTCGATTCTTCACAAAAAATGACAGTTTTATATCTTTATGTTTGAAGCCTGAAATGTGGCAAAAGGTTGAAAAGTTCAAGGGGCCGAAACTTTTAGCTGTGAAATATGATGCAGAAAGTTTGTTTTTATCTCTTTGCTTTGAAAGTCAGTAATTCCTGGTTGTATTGATGTTTATGGATTGATTTGATCTGATTCTCGTCAGGTTAATTCACAGTGAAGCGCTTGGCCTTGTGTAGGAAGTCTGACTCCTCTTCTCCTCTTCTCTCTCTTCTCTCTCTTCTCTCTCTTCTCTCTCCTCTTCTCTCTCTTCTCTCTCTTCTCTCTCTTCTCTCTCTTCTCTCTCCTCTTCTTCTCTCCCCTTCTCTCCTCATGTCTGTGAATCTCTGGAAAGTCTCCTCTCTCTCTGGCAGCTCTGACTTTTCCTTCCGTCCTTGAGCCTTAAACGAACCTCCTCTCAGACACAAACAGAGTCCGATCGGAGCGAGAGCTTCACGGTCGTCGAGTGGGAGAGAAAAACCTCTCCAGAGACGGGAGTTCCGCTGCTCGGAAAGCTCTGAATAATTGCATTCTTTAAAAATGTCTGATTGCAGTTTGGATTTGACTGTGCAGAGTCATTAACCCCACAGAACGTTCCATAATGATGATTCTCAACGATTCCACTTTTACAGGGTTAGAAACGCAGAACAATGTGGACATTTTTGACCATTCCCCATAAACATCTGTCTGACCTTCAGCCTTCACACAATTAGGGATGGTCCGATATGAACATTTTCTAGTGATATCGATATCCGATATTTGCCGATATTTTGTTCAACATTAAAAATCAATAGAAAGGCTCACTCAAATGTTGTAAAGTTTTAAAGTTGTCGTTCCATTATTGGAATGTCTTATGCCTGGGACTCACTGTCTCACACACTATGATGAAACAAACAAACTCCTTTTATTAGAAAAATATTAAAAAGATCAAATGCAATGTTGGAGTGAAATGTCATTTTGTTTTTGGCTAAATATTTACTCAGACCTATTTATTATTATACTTTCACCCATGTCCTCTATTAATGGGAAACAGTGACACTGGGACACAGGCTACTAAACATGTAGCCTAGCATGTTGTTTAAGTTACATGTTTTAACTTTAAACACATCTGATGGACTTCTCTGAGGACAGCTCTGTATGAAGCTTTGGAACTGCAAAAAATAGCATCATGTCACTTTAACAGCATCTTATACTGAACTTATGAGGCCAGACTGAAGATTTAGAGTTGGTTTAGAGCAGGCAAAAGGAAAACAGTAGATTTACAAGATTAGCATGAGCTTTGAACTGCATTGTTTTTAATGAAAAAAGCGCTAACGATGCAAATGTGTTTAATTAAATATGCGTGAAAATGTGGACATAAAGCCTCGTTTTCACGGGTCATTAACATGACAAAAGTGAGCACAGTAAACGTGACCCATTATCATCACTGTAGTAAACCTACATGATGACAGAAAGCCAATGTTTACGTGTTGTAGCCTTTAGCCTGTTAGAAGCTATGCTATGCTAACAAACAAAGTTATAAATCTGGCATCAGGACAGAGAAACTTTTACAACTTTCACCTCTCAGATGTAGCAACATCAGAAAAAGATTCATGTTAATCCAAACTCAGAATAATGTCCATGGAGGCAGTTTTAGTCCAGTTTGTAACAGCAGTAACTTGTGTCTCTGTGTCTCTGTGGTGTCCAAGTGTCCACTTTGTTTAAACTTAGTAAAAACTTTCTTTCTTCTGGAGACGTGTGAATTTATGCTGGAGTTTCTTTATTTTAGGAGCCACTGTTTATTTCAGATCATTTGAATAAACTGTTGCCCCAGTCAGGTCAGTGCAGCCCGTCTACACTGCTGCTGCATTCAAGTGAATAATTCAAAGGAAAACAAAATATCGGCCGATATTTTCCATATCGGACCGATACCGATATGTGAAAAAATTACAAATATCGGCCATCCCTACACACATTTACAACATCCACCCACATTCATTTGTTCAAACACTTTCTCATTAAGTAAGTGCTTTAATTCAGGCGATGGGTTAGAACAGTTGCTGAAGCCTGTGGGGAGAAAAGCCACGACATGAAACTGGCTAAACATTCCTCTTGCCCCGACTTCTGGATATTTGTGAGCCGAGTCAGAACGGATTGAAGAGCTTCCTTTACTTTCGTATCCACCGCCATTGCCAAACTACAAGTTCGGTAATGGCGGCAAGTCCCAAAACATCAAGGCAGGAAATGGATTTTAAAACGTCTTTTCCTTCAGAGTAAAAGTCTTAATAAATAACTAATTAAAAGCTTTGATGTTTGATGATTTTATGTTTTCAGCAGCAGAGCCCTTCAAAATAAGAGCCTTTGCGATAAAGCTGTGTAAAAGTGCATGTCTTCAGAATAATAATGGTTGTAGCAAAGTTAGAGCTTTTCCAGCTGCTCAGGAGAAAAGTGACATCAGCGGAAAATACTGGTGTCGCATTCCAGACAAGTCTTTACAGCCGGAGAGGGGGGGGGAGGGGGGGGAGAGAGGAGGGGAGACAGGAGGGGGGGGGAGAGAGGAGGGGGGGGAGAGAGAGGAGGGGGGAGAGAGAGGAGGGGAGAGAGGAGGGGGAGAAAGAGGAGGGGAGAGAGCGAGAGGAGGGGAGAGGAGGGGGGAGAGAGAGAGGAGGGGAGAGAGAGAAGGGGAGAGAGGAGGGGGGGGGAGAGAGGAGGAGAGAGAGGAGGGGGGGAGAGAGGATGCAGGGGCTGATGGGGGACAGTGGGTCCTGGGGAGATATTCCATTCAGTAAAACCAGAAAATGTGTGAAAAATGGATTTCCTGAGCTCAGTTTCTCACCGGGGGCTATTTTACATGTTTTAGGCTGAAATGTTCGGTCGGAGTTCGTACGAATCAAATGGTCCTAAAGCTGAGCTCATGTGAACAGAGATGAAACATCACAGCACAGATGTTTGAACCTGGCTCACGTTCATCTCTTTAGTTCTTAGTATTAAATCTCTTGAGTTCTTAGTATTAAATCTCCTTAGTTCTTAGTATTAAATCTCTTTAGTTCTTAGTATTAAATCTCTTTAGTTCTTAGTATTAAATCTCTTTAGTTCTTAGTATTAAATCTCTTTAGTTCTTAGTATTAAATCTCCTTAGTTCTTAGTATTAAATCTCTTTAGTTCTTAGTATTAAATCTCTTTAGTTCTTAGTATTAAATCTCTTTAGTTCTTAGTATTAAATCTCTTTAGTTCTTAGTATTAAATCTCTTTAGTTCTTAGTATTAAATCTCTTTAGTTCTTAGTATTAAATCTCTTTAGTTCTTAGTATTAAATCTCTTTAGTTCTTAGTATTAAATCTCTTTAGTTCTTAGTATTAAATCTCTTTAGTTCTTAGTATTAAATCTCTTTAGTTCTTAGTATTAAATCTCTTTAGTTCTTAGTATTAAATCTCTTTAGTTCTTAGTATTAAATCTCTTTAGTTCTTAGTATTAAATCTCTTTAGTTCTTAGTATTAAATCTCTTTAGTTCTTAGTATTAAATCTCTTTAGTTCTTAGTATTAAATCTCTTTAGTTCTTAGTATTAAATCTCCTTAGTTCTTAGTATTAAATCTCTTAGTTCTTAGTATTAAATCTCTTTAGTTCTTAGTATTAAATCTCCTTAGTTCTTAGTATTAAATCTCCTTAGTTCTTAGTATTAAATCTCTTAGTTCTTAGTATTAAATCTCTTTAGTTCTTAGTATTAAATCTCTTTAGTTCTTAGTATTAAATCTCTTTAGTTCTTAGTATTAAATCTCTTTAGTTCTTAGTATTAAATCTCTTTAGTTCTTAGTATTAAATCTCTTTAGTTCTTAGTATTAAATCTCTTTAGTTCTTAGTATTAAATCTCTTAGTTCTTAGTATTAAATCTCTTTAGTTCTTAGTATTAAATCTCTTTAGTTCTTAGTATTAAATCTCTTTAGTTCTTAGTATTAAATCTCTTTAGTTCTTAGTATTAATCTCTTTAGTTCTTAGTATTAAATCTCTTTAGTTCTTAGTATTAAATCTCTTTAGTTCTTAGTATTAAATCTCTTTAGTTCTTAGTATTAAATCTCTTTAGTTCTTAGTATTAAATCTCCTTAGTTCTTAGTATTAAATCTCTTTAGTTCTTAGTATTAAATCTCTTTAGTTCTTAGTATTAAATCTCTTTAGTTCTTAGTATTAAATCTCTTTAGTTCTTAGTATACTCTTTAGTATTAAGCTGTGTTTCAAATCGGAAAATCCGACCAACGTTTTCTCCGAGTCGTAGTGTTTCAGTCGTCCAGGTCAGAGGTCGATGTTAGAGCGCCATCATCAGTTTACAGAGAAACTTTATTATAATATTATACAATAATATAATGTATTTAATAAACTTGTAAATACAGTGATCATTTTGCACAACAGAGCAGGAAAGCTTATACGTTTAACAAGTTTATTTAGGAAACATCTGCTAAATAACGCGGTTTACGTTACAGTCACATCGTTCTGTCCTTTTAAGGAACAGGCTCTGTAGGAGGAGCCAGGTGTGCCATGTTTTTTCTACAGGCCACTGGGGCTGAATGACTGAGCGTCTCTTATATATTATATCTAAGTGTTAGATTCAATGATCCAAACACTTTGAGCTTAAACGCAGAAACAACAGCATCGCTACAAAACTCTGAGCTTTATTCTCCACTGGTTTGTCTTTAAACAACGGGAAACATCTGAGCTGAAAAGTGGAGCGACGTCCTTCTTTAGTTTGAACCATTTGAATGATCTTTAATTACACGTCTGAGCGTTTTCCCCGTGGGCTGCGGTTTCTGAAGAACTCCCTGTTTCTCTGTCAGGCGTCGGCATTTGGTTTCTGTGTAATGTAATCGTCCGTAATTTGCATGTAACACGTGTATTTGCCAGTTATGTCAGGGATTATTGTGTAAAGTCGTATTTTACAAGAGAAAAGGGGCGGAGACTCGACCCCCGCGGCGTTTTGGAAGAGATTCAGCGTCTCCATAAAGTCATGTTGGAACCGCAGCCTCATAACTCCTGGAGGGCCTTAAATCACCCATGACAAACCAAAGGAATAATAACAAGGTCGACAGGTGCACGGCCTTCACTGCTTTACTTCATCAAAAAGGAACAAATACATGTTTACTTTTCACAGATTTACAACCCATGTTAAAGAGACTAAACTCCAGTGGTTTCCAAACGTCCACATCTGGAGCCTCCAGAATCCAACCCATCATTTACAAAGTGATCGCTTTAAGCTCAGCACAAACCGACTGAGGGCTCACACATCACTTCAGTCTGTCATTAACAACTGACCCCAGATCAGCAAACACAGGCCTCTGTTTGTGAGCCTGGGAAGGACCTGTGTCCCGATTGGTCAACAGTGTCATGTGATCACTGTCGACACAAACACAGTTCAGAGCCGCAGGTTCGAGTCCTGAACTCGTCTATAGTTCAGTTAAATAGAAATAAAAACAGAGGAGACGGAGGAGAAGAGTCTGAACTCAGTACGAGCCGCTAAACACTGTTTGTGGTTGAAATGTAGCTCTTAGTGATATTTATTTATTGGTTTATTGGGACGGTGCATGTTAATGAACATACATGGGTCTCACGCATGTAAACAAGCCACACCGGATTGTAGCCTTGAGCTAATTTCCATCCGTCGTCCCCCATGTGCACTCTCAAACACACTCATTCATCCCGACCTATTGTACATGTTTTAGGGGAAACCTACGCAGACACAGGGAGAACATGCAAACTCCACAGAAAGGCCCCGTCCAGGTGGGAATCGAACCCGGACCTTCCAGCTGTGAAGCACGAGCGCTAATCGCTGTGCCGCCCATATAATGTTGTGGTGTTTGTGGTAATGTTGTGGTGTTTGTGGTAATGTTGTGGTGTTTGTGGTAATGTTGTGGTGTTTGTCGTGGTCTGTGTGAGGCTGTTTGTGCCGCTGTTATGACAGGGAAATTAAAAGGGAGTTTTTATGTCTTTATTCCACATTATTCTTATTCTGACCAACATCAGGCTCATGTTTCTGAATATCGTCTCCACTTTCTGAGGAAATAATGAGACCTTAGTTCATCTGAGCTGAAGAGAAGACTTTGAACTTTGGGACATTTTTTGTTTCATGTGAATCGGCCTCAGGAATTACGGAGAAATGAAACAAACTAAGACTAGGAATCTGCATAAAGACAGTTACCACGGTTATGTCTCAGTTTGACGCGGCCGATTAGAACACAAGTCCAGTCGTAAGAATTAGAGCAAAAGTGTCTGAGCTTAAACTTCAGTATTTCATGTTCTGTTCCAAATGAAGCTAAAACCTTTCACTGAAAAGCACCTTTCAAATCACCTTAAAGGGATATTTCAGGATTTTTGACATTGGGCCTCATTTCCTAGTTATCCAGAGTGTTGTTGATGTCTGGAGATATTTTTTACTTAAATTCATGCAGTTCTTATATTTGAAGAGTCTAGTGGCGCTAGGCTAATGCTAGGCTAGTGCATGTCTATGGTATCAGTTAGCCTGCATTAAAAACAGTGTGACCCACTCCACAGTGCACCTGAGGTAAATCACTTATAACACCAGACTAACCATATAAATGTCTGTGTTAATAGAATCATTTTAAATAACTTATATTTGAGCAGCATCAGCTTCGTGGCTGTAAGCTAACGCAGCGGCGGAGTGATCTGCGAGAAAATAGTCCCTCAAAATGCGGTAATTCATGTGATACAAGGTCAGTTATATTTCAAACATTATTCTATTAACACAGACATTTATATGGTTAGTCTGGTGTTATAAGTGATTTACCTCAGGTGCACTGTGGAGTGGGTCACACTGTTTTTAATGCAGGCTAACTGATACCATAGACATGCACTAGCCTAGCATTAGCCTAGCGCCACTAGACTCTTCAAATATAAGAACTGCATGAATTTAAGAAAAAAATATCTCCAGACATCAACAACACTCTGGATAACTAGGAAATGAGGCCCAATGTCAAAAATCCTGAAATATCCCTTTAACTTGAAATCAACATTGAAATATCAGCCTTTATCCTAAAACAAGACTTTTCCAGCTTCTGAATGTGTGTTTGAACTCACCGCGCAGCGTGGTCTCGGCCCCGTCCACCGCGGCGCTGTCCCCGCGCGGGTACTGGGCCAGGACTTGGACGTGGTAGCGGGTGAGGGGGGTGAGGTTGGGGAGGACGGCGGTGCGGGAGTCGCCCGGCACTGACATGGACACGTACTCCTCCGCGGCGCCCCCTTCAGGCGCCGGGCCGAACCGCAGCAGGAAGGACTGGACGTCCGGGGCGTCGACCTCCCATGATGCCCGGAGGCTGCGGGACGTGACGTCGGAGAAGGAGAGCGAGCGCGGAGACGCCAGCTCTGAGGAGGAGGTCAGGAAATACAACATGAGACAAAGAACCAGCTCTGAGGAGGAGGTCAGGAAATACAACATGAGACAAAGAACCAACTCTGAAGAGGAGGTCAGGAAATACAACATGAGACAAAGAACCAGCTCTGAGGAGGAGGTCAGAAAATACAACATGAGACTAAGAACCAGCTCTGAGGAGGAGGTCAGAAAATACAACATGAGAGAAAGAACCAGCTCTGAGGAGGAGGTCAGGAAATACAACATGAGACTAAGAACCAGCTCTGAGGAGGAGGTCAGAAAATACAACATGAGAGAAAGAACCAGCTGAGAGAGTCAGGAAATACAACATGAGACAAAGAACCAGCTCTGAGGAGGAGGTCAGGAAATACAACATGAGACTAAGAACCAGCTCTGAGGAGGAGGTCAGGAAATACAACATGAGACTAAGAACCAGCTCTGAGGAGGAGGTCAGGAAATACAACATGAGACTAAGAACCAGCTCTGAGGAGGAGGTCAGGAAATACAACATGAGACAAAGAACCAGCTCTGAGGAGGAGGTCAGGAAATACAACATGAGACTAAGAACCAGCTCTGAGGAGGAGGTCAGGAAATACAACATGAGACAAAGAACCAGCTCTGAGGAGGAGGTCAGGAAATACAACATGAGACTAAGAACCAGCTCTGAAGAGGAGGTCAGGAAATACAACATGAGAGAAAGAACCAGCTCTGAGGAGGAGGCCAGAAAATACAACATGAGACTAAGAACCAGCTCTGAGGAGGAGGCCAGAAAATACAACATGAGACAAAGAACCAGCTCTGAGGAGGAGGTCAGAAAATACAACATGAGAGAAAGAACCAGCTCTGAAGAGGAGGTCAGAAAATACAACATGAGAGAAAGATACAACATGAGACAAGAACCAGCTCTGAGAGGAGGTCAGAAAATACAACATGAGACAAAGAACCAGCTCTGAGGAGGAGGTCAGAAAATACAACATGAGACAAAGAACCAGCTCTGAGGAGGAGGTCAGGAAATACAACATGAGACAAAGAACCAGCTCTGAGGAGGAGGTCAGGAAATACAACATGAGACAAAGAACCAGCTCTGAGGAGGAGGTCAGGAAATACAACATGAGACAAAGAACCAGCTCTGAGGAGGAGGTCAGGAAATACAACATGAGACAAAGAACCGCTTGAGGAGGAGTCAGGAAATACAACATGAGACAAAGAACCAGCTCTGAGGAGGAGGTCAGGAAATACAACATGAGACAAAGAACCGCTTGAGGAGGAGGTCAGGAAATACAACATGAGACAAAGAACCAGCTCTGAGGAGGAGGTCAGGAAATACAACATGAGAAAGAACCAGCTCTGAGGAGGAGGTCAGGAAATACAACATGAGACAAAGAACCTGCTTTGAGGAGGAGGTCAGGAAATACAACATGAGACAAAGAACCAGCTCTGAGGAGGAGGTCAGGAAATACAACATGAGAGAAAGAACCAGCTCTGAGGAGGAGGTCAGAAAATACAACAGACAAAGAACCAGCTCTGAGGAACCAGGTTACAATATACATGAGACAAGGAAGTGGATAATCTAAATAATATTCAGAGCCAGGTTTAAATGTGTGGTTCCATTTTGTGTCATATAAGTTTCAAAGAGTTCCTCAGAGGGGTTTTTGACCTGGTTTTTAAACAGAGTCTGAGTCTTATGGAGCGACTGAAGTGCAGATGTTCCTCCCGTCTTTAGCCGCTGCTGTCTCCCACAAAGGAAATGACCATATTTGGATTACAGCATCATTCGTGCTACACATGGATACCAAACATGACCAGGGAGCGACTCAGACATGTTGGAGTTAATCTTCCAAAATTTACCAAAACCTTTTTTTCTAAATAAAAAAAATAATTAAAATGTACCAGAATTTTTAAAAATGTCTTAAAATTTGTTTTTGTTTTTTTTCAATCTTTTTTTGTTTATTTTTTTTACATTTTTCAAAATGTTCCTTTTCTAAACCGTTTCATCATTTTCCAGCGTTTCCAAAAAGATGATTCTAAATGTCGGAGTCACTTCCTGGATAAATCTCCGGCTCAAAGCGACAAACCATCAGAAAATAAACCTGGTAAAGAGTTTGTTCTGTTTTACTGCAGACGTGACAGACTCACTAATGGAGCAGGACTGAGGGGAGGAAAGTCGCTTTAGGAATGTCAGGTTCGTTCCTGAGCGGGTTCGAACAGCTCCAGGTCACAGGGTCAGTGGGTCAAATGCAGAAGTGTAGGGAACATCTGTAATCCAAATAAGGGCATTTCCTTTGTGGAAGAAACCAACGGCTAAAGTCTGCAGGGGGAGATTCAGGCGGTAACGCGAAAACCTTAGGGCTGTTTTCTCCAAATGAGGTTTTTATTCCACTCTTTAACTACATCTGCTAGTAGTCCCCTGTTGAGTGGTCGGTGGTCCCCTGTGGTCGGTGGTGGTACTCACGGCGCTGCTGGATCTGCCGCAGCTCCTGCTCGATGCGCAGACAGATGGACTGGGTCAGTTCTCTGGAGATTCTCTGAAAGGCGTCGAAATCCTCCACGGTGTAAACGTGAGTCTCCGTCGGCTCGTTGGCGATGGCCTCCAGCTCACTGCGCACCTGCAGGACAGAGCGGGTATTACACCACAGCGGCGCTTCCCAACACGTGGAACCCAGGACATTTTACAGATTACTTTCAAAGGGAAGAAGCTCGACTAAACCCTGGATAATCTGAGCTGATCACTTTGTAAAACCTCTGAACTACAGGATATCTGCCCTGTTGCCACGGAAACACTGAGCTTTTCCTCCTTTTCCTCGTCCTCTGATCATCACTTCAGTCATTTAACACCACCGTCTGCACATTCCTTCATCCTCAGCGTTCTGTGTTCAGACGCGTCGGCTTTTCACTGGAAAAACACTTAAGTGACATCACTGTCAGTCGCTCAGACCGGAGTCATGTGACTCTCACTGAAGCTGCAGTTTGTTACAGCTCCATTATTTAGAACAAGGCGAAAATAAAAATGAGTTAAAGGATAAAAAATATTCCTGTTTGGCTTCAGCTGCTCAGAGCCCATAAGGTCAGGTCGTCATGTTTTAGTCAGAGTTATATTCAGGTCGTCGTTACTTCATCGAGACCAAAAAAGCGGCATCAACAAAATCATTTTGTCGTCATCAACGTTGACGAAAACACCTCCGCTTAAAGGTACATTATGTAACTTTTTATGTAGTATTTAACCTCTCGTGACCCAGCGGTGTTTGTGGTTAGCTTTTCCATCACTGTGGCGTCTCTGATTAGTTTAGTTTAGTTTAGTTTATTTATTTGTTTGAGCAGTTAACCTGCTCAAAGGGAGTGGGCTGAAGCCAAAGGCTTATAAGCGCCCACCCCAAAATAAAAATAATAACATTACATTTAATATTTACAAGGTAGCAAATCATAAACAAAGGAACATAGGGCAAAGTAACAATAAATAATGAAGAAGAATAAAATAAAAACAACAGCAAAATAAAGAACAACAAAAGAATGTGCTACTTTTATGTTATAAAGGTGCATTAATGCATGTTATATTCTGAGATCTTGCTACTTCCCAGTTGTCATTACCATCCTCAATATAATTTAATTTGGGTTTAATTATCATTATTATTATATTTGTTTAATTGAGTTATATGTGAAGTATGATGTAAGCCCTGCATAATGAGGTGCATTAAAAAGCCAGGGTGTAGAACGGGCCAGTTGAAGAGGGCAGTAACTCCCCCTCAACAAACCCCCACCCAGCTGCCCTAACAGCTGATTTTGTAGATGATGTTCCTATGCTGAGTGGTGCATTAAAAGACAAGGTTTTGAGCCCGTTGGGAGGGTCCCTCTCAACAGATTCATAACTTGCCTACCCTAATTCTCAATTTGTAAATTTGAGCAATAGAATGACAACCGTTCCAAGCAGCAACACTCTTCCTTGATTATAGAGGAAACACACATAATTGATCCTACTGCGCCTCCTAGTGGCAACACATTTCTTGTTCTCTGTATATTTCAAAAGTCTTTTGTTTGTATTTATATTTTGATGCTCCAGGATCAACTGTTTGTGGGGTTTCTGGTTGGTTTTCACTGCTAATCTCCATGGTTACGCAACACTCCATCCAGAAAAACTAAATATTTGATCCTGGAGCGTCATAAAGGAAACGAAAAGTCAAATACATAATGCTGCTTTAAAACGCATTGAACCCTTTCTTCAGTGATACATATAAACACGGGCCTCACCGCGTCCTTGACTCCCACAGCGAACACCTCCACGCCGCTGGAGCGCAGATTGTGGGCGGAGTTGATGAAGGCGTCCGAGCTCTTGCCGTCGGTGATGAGGATGGTGACGGTGGGCACGTGCGCTCTGGCGCCCCTGCTGGGCTGGAGCACGCGCTCGCGCACGTACGTCAGCGCGCGGCCCGTGTTAGTGGAGCCGCCGCGGTACGGGAACGAGCGGACCGCCTTCAGCACCGCCTCCAGGTCCTGAGGTCAGAGAAGAAGAAGAAAGCTCAGCATTTCTCCAGGAAACATTTCAATAAACAAGCCTGCATTGTGTTTTGGAAAATTATTTTGTAATAGTTTGCGTTCACATGATGTCACAACATGGTGGTAACCATGGTAACTGTCTCTATGCAGATTTATAGTCGAGTCTATTTATAGAGTTTGTTGCTCATTTCTCTGTAATTCCTGAGGCCGATTCACATGAAACAAAAACTGTCTCAAAGGCCAGAAGAAGAATCCAGTCACTTCGGAATAAAGATCAGGGAAAACGTGTGGAGGTTGAACTCGTGACCGTACCTGGTGTGTGGAGGTTAAAGGAATAGGCCACGGTTTTTCCATACTGAGATATGTTCTTACCTTAGACGAGTTCATCTGTACCTGTCTGGTCTCCACGTCCCCCCCCCCCTCCCCCTCACGTAAACACAGCACAGACAGCGTTAGCATTTAGCCTCTCTCTTCTCCTCTATAGCTCCAAACGAGGTGAAGATAGAAGCTACCAAACTCTTCCACGTTTTCCCTATTTCAATATGGTTACATGAAGTGTTACACTATAAAGTATAATTACACAAAATTAAACATGTGGATTTCTAAGCGGATAAAAAGGGGAACTATATTGTAAGACGTAATAATACCAGGAGTAATTCGGCATCCGCGCAGTGATACCACATCTCCTGGTGGTTCCCAGAGTCAATAATAAACACGGTGAGGCTGCGTTTCAGTTTCATGCAGCTAAAATCTGGAACAGTCTTCATGAGGATGTGAGACAGGCCTCAACTCTGACAATGTTCAAATCCAGGCTGAAAACAGCTCTTTTTACCCGTGCATATGAAAACTGAAAGTATTTTATCTGCACTCTTGCCTTTTGCTTGATTCACTTTATGTTGATGTTTTATTGATTGATTTTAACTGTTTTCTTGTAATTTTTTCTGCAACTGTGAAGCACTTTGAATTGCCTTGTGTATGAATTGTGCTCTACAAATAAACTTGCCTTGCCTTGATATCTTCACTTTACTGCGCTGATGCCGAATTACTCCTGGTATTATTACACCTTAGAAAATCCACGTTTAATATTGTGTAATTATACTTTATAGTGTAACACTTCACGTAACCATATTTAAATAGGGAAAACGTGGAAGAGTTTGGTAGCTTCTATCTTCACCTCGTTTGGAGCTATAGAGGAGAAGAGAGAGGCTAAATGCTAACGCCGTCTGTGCTGTGTTTACGTGACTGAAGACCAGACAGGTACAGATGAACTCGTCTAAGCTCAGGTAAGAACATATCTCAGTATGGAAAAACGGTGGCCTATTCTTTTAAACCCGTGACCGTACCTGGTGTGTGGAGGTAGAACTCGTGACCGTACCTGGTGTGTGGAGGTTGAACTCGTGACCGTACCTGGTGTGTGGAGGTAGAACTCGTGACCGTACCTGGTGTGTGTGCAGGTAGAACTCGGGGTGGGGGTCTCGGCTGTATTGGACGAGGCTGATCTGGACTTTGTTCGGGCCGATGTCGAAGGATTTCACCAGGACTTCCAGGAAAGCACGAACTTTGGCGAAGTTTGCCAAACCGATGCTGTAGGAGCCGTCCACCAGGAGGACCACGTCTGCAGCCACGTCCACGCCTGCAGCCCCGCCCACGCCCAGAGAGCACTCTGTGGAGAGTCACAGGTTTAAGTCCAGAGAGAGTCACAGGTTAGACTCCAGAAACAGTCACAGGTTTAAGTCCAGAGAGAGTCACAGGTTTAACTCCTCATATTTACGTCAGTAATCTACATCAGAAGTGTCTAAGTTAGGGGTGGGAACCTCTGGGTACCTCACGATTCGATACGATACGCGATACATGGCTCACGATAACGATCTGGCGTATCTCACGATACGCCGATACTGCGATAATCGATATATTGCACAAAAATAACCAACGATACATTATGATTAAAAAAAACACATGCTACTTTTAACCTTTATTTGAACATACTTCATATTATTCATCATTTACATTTCTTTTCATGTGCTTTGTTTTATAAATGATCCCTGACTTACTCACTGAAAATGGGTCATAGATCTGTCAGTGACTTCATTTACATTTAAATAAACAAGAAACCACAGTCCTGTTTAAAAAGGAATAAATCAACCCCAGATTAATCTTCTTTATAATTATAAAAACTCTCATTAAAAGTAATTTATTTGTGTGACAGTGTTTGGTCCAAGTGTGTAAAACTGTAGCGCTGCCCCCTGCTGGTCTGACTGAATTCTTGATCATTGTTGGCCTCTATTGACTGTGAAGACAGTGGAGCACTGCTGCCTCATTAATATGCATGACGTTGCTCATTAATATGCATGACGTCATCAAAAGTATCGATATCGGAATAAAAAGTATCGATATCGTATCGTAATGCAAAATATCGCGATATATCGGATAATCGATATATTGTCACACTCCTAGTCTAAGTTAATATCTCTGTCCCCGTCTGGCCTCAGTTCGTACCCAGAGACACGGTGAGCGGCGTGGTGGTGGCGGTGGTCGTGATGCGTTCGCTGGCCGTCAGGTTCCTCAGCGCGCTCAGGTGGACGCTGTACTGCGTGTCGGGGCTGAGGCCGGTCACGGTGGCGGTGACGACGCTCCCCGGGACGTACAGCTCCTGCCTGGCCCCGCCCACTGCGAGCGGCTCCAGCTGCAGCCTATACCCGCTCACCTCCGCCTGAGGGGGGCGCCACCGCACACGCAGAGACTTCGAGGACACCTCCAACACCTCCAGGTCTGCAGGGGGCGCCACCTCTGAGGGAGAGACAGGAGAGGCCGTCTGGGTCAGAGGATCAGAACTCATGGTAAACGTGACGCCATTTTGATCTTTTAGGCAAAAACAATTAAAAGTATCATTATTTTAGTTACAGTAATTTTTTTAACTAAAATTAGACTAAAACTAAATTAAAAGTTGTAAAAACGCTTTATATTAAGGTTTGCTCGTTAAGTATTAATAAGGTATAAATAAGTATTAGTAATTACTAGGCCATGAATAATATGCTAATTAATACCTTATTAATACTTAACGAGCAAACCTTATATAAAGCAATACGTGGCAAAAGCAATAAAAGTTGCTTATGAGACGAAAACTGTGACTAAAATCCAGATATTTTCGTCGACTAAAATATGAAAAGTGAAAAGAAGAAGAGAAAACCTCGATTATAATAAGTTTTATTAATATAAAGTCGACTAAATTTACATGCAGTTTTAATCGACTAAAAGAGAATGATTTGACTCAGTCTTGACCCAAACTAAATGATATTTACCAGTGTTACCGAACTCTAAAATGTGGCTTCAGGAACTGACCAACTCACCATATGTGGAAAATAAAGATGGTATTTAAATAAGTATATTTTTCAGAACGTTTGGGAAGCCCTCACAGTTCAATAAAGGTCAAATAAATAATAATAAAGTGTTGCCCTATATTTACTTCTCTGTATTTCTATATTCATGGTCTCATCTTATATTCACCAGTGTACACGGACACTGGAGGTCAGGAGGGTGAAGTGTCTTGCCCAATGACACAACGACAGTGTGCACCTTCAGGAGGCGGGAAGAATATGTGTGGCAGTTTTTCCTCATTAGCACACTCAGTTAGTTAGTTATCACTCTGCTGCAAAACGTAATTAACTAGATGAGTTTCAATGCCTCGATTTGAGCATAATAATCTGAATTTGAGTTGTTTTGACTAGTTAAGATTTAGTTCACTTGTTCTGACTCGTTTCAATACATTTCGTCTTTATTTTAGGTTATTTCTTTGCCATTGGGGTAAGAAAATTGGTCTTACCGCAGTTTTACTTTCTTGTTTCAATCAAAATTACTGTAGAACCAGAAAGAAATGTCAATAAACTGGCAAAGTGAACTTGATCAGATCAGGAAAAAAGTTCCAGTGGAGAGTTAGTATATTCCTCAGACTGTGTGATGAAAAGTGATTAGCTCACAGACTCCTGAGTTTCTGCTGAACGTCTCTCCTGTACCTTCTCCTCGTTGGCTCAGCACCGTGACCTGCTGCTCCACTCCCTCACAGACGCTCTGGATCAGGCTCCTCTGGACGCCACGGAGGTTTTCAAACGCCGCCGCAGAAAACACATGGGTCTGATGAGGCTGCGAGGCCACGAGCTTCAGCTGGGCTTCGTCTGCACCGCGGACTCCTGACAGACAAGGACCAGGGATTAGTTTAACCAGAGACACGAAACAAAACGAGTCACAGACAAGGACCAGGGATTAGTTTAACCAGAGACACGAAACAAAACGAGTGACAGACAAGGACCAGGGATTAGTTTAACCAGAGACACGAAACAAAACGAGTGACACACAAGGACCAGGGATTAGTTTAACCAGAGACACGAAACAAAACGAGTGACAGACAAGGACCAGGGATTAGTTTAACCAGAGACACAAACAAAACGAGTGACAGTCAAGGACCAGGGATTAGATTAACCAGAGACATGAAACAAAACGAGTGACAGACAAGGACCAGGGATTAGTTTAACCAGATACATGAAACAAAACGAGTGACACACAAGGACCAAGGATTAGATTAACCAGAGACACGAAACAAAATGAGTGACACACAAGGACCAAGGATTAGATTAACCAGAGACACGAAACAAAACGAGGGACAGACAAGGACCAGGGATTAGATTAACCAGAGACATGAAACAAAACGAGTGACAGACAAGGACCAGGGATTAGATTAACCAGAGACATGATACAAAACGAGTGACAGACAAGGACCAGGGATTAGATTAACCAGAGACACGAAACAAAACGAGTGACAGACAAGGACCAGGGATTAGATTAACCAGAGACATGAAACAAAACGAGTGACAGACAAGGACCAGGGATTAGATTAACCAGAGACATGAAACAAAACGAGTGACAGACAAGGACCAGGGATTAGGTTAACCAGAGACACGAAACAAAACGAGTGACAGACAAGGACCAGGGATTAGATTAACCAGAGACACGAAACAAAACGAGTGACAGACAAGGACCAGGGATTAGATTAACCAGAGACATGAAACAAAACGAGTGACAGACAAGGACCAGGGATTAGGTTAACCAGAGACACGAAACAAAACGAGTGACAGACAAGGACCAGGGATTAGATTAACCAGAGACACGAAACAAAACGAGTGACAGACAAGGACCAGGGATTAGATTAACCAGAGACATGAAACAAAACGAGTGACAGACAAGGACCACGGATTAGGTTAACCAGAGACACGAAACAAAACGAGTGACAGACAAGGACCAGGGATTAGGTTAACCAGAGACACGAAACAAAACGGGAAAAGAACTCCGACTCAAATGTGGATGTGCTTTCAACTGAATAAAGACAACAGGGACGTGATGTTGAGTTTCAAAACACAGACTATAACGTAACATTTTACGCTTATGCACTTTGACACATTTAAGTGGGAAGTACGTGGGCTGGAGAAACCATGTACAAGAGCCGATTTCCTCCAACCAGACTCAGCGGGAAGGGGAGGGAGTGGGGGTGAACATGTGCATTTGTTTTGTTCGCATTTACAACCAAGTGAGTCCCGATCCGAGTGTGTTTTCCCCAGAAACGTTTGACTTTACAATATACGAAAGAAGGGCAAAATAAATTTCATTCCATTTCTAGAAGCAAAGTCAGGTATAGCTCCTTTAAAGGGGGGTATTATGTAAAATCGACTTTTTCAAGCTTTATATCATGTTATGATGGCATTCCCTCATTAAACACATGCCTGGAGTGTTGCCTTGACTCATTCACATATTTTTGAGTAATCAGTAAAAACTTAGACGGCAGCCATTTTAGGTGTAGCTATCAGTCCTCCTAGGAACGCCCCCACCTCCTGGAGACGCCTCTGGACCTTTCGTCACCAGCCAAGCCACCAACCACTGCTCCTCAGCTCAGCAGAGCCCCTCCCCGCACAGTAGTGTTGTTTAGATGCCACAGCAGTGTGCTGAAGGGGGCGTGTCGGAAAGCTTCTTAAAGAGACAGAGGCCTATTTCAAGACGTTCAGTACAGCCATTTTGAGAGAGCAATTTTATTCAAGGCAGTTATTTTAATTCACTGCATATACAGACCAACAGAAGGTTACGTCATCATTGTAGTATGCTATAGACTGGTGCTATGTGATTGAAAAAAGCATAATACCCCCTCTTTAAGAGAGAACACAACGCGATGTAAAGGAGGAAATGAATGTCAGCAGTGCTCCCATCAGAGCGGTCGCCCTCTCACAGGTGGCGAAGGTGCAAAGATACAAAGCTCGTCACTTGGACAACTGATATATTTGTTGAATCAGGTACAGCTGTTTCACTGCTTTGACAAAGACATAAAGGTCGAAACGTGTCGGAGTTTCAATAAAACGACCAAATCCAGACCGGAAACTTTTTCTCCAAATACGCTGAAATGTGACATTCTGAGTCTTGTGTTTAAAGGGTTTTGTTTTGGTCACTGATCCTCTTTGTCAGACGATCTGCTTCAGTTTAGGAAAGTCTGGCTCTGACGAACTGCGTTTATGAAAACCACACGTTTCTTTCCAGAGTCGTTTGAGCTGAATCTGGAAAGTGTGACGCGCTTCATAAACTCCGACGGCTTCCACTGAAACACGGAGCGAAACATGTTCTGCAGCCGACACTGGCTCTGAAGCTTCAGACCGAGGTTCAGAAGGAAGAGTTCCTCCTCTATAATACCATGAACATTTACAAACAGAAGTTAATCATCACTCAGGGGTAAAAATGATCAGCACGGTGATTACTTTTATGATTATTCACGTGATTACTCTGCTTTACAACAAATGTGGCGTCTAAGTGAGTTTCCATTTGTGCAGATTTTTTATTTGTTTCATATATTTATATATTCATCCATATTCATTTCTTTGCAGGGTCATACATTAATATGAACTGTAGGGTGGTCCTTAATCCCATGTACATTTTCAAATTATTATTTTTTAAGCTCCAACCCCTGAATTTTGTTCGAATAGTCACAAAATCTCCCCTTTCTAATTCCAAGCACATTTAGCCCCGCCTCTTTGACCTTGACGTTTGCACCTAATGTGTTGTAGAATTGTGTTCTAAAGACTAAACTCCAAATGTTCCATGTTGTGTTAAAATATAAATAATCCATTAACATTTGCTTAAAACAACTACAAAATAGGTATTAAAGACACTGCAGATGAACAGAGAAAATGTTCAAATTTAAAAATATCAATTGTAAACTGGCTGATCATTAGTGACATGAATATGAGAAAAAAATGTATTGCAAGTTTTTTGTCATTTTATGTTTTCAGTAAAATAATAAGATCTAAAAATGCCCAAAATGACCCAACGAAATCTAAATTATGGATCAAGCCAGGTTTAAATTTATCATTTTATTTCATTGATATATTTGTTACAAAGACTTTTCAGAGGGGATTCTTTCTTTTCTATATTTCTTTTCACTTTCTTTTCGAGTTGTTCATTCCCAAATACAAAGCATCTCCTTAGGGTAGAACTTCAGGGTCGATGAGGCAGCGGTAAATGTCATCCAACTGAGAAAACACTTCACCAGGACACTTTTCTCTACTGTTGCAATGAAGTCCAAAGGTTTGGAGCTTAAAGGAACAGGCCACCGTTTTTACATACTGAGATATGTTCTTACCTTAGACGAGTTCATCTGTACCATTAATAATACTAGGAGTAATTCGGTGTCCGCACAGTAAAGTGAAGATATCACTGCGCGATGCCGAATTACTCCTGGTATTATTACGCCTTACAATATAGTTCCCCTTTTTATCCGCTTAGAAAATCCACATGTTTAATTTTGTGTAATTATACTTTATAGTTACACTTCATGTAACCATATTTAAATAGGGAAAACGTGGAAGAGTTTGGTAGCTTCTATCTTCACCTCGTTTGGAGCTATAGAGGAGAAGAGAGAGGCTAAATGCTAACGCCGTCTGTGTTTACGTGACTGAAGACACACGTGAAGACCAGACAGGTACACATGAACTCGTCTAAGCTCAGGTAAGAACATATCTCAGTATGGAAGAACACTGGCCTGTTCCTTTAAATGTTCTAAATTTCCATTTTAAGGACCACCCTAATGTGCATGAGTGAAAAGGAGCATGAATACGACATTGTCTCATTGTCCTTTTGCGTTATTTTGGTACAAACAAGTGTGTGTCATTGGTTATCAGATAAGAGCCAATGTTCTGTGCCGGTCAGAGCACAATAATCCCTCACTGTCATATGAACAGGAAAACCTTGGATCTGCGCCTTTACTCTTGCCTTGGGACATTCCTTTTTAAATATCACAGTATCATAATAAGACTCATATGTACAGCGTTACAAAAGGCTGTCCTAACAAACCCCTAAAACCCAGACCTTGAAGCGATAAACGTTGACTAAACGCCAACACCTGTGATTGTTGAAAATATGGATCAGTCTCGGTCTTTCATGACGTGGTCCTGGCGCTGCGTTCACTGACCCCCGTCCGCTCCGGTGTTTGAAGTCTCTTCATGTTTCCATTCCTCTGCGATGAGTCGGTGATTGGTCACAGCTGAGTCCGACGTCCATAAAACTCACTCTACACTTTATATAAACCAGGAGCGAAAGTCCAAGAGTCCAGGCCAGGTTCGAACGGCAGCAGCATATTTAAGGCTCTCTTAGGTTCTTCTGAATCTGCCACCACGTTTAGTGTTTTCAGTTCTTCTGTTATTTGACCGTGGATAGAAAAGAGACTGAAATGTGTCTGTTCACTGGAGAAAGAATCATCATAGTTACCTGTCACTTCTAAGTCGTATTTTTGTCCATTTTGTGTCGTCTTGTTGCTCTAATGTTTGCATTTACTCCACTACATTTCTACAAAGGCTCCAAAGTCAAGCGTCCACTTGTCCTAAAGACTAATAACACACACTCTATGAACAGCAGGTGGCGCTAAAACGAACTAAATAAAGCTTATGGCAGAGACACAGATGTACAAAATAAAAGAGCACAGTCCATAAAAAGCCCTTGAACTCTGTGGGAGTGGAACCTGAGACCGTCCCGCTGTGAGGCCGGGGTTAACCACTCTGCCACCGCCTGTGTCTCTGTGATGATGAAGATGAAGTGATGAAGATGAAGTGATGAAGATGAAGTGATGAAGATGACGTGATAAAGATGAAGTGATGAAGATGAAGTGATGAAGATGAAGTGATGAAGATGAAGTGATGAGATGAAGTGATGACCCAGAGAGAGAAACTTTTACCCAAACTACAGTCATTGTCTTTTAATCCTTCCTCACAGGTGAAGAACCTGGGCGTGATCTTTGACTCTGAGCTGACTTTTATTCCACACATTAAGAATATCACAAAGATAGGTTTTTACCATCTAAAGAACATAGCCCCGCCCCATTCTCTCTCGGGCCAACACGGAGACGCTGATGCTTTTATCACCAGTCGTATCGACTACTGTAATGCCCTGCTCTCTGGTCTTCCCAAAAAGAGTATCTCAGGTTTACAACTTTTACAAAATTCAGCAGCTCGTGTCCTGACAAAGACCAGGAGGCGGGACCACATTACACCAGTTTTAGAGTCGCTGCATTGGCTCCCGTGTGTTTCAGGATCGATTTTAAAGTTCTCTTAATGGTTTTTAAATGTCTTAATGGTCTTGGTCCTTCTTATCTTTCAGAACTGCTTTTACCTTATGAACCTTCACGGCCCCTTCACTCCTCCGGCAGGGGTCTCCTAGTTATTCCTAAAGTCAACAAAAAGACTCACGGCGAGGCGTCTTTCCAATATTATGGCCCTCGCCTCTGGAACGACCTGAGGAGGAGCTCAGGACCACAGAGAACGTTCATGTTTTTAAGAGCAGGCTCAAGACCCACATTTTTAGCTTAGCTTTTAACTGATATTTAATATATATATATATATATGTATATATATATATATATATATATATACTGTATATATATGGATGTATGATGCAGCTCGTATTGTTTTAAATGTTGTAATCTGTAAAGCACTTTGTGATATGATATTTTCGGTATGAAAAGCGCTTTATAAATAAAGTTTGATTGACTGAAGTGATGATGAGTCAGAGACAAAGGAAACTCCATAAAACCTGCCTTCACTCGCAGCAAAGGAATCCTCTGACATCAGCGGAGACGAGGACGAGTACTATCACTACTAACTACTACTACTGCAGTACTACTACTATTATTACTACAGTACTACTATCACTGCTACTACAGTACTACTACTATTATTACTGCAGTACTACTATCACTGCTACTACAGTACTACTACTATTATTACTGCAGTACTACTATCACTGCTACTACTACTACAGTACAACTACTGCTTCTACTACTATACTACTACTGCAAAAGCTACTAAACAACCACAGTACTACTACTACTACTACTACTGCGACAAGTAGTGCAACTAAAACTAATGCTCCTTCAAAAGCTACTGCTACAGCATAATCTACAACTACTACTGCTCCCGCCAAATATACTGCAAAATATACTGCTACTACAAAACTTACTCTTACTGCAAAATATGCTGCAAAATCTAATAAATATCGGGGCTGGGCACCGATAAAAATATCGAAAGTAGATCCACGTGTTGATGCTGTTGGTGCAGGGACACGATTAAAGGAAGTGACTTTGTTTCAGCCCAAATAAATGATACAAATGTAATGGACATTATCTTTGTATGAAATAAATGGTTCTGTTTTCTGGTTCTAGACGACAAATATTTTAGTAAAAGTGTAGAAAAAAAGTATCGTTCAGGTATGGAACAAAAGAAAAGTAAATATACCCAGCCCTAAACATGATAAACATGATTCGTATTGTGATACCGTCTTAATGAGGAATGTCCCGGTAAAGATAAAGGTAAAATGGCACTTTTAAAGGACACAAAGATGATTTACATGGAGGACAGAAGAATAAAGATACGGACTGGAGAGCAGTAACAGAGATTAGGAGCGGCACGGTAGCGCAGTGGTTAGCGCTCGTGCTTCACAGCTAGAAGGTCCCAGGTTCGATTCCCACCGGGCCTTTCTGTGTGGAGTTTGCATGTTCTCCCCGTGTCTGCGTAGGTTTCCTCCGGGTACTCCGGTTTCCCCTACCACTAAAAACATGTACAATAGGTTCCCCTCTGGGGCCAGGACTCCCCTGCAAAAGAGATTCTTAATCTCAGTGGGACTTTCCTGGTTAAATAAAGGTCAAATAAATAAACAATTTTTTTGAGGAACAGGTGGTCCCTGAGGTTCTGTGCATGGATTTGGTGATGGGTTTGAAGATCTATAACGACGGCTACTGCTGCAAAATGTACTGCGTCATGGAGGAATCCACACTGACATGTCTACAGCTGATGTTCCTCCTGTTAAAGCGTTTGAATCCACACTGGACATGTCTACAGCTGATGTTCCTCCTGTATTAAAGCGTTTGAATCCACACTGACATGTCTACAGCTGATGTTCCTCCTGTATTAAAGCGTTTGAATCCACACTGACATGTCTACAGCTGATGTTCCTCCTGTATTAAAGCGTTTGAATCCACACTGACATGTCTACAGCTGATGTTCCTCCTGCATTAAGTGTTTGAATCCACACTGACATGTCTACAGCTGATGTTCCTCCTGCATTAGAGCGTTTGAATCCACACTGACATGTCTACAGCTGATGTTCCTCCTGCATTAGAGCGTTTGAATCCACACTGACATGTCTACAGCTGATGTTCCTCCTGTTAAAGCGTTTGAATCCACACTGACATGTCTACAGCTGATGTTCCTCCTGCATTAAAGTGTTTGAATCCACACTGACATGTCTACAGCTGATGTTCCTCCTGTTAAAGTGTTTGAATCCACACTGACATGTCTACAGCTGATGTTCCTCCTGTTAAAGTGTTTGAATCCACACTGACATGTCTACAGCTGATGTTCCTCCTGCATTAAAGCGTTTGAATCCACACTGACATGTCTACAGCTGATGTTCCTCCTGTATTAAAGCGTTTGAATCCACACTGACATGTCTACAGCTGATGTTCCTTCTGTATTAAAGCGTTTGAATCCACACTGACATGTCTACAGCTGATGTTCCTCCTGTATTAAAGCGTTTGAATCCACACTGACATGTCTACAGCTGATGTTCCTCCTGTATTAAAGCGTTTGAATCCACACTGACATGTCTACAGCTGATGTTCCTCCTGCATTAGAGCGTTTGAATCCACACTGACATGTCTACAGCTGTTTCCTCCTGTTAAAGTGTTTGAATCCACACTGACATGTCTACAGCTGATGTTCCTCCAGTTAAAGTGTTTGAATCCACACTGACATGTCTACAGCTGATGTTCCTCCTGTTAAAGTGTTTGAATCCACACTGACATGTCTACAGCTGATGTTCCTCCTGTTAAAGTGTTTGAATCCACACTGACATGTCTACAGCTGATGTTCCTCCTGTTAAAGTGTTTGAATCCACACTGACATGTCTACAGCTGATGTTCCTCCTGCATTAGAGTGTTTGAATCCACACTGACATGTCTACAGCTGATGTTCCTCCTGCATTACAGTGTTTGAATCCACACTGACATGTCTACAGCTGATGTTCCTCCTGTATTAAAGCGTTTGAATCCACACTGACATGTCTACAGCTGATGTTCCTCCTGCATTACAGTGTTTGAATCCACACTGACATGTCTACAGCTGATGTTCCTCCTGCATTAAAGTGTTTGAATCCACACTGACATGTCTACAGCTGATGTTCCTGCTGCATTAAAGTGTTTGAATCCACGCTGACATGTCTACAGCTGATGTTCCTCCTGTATTAGAGCGTTTGAATCCACACTGACATGTCTACAGCTGATGTTCCTTCTGCATTAAAGCGTTTGAATCCACACTGACATGTCTACAGCTGATGTTCCTCCTGCATTAGAGCGTTTGAATCCACACTGACATGTCTACAGCTGATGTAACGGCGCTGATCAGCTTCATATTCTCAGGCTGACATCATGTTATTATTAATGTTAGCGCTGTCAGCTACTGCACAGAGGGACGTGTCCAAACAGAACAGCTGCAGGACGAACCACCGCCACCGAACATCAGGAGGTTTAATGAGTTTACAGGAGTTCAGGCCTGGAGCTTTACTGAAGGAGGTGAAGAGTGAGACACGTCCAGCTGTCTGAGATTCAACCCCATGAGACCAAACGCTTCATATTCAGTTTATAAAGTATTTCCACTTCCAAGCCCCGATAGATCCAGGTCAAATCAGGGCTGAGACTTTCTCTAACTGCGACTAAACTGGGTCTGAACGAAATGAAGTGCTTTTAACCCAACAGTCCCCTTTAACCTCTTAACCCCCACCTGAACCAAGCATAGTTTCTACAAGTTTGGCTTCACCCAAATCTAAAAGCTTCTGGAAAAAAGCAACAAAAATGTGACAAAAAGAACTCTTGCAAAGGCCTTCATGAGCTTTTGAAGCGAGGCAACGTTCTCTCCCATTTAGAGAAACTGCGTACAGATATTGGTTTTCTACAGGAGACCCACCTCCAGAAAAAAACCCACTGTAGATAAAGAAAAATAAAGTGACAAAAAAAACACATTAAAAAAAGAAAAGAAAACACGACAAAAACACGACAGAAGAGTTGGGATCAGTTTTGTTGCTCTGTTGCTCTCCAGTCCAGAAGCTTTTAGATTTGGGTAAAGCCGAAGTGGAGAAAATGAGCTCAGTTAAGGCGGGGGTAAGAAGTTCATGGAGCTGCTGTGTGATCCCTACACTGTCACTCACTGCTCGCTCTCTCATCATGAGGTTCTTCTGTGCAGAGTCCGACACTGAGCCTGGACTTCATCATCGTGTGCTGTAGTGGTGACGTCAGCGATGGCACTGCTGAAAGTAAATACTTCACTTTTTACACTATGAGGCTTCACTTGCCAGGGGTTTCAGTCCTTTTTCTGCTCGCCCTTCCTTCTTTCTTTGTGTTATATGAATAAGCCCTGGACTCTCTTGCTGTCACACCTGCCTGCACCAGCACCTCTCCGTGTGACATAGGGTTAGGTTAGGTTAGGTTTCTTTATTCGTACCCGTAGGTAAATTTGTCTTGCAATTCTGAGAACTAGTCAACATTAAAACACATTATACAAAGATAAAACACCACGTACATGTTTAAGTATAAACTTGTAAGGGCTCCAGATACTAACAGGATGTGCCTAAGATACAACAGAAATTTAAGTCACTGGACAATAACAAAGATAAGAAGCCGTGTCAGGGGCGATTAGATCCCTACTTGTTCATCAAGGAAATGGCAGCGGGAACGAAGCTTTTACTAAAACGATTCGTATGGCTTATTGGCATTATCTTATCTTCTGCTTCTGCCAACAGTCACCAATATTATTTAAATACGAACAAATATTGTGAGTGTTGTAGTATATTCTTTTGCTGTTGTTTCTTTATTTTGCTGTTGTTGTTTTTTATTATTGTTCTTTATTATTTGTTGTTACCTTGCCCTATGTTCCCTTGTCTATGATTTGTTTTTGATTTGTTACGTTCCTTGCTTTGATTGTTAATGTGAATGCAGTGTTAATTCTGTCGACTAAATTATTTAGTCTTAATTTTAGTCAAAGTGATATTTTTGTGACTAAAATTGGACTAAAACTAAATTAAACGTTTTTTATGAGACTAAAACTATGACTAAAATGTCCAGATATTTTAGTCGACTAAAATAAGACTAAATATAAATAAAAAGGAGAGACTAAAATCATCCAAACTTCTATGACCGTCTGAAAGAGCCTCAGATCATGTAAATCCTCTGCCAAAGGAGCAGCTCCATGAAGCAGAGGAGCTGATTAAATATGATTATAAAGAATATTATAAATGTAAAGTCCACTAAATTTACTTGCAATAATAGTCGACTAAAACTAGACTAAAATTTAAGATTTTTTTTTTTTTTTTACTAAATCTCGACTAAAATTGAATTACATTTTAGTCAAAAGACTAAGACTAAAACTAAATTAAAATATGTTGTCAAAATTAACACTGTCTGAACGTTATTGTTTTAATTTTGGGGTGGGCGCTTATAAGCCTTTTGCTTCGGCCGACTCCTTTTGAGCAGACCTACTAATAAATAAATAAATAAAATAAACAGCCGGAACAACAACACTAAATGCCTTTGCAGCTCGGTCAAGGGCCATGTGACCCTCACAGCTCCTCCAACTCACTGACAGAACAATCTTAACCAACATCATTACAGTGGGAGTAGGTATGATAGCAATGAGAAACATGATACATTTGAAGATGATATTTTTATATATGTATGTCTAAAACACTATGACTATTTAAAGAGTAACTAAACACCAAATCCAGTTTTTTTTACTGATAAACTGTGTTGTCTACTGGTCCCTGACATTATTCTGACATTATAGCGCAAACATGTGTTAAATCTTTGGCCTGAAAACGAATGGGTTGCGCCCCCTTCAGGGTAAACTCTGCTACTAAATTAGAATGTCCTGATTGGCTGGAGACGTGTCCACGGCCTCCACAGAACGTCATAAGCCGCACCAGCTCCACACATCGTCACTCACCCCCACACGTCCCCCCCAAACCTCAGAGACGCCTCTTTCACAGTGAGGAAAGGCTTTGGCCCATTTAGGTTCTCTTTAAGTAAATCAATAGAATGGTGACCAGCATGGTAATATAAGCAATGATAAAAATAAGAGAAAACTATCAAACTAAGCAAATACACAAATCACAAACCTTTCTATTTTCGCTCTATGTTTTCAACCTGTGACATGTAAAAGCTTCGAATTCTCAATGCTGATGATCAATAATTGTATTTTGAATATGGGGTGGGCACTTATAAGCTTTCTTGCTTCGGCCTACTCCTTTTGAGTTATTATTTATTTTATTTTTGGGGGGTTTTGTGTGATAAATGTAAATGTAATGATGAAGCAGGACAGTCCGACCGCAGCATCTGTTTACTTACTGGTGCAGGAAAGGCCACATTTATTGTTTTTATCTCCAAAACAA
The DNA here is from genome assembly GCA_007210695.1 of Neogobius melanostomus. Classification (NCBI taxonomy): domain Eukaryota; kingdom Metazoa; phylum Chordata; class Actinopteri; order Gobiiformes; family Gobiidae; genus Neogobius; species Neogobius melanostomus. The sequence goes on from VHKM01000414.1 coordinate 481,782, forward strand.
CAAAATCCAATCAAAAATCGAGCTCGATCAATATGAGGAAAATAATCGTGATTTCTTTTTTTGTTTTGTCCGAAAATTTCCCGACGACAAACACAACTTAAAGTGCATGATGAAACTTTTCTCAAGATCAATAAAGTCTAAAGATTAGAAAGGACCGGCAGTCGGGACGTGGACCACAGGTTCAGAAACACTCCTCTAGACCAGGAGTTCCCAAACTGTTCAGGCCGTGACCCCAAAAATCACTAGACCAACAACCGGGGACCCCCCCACTGAAAAACATGATGATACATTCAGGTGCAGGACATTTAACATCTGCTTTGGATTAAGAGCGTGCAGGCGATTACCCTCATGTTTTATGTTTGTGGGTGCATGGTTCGGGACAGAGGGGGTTTAAGGTAAAGGTTTGGGGGTTTAAGGTAAAGGTTTGGGGGTTTAAGGTAAAGGTTTTTGGGAGTTCGGGACAGAGGGCGTTTGGGCCTCTGACTCACCCACAGTGAAGACCTCCACTCCGCTCTCCCTCAGCGCCCGGGCCTGGGCCTCACTGGGACGATCTGTGACCACGACCAGGACTTTGGGAAACCAGAGCGAGCGCCGGCCTCAGGGAGGAACTGCTGCAGGACGAGGCTCACAGCGCCCCCTGGAGGACAGAGAGAGGAGTTTAGACAGGAGAGAGACGAGACCTAGAGCCGTCAGCATTAACCTCAACGATGCACATTTATATTGATGATGATGGTGCGTTCAAGGCGACTGGTAAATTTACCACCTCTCACTTAGAAAAATGCCTCGGCGCCGCTTGATGTGGTAATTACAACTTGTAAACTCGGAGACCTCCAGACTACTACGAGTTCAGATTCAAATGAAGGCAGTGATTATTTTGTATATAAAATCGATTAATGCTGGAGGGGCAAGACCGTTTAAAACGTTAAAAATTAAACAGGCATCCAAGAACCTCTGATAACTATCAAAATCTAAAATATTATACTTACTTTATCAAAACTACTGCATCAGTGACGTGAGCGTTACTTTGGTCACTGTCATTAATATAATCTTATTTAGCATGTTTTGATTTATATGTTTGTGTAAAAACGTTCATATAACGTTAGCATCGTATGAGCTAACTGTTGTAGCATTAGCCGTTTTGTTTTATAGTTTAATCAGCTGAACGCTCTGAGCTCATCAGGCATTTTCAAGTATCTCTCTCTAACCCCTCCCACTCACCTGTGTGGGCGTGTCTTTACTCTCTAACCCCTCCCTCTCACCTGTGTGGGCGTGTTATCTCTCTCTAACCCCTCCCTCTCACCTGTGTGGGCGTGTTATCTCTCTCTAACCCCTCCCTCTCACCTGTGTGGGCGTGTTATCTCTCTCTAACCCCTCCCACTCACCTGTGTGGGCGTGTCTTTACTCTCTAACCCCTCCCACTCACCTGTGTGGGCGTGTCTTTACTCTCTGACCCTTCCCTCTCACCTGTGTGGGCGTGTTATCTCTCTCTAACCCCTCCCTCTCACCTGTGTGGGCGTGTTATCTCTCTCTAACCCCTCCCTCTCACCTGTGTGGGCGTATTATCTCTCTCTAACTCCTCCCTCTCACCCGTGTGGGCGTGTCTTTACTCTCTAACCCCTCCCTCTCATCTGTGTGGGCGTGTCTTTACTCTCTAACCCCTCCCTCTCACCTGTGTGGGCGTGTCTTTACTCTCTAACCCCTCCCTCTCATCTGTGTGGGCGTGTCTTTACTCTCTAACCCCTCCCTCTCATCTGTGTGGGCGTGTCTTTACTCTCTAACCCCTCCCTCTCACCTGTGTGGGCGTATTCTCTCTCTCTAACCCCTCTCTCTCATCTGTGTGGGCGTGTCTTTACTCTCTAACCCCTCCCTCTCACCTGTGTGAGCGTATTCTCTCTCTCTAACCCCTCCCTCTCACCTGTGTGGGCGTGTCTTTACTCTCTAACCCCTCCCTCTCACCTGTGTGGGCGTGTCCTGGCTCTCCTCGTGGCGTTACCGCGGCGATGGCCTTCATGAGGGCGGGGCGGGTCATGTGATCGCTCAGGCTGAACTCGGCACGCGCCCGGTCGCTGTAGGAGGTGACCACGCCCACTCTGGTGTTGTCGGGGCGACGGCGAAGGCGCCGGCGACGGCGGAGAAAAGAGACTTCACGTGTTTGAGCTCAGACGGCGACGGAGGCGACGAGACGTCCACGAGGAGGAGGAGATCAGAGACAGACGTCACGGGGCACTCTGAGGAGAGAGTATTACATTACTACAAATACTACAAATACTACAAATACTACTACTACAGGTCAGAGACAGACGTCACGGGGCACTCTGAGGAGAGAGTATTACATTACTACAAATACTACAAATACTACAAATACTACTACTACTACAGGTCAGAGAGGGCGGAGACTGAGCACTCTGAGGAGAGAGTATTATATTACTACAAATACTACAAATACTACTACAACAGGTCAGAGAGGGCGGAGACTGAGCACTCTGAGGAGAGAGTATTACATTACTACAAATACTACAAATACTACTACAACAGGTCAGAGAGGGCGGAGACTGAGCACTCTGAGGAGAGAGTATTACATTACTACAAATACTACAAATACTACAAATACTACTACTACAGGTCAGAGAGGGCGGAGACTGAGCACTCTGAGGAGAGAGTATTACATTACTACAAATACTACAAATACTACAAATACTACTACTACTACAGGTCAGAGAGGGCGGAGACTGAGCACTCTGAGGAGAGAGTATTATATTACTACAAATACTACAAATACTACAAATACTACTACTACTACAGGTCAGAGAGGGCGGAGACTGAGCACTCTGAGGAGAGAGTATTACTACGTGACATAACTGTGGATTATTGCCATTGCCTGAAATAAATGAAAATGAACTATTTCTTTTTCTCCTGGTTGTTCTTTTCTCGTTTGCCTCCGAGCGTTTTTAGGGCCGAGAAACGATTTCTACGAGACGAGACACGATTTTGACAAGATTATTAATCATCATTAAAGATTAAAGATTTACTTTAACTGAACAATTGAACGAAATATTATGGTAACTTTGGTGGGTATATATTATTTATACTGCGCATTTCATACACAAGGCAAGTCAATGCGCCTCACAAAAGAAGATATACGAAATTACAATGAGGTTAAGTTAAGGTAAAGCACATATAGAAACATCCAGACATGGGAAACACACAGCACACAAGGTCACATGGAGGGAGGGGACGGACGACCTGCCAGTGACCAGGGGGCGGGGCTGAGGAAACGTGTTGAGGCAGACGCAGAACAATGGGGGCGTGGTTAGGGAGGGGCTATGTGTGTGCGGTTATTTGCATGTTGTCTTTCCTTTGGCACCAGGTCTGTTAAGTTTTGGGAAAGTTCCTGTATGATTTAGCTTTAGGTTTAAGTTTCAGTTTTTCCAGTCTTCCAAAGGGAGCGCGTCATTAAGTCCTTTTTCCATCTCTAACAAATCTTGTCCCGTAGTTAGCCAAGCTCTGTCTCCAAGCACCAGGATATCTCTGGCCTTGACACAGTTTTTCTCTCCATCTTTGTTTTGACTTCTTGTTCTGTTTTTCTCTGACTTTCTCTGTTAGTTAAACTCGTGGTAAAAATCTGTTTAACTTTATTCCAGGTGCATTTTTACCAACAGTCTGAAAGTCAGTGTTTTGCAAAATATGATCCGGAGAGCTCAGTCCTTATCAGGTTTAGCTCCGTGGCTTGGCCTTGAAGGGAAGTGTTGACAGTGTAGGAGAGATAATTTAATGGCTTAAATTTCTGTTGTATCTTTGGCACATCCTGTTAGTATCTGGAGCACTTACAAGTTTTATATTTAAACATGTACTTTGTGTTTTATCTTTGTATAATGTGTTTTAATGTTGACTAGTTCTCAGAATTGCAAGACAAATTTACCTACGGGTACGAATAAAGAAACCTAACCTAACCTAACCTAACCTATCAGTCCAGCTGCTTCAAACCTCCTCTCAGGAGGAAGAGAATTATTATAGAATAGTTCATACATTTATAATGAATTAGCTTTTACTTGTCTCAGCTTTAGTTCAGTTCTCCAGAGCAGGAAGTTCCTTCACAGTTCAACCTTTTCCTCTCAGAAATATAAATATATTGTCCGTCTGCACAGTGAGCTGCCAGGTCGTACAGAACAGTTACTTTCCTGTGTAATCACTCGGTCACTCCCTGCTCCAAAGTGCTCGTTCATTTTAACGGACAGCAGCTTGGTCCGATTACAAACTGCTGTCATTCCATATTTCTGATCTACAATGAGTGTAATGATGCAGCGGTAAAATAAAGTAATAATCCACAGCATTAATATTAATATTAATGATATTGGTCCATAAGCCTAAGTATTGTTACATTATTTGACTAGTTTATGTTTTAAGGGCTTTTCAGCCTGGAGACTAGTTAGAGATTAGTTAGAGATTAGTTAGAGATTAGTTGGAGACTCGAGTTGCTGCTGGTCACAGAGATGTCTCCGAGACGTCCCCTGGTGAGTCTCCAGGTCTCGGTGTAAATGAACCGGTTCGATTTGAGTGGAGACGCCACATGGTCTCCGAGAGGTCTCTGCATGATCTCAAGCAGCTGTGGCAACGTTGTAAATGCTATACGACCACATTAGTCCAGTGCTCCGGTCTCTGCACTGGCTTCCTGTCACTCAGAGAATAGAATTTAAAACAGCTCTGCTTGTGTACAAGTCTTTTCATGGTTTAGCACCAAAGTCCATCTCTGACATGTTAGAGCCGTATGAACCATCTCGGGCCCTGAGAACTTCAGGGAGGGGTCTCCTGGTGGTTCCCAGAGTCAATAATAAACACGGTGAGGCTGCGTTTCAGTTTCATGCAGCTAAAATCTGAAACAGTCTTCATGAGGATGTGAGACAGGCCTCAACTCTGACAATGTTCAAATCCAGGCTGAAAACAGCTCTTTTTACCCGTGCATATGAAAACTGAAAGTATTTATCTGCACTCTTGCCTTTTACTGTCATTGATTAACTTTATGTTGATGTTTTATTGATTTTATCTGTTTTCTTGTAATTTTCTGCAACTGTGAAGCACTTTGAATTGCCTTGTGTATGAATTGTGCTCTACAAATAAACTTGCCTTGCCTATATTGTTGTCCTCAGCCTGTGAGACGTTTCTGTGACGATACCGACTGACAGGTCTCAGAGACATCACAGGGACATCACAGAAATGTCTCACAGGTTGAGGACAACACATAGCGATGTCTCAGAGACCATGTGGAGTCTCAGCTGAAATCGAACCTGTTATTTTCACCGTGACCTGGAGACTTCCTTTATCTCCAGGAGACGTCTCTGTGACCAGCAGCAACTCGAGTCTCTGAACTAGTCTCCAGGCCGGTGAGAAAGAGCCTTTGGATGAGGAGATGTTGAATGTCTCTCGTTTGTGAATGTTCCTTCCCTGCTTTAAAACCTGAAACGCAGTAATAATGAGAGAAATGATCATCGCCTCAAATAGAGCTGAGACTGAAGCGGAGACTGAAGAAGAGACTGAAGCAGAGACTGAAGCAGAAACTGAAGAAGAGACTGAAGAAGAGATTGAAGCAGAGACTGAAACAGAGACTGAAGAAGAGACTGAAACAGAGACTGAAACAGAGACTGAAGAAGAGACTGAAGGAGAGACTGAAGCAGAGACTGAAGCAGAGACTGAAGCAGAGACTGAAGGAGAGACTGAAGCAGAGACTGAAGAAGAGACTGAAGCAGAGACTGAAGGAGAGACTGAAGAAGAGACTGAAGCAGAGACTGAAGGAGAGACTGAGGAGAGACTGAAGCAGAGACTGAAGGAGAGACTGAAGAAGAGACTGAAGGAGAGACTGAAGCAGAGACTGAAGAGAGACTGAAGGAGAGACTGAAGAAGAGACTGAAGGAGAGACTGAAGCAGAGACTGAAGCAGAGACTGAAGCAGAGACTGAAGAGAGACTGAAGCAGAGACTGAAGCAGAGACTGAAGAAGAGACTGAAGCAGAGACTGAAGGAGAGACTGAAGAAGAGACTGAAGCAGAGACTGAAGGAGAGACTGAAGAGAGACTGAAGGCGAAGAGGACTGAAGAAGAGACTGAAGGAGAGACTGAAGAGAGACTGAAGAGAGACTGAAGAAGAGACTGAAAGCAAGAGACTGAAGAAGGAGAGACTGAAGAAGAGACTGAAGGAGAGACTGAAGAAGAGACTGAAGCAGAGACTGAAGAAGAGACTGAAGCAGAGACTGAAGGAGAGACTGAAGAAGAGACTGAAGAGAGACTGAAGAAGAGGAAGAGAGACTGAAGAAGAGACTGAAGCAGAGACTGAAGGAGAGACTGAAGAAGAGACTGAAGCAGAAGAGACTGAAGGAGAGACTGAAGCAGAGACTGAAGCAGAGACTGAAGAAGAGACTGAAGCAGAGACTGAAGGAGAGACTGAAGAAGAGACTGAAGGAGAGACTGAAGCAGAGACTGAAGGAGAGACTGAAGCAGAGACTGAAGCAGAGACTGAAGGAGAGACTGAAGGAGAGACTGAAGAAGAGACTGAAGCAGAGACTGAAGGAGAGACTGAAGAAGAGACTGAAGGAGAGACTGAAGCAGAGACTGAAGCAGAGACTGAAGGAGAGACTGAAGCAGAGACTGAAGGAGAGACTGAAGGAGAGACTGAAGCAGAGACTGAAGCAGAGACTGAAGGAGAGACTGAAGCAGAGACTGAAGCAGAGACTGAAGGAGAGACTGAAGCAGAGACTGAGGCAGTTTCCTGGTCGTGAATGAATCAGAGGAAAAGTTTTCGTCACTGATGGGTCGGAGCCAAAGCACAGCTCATAAACTACACTCAGAGACTTTCCACTTCAGCAGGACCAGGATGACCGGGACCAGGACCGGGACCAGGAGGAGTTTGAAAAGCACTTACTGATGGCTTGTGTGGGGGCGGGTCTCCGGGAGGTGTCTCTGCTGCCCCCGCTGGCCTGCACTGGAACAGCAACACAGAAACAACATTAGACTCATGGTGATCAGGTAAAACAAAAGCATATCTGCAGATAAACAGGGAGCGTGGGGGATTCTCGGGTCAGCTCGCTTATAACAGACTGTCCTATCATGTGACACCAAAGTATCTACTCCGACTTCTGCAGAACCGATGCCAAACAGAAACAGATCCCCTTTTCTCAGCAGCAGTGGGAGCGTCTGTGGAGCAGGGACAGTGCTGGTCCCGCCCCGGCTCTGTCCGCTCTGCTGCTCCATAATCTGTAACATCTGCCAAAACGGCTTTTATCATTTACAACAAACGGAGTAATACGGAGATGAGGAACAGCTGCCGGGATCCACTTTGTTTAGAGACAAAACGGAGAAACATTACTACCGCGATATGTCACTAAACCACTTGAGGAAAAAAGTCACGTTTCTGGTTCAAAGCTGGAAATAAATCAGGCAGAGATTCGAGTCTGCAGAGTGTGAAGTCTTATGGAGCGACTGAAGTGGAGATGTTGTTAAAGAGTTTGTCACGTCTGCACCAGGACTGCGTGTTACTGACAACAATGAAGATCTCAATGTTTATGGGACTTTCTCGTAAACAATGACAAAGCGAACCATGGGAAAAATGTAAAAATGTGCAGCAAACATCTACATTCACATGGCTTTGTCGCTCAAGAAGCTAATCCTGAACAGGCGACAAAAGGACAGAAAAAAAAAAAATATTCCAAGTTTTTGTTTTTTCCCTTTAATTATTTTTTTACCCCAATTTATTATATTTCCCACAAACTTTCTCCCATATGTTGCAATTTTTTCCCTTTTTTTTTAACCCAAATTTAGCCATTCCCCCTTATTTGTCCCCATTCTTTCCATATCTTCCCTAATCTTTTCCAAAATTTGTCGCCATCTTTAAATGTTTCCCCCAATTTCTTTTCCATTTCCCCCTTTTTAAATATATTATTCCACTTTTCTTTTTTTCCATTTCTTGACATTGCAGATTGATATTTCTTCCAAACAGCAGATCCGAGATGATCTTGTGGACCAGTGGTTTCCAAAGTGGGGTCCCAGATGATTTCAAGATGAAATAAAAATAAATATGCTACTGTTTTTAGTGTATTTATTAGTGTAAAACAGCATATGTGAAATCCCTTCAAATATTCAAACTAAACAGCTACAATTATAACTTGAAAGTATTAACTGGATTTTTTTTATTTTAAATGTTTTTATTTAAAAAATTCCAGAGTGTTGTTGAGTTCTGGAGTTTTTTATTTTATTTTAGTTCATGCAATTCTTATATTTGAAGAGTCTAGTGGCGCTAGGCTAGGGCTAGGCTAAAGCATTTCTATGGTATCAGTTAGCCTGCATTAAAAACAGTGTGACCCACTCCACAGTGCACCTGAGGTAAATCACTTATAACACCAGACTAACCATATAAATGTCTGTGTTAATAGAATCATTTAAAATAACTTATATTTGAGCAGCATCAGCTTCGTGGCTGTAAGCTAACGCAGCGGCGGAGTGATCTGCGAGAAAATAGTCCCTCAAAAAGCGGTAATTCATGTGATACAAGGTCAGTTATATTTCAAACATTATTCTATTAACACAGACATTTATATGGTTAGTCTGGTGTTATAAGTGATTTACCTCAGGTGCACTGTGGAGTGGGTCACACTGTTTTTAATGCAGGCTAACTGATACCATAGAAATGCTTTAGCCTTGCCCTAGCCTAGCGCCACTAGACTCTTCAAATATAAGAACTGCATGAATTTAAGAAAAAAATATCTCCAGACATCAACAACACTCTGGATAACTAGGAAATGAGGCCCAATGTCAATAATCCTGAAATATCCCTTTAAGACGGAATCACTTTATTTAATGGGGTCCCGAGTTGTTTACGTGTCAATTGTTGGGTTCTAGCCAAAAACGTTTGTGAACCCCTGTGGTGGACAATATTCCCCACCTCTAGTCTGCGCCCTGTGTAGATTCATTTGTCAGGCTTCACATAAACATGTCAGTATTGAATAAGCGTGGGAAAGACCAGGGAGCGCCGCCATGTTGGAGTCACTTCCTGGATAAATCTCCGGCTCAAAGCTTCAAAACGTCAGAGAATAAACATCGGAAAGAGAGAGTTTGGGCTGTTTTTACTCTGACATGTTTTAACTTGCAGGTCTCGACTTAAAGCTCTAAAAGGTTTTTCAGGGTTTATCCTTTAACTTCTAACACGATTCGTGAGCAAATTGTGTTTTCTTTAAATAAAAAAATGGATGTAAATGGGGAGAGTCAGGAATAAAGCTGAACTCCTCGTTTTGTGGCACATTCCGGATGAATTACAAATGGCAGCAGAATGACTTCACGTGTCAGAGATATTTGTCCAAAAGCGTTGAGCTCTAATAACTCCTCCCTGGTTCCGAACGTGGATAAAGCTCTATTGTCTGCGCGGATCCACAGGGAGGTCATTAGAGCGGTGGGGCTGCGCTCTTACATCATGTTTGGACTGTTATAAACTTTATTCTCTGGGTTTTACAGGTTATTGGGGAGATTCGATCTGGTCAGAGCGAACCAGAGCGGGGGCACTTTCACCGCGACGAGAGACTAATGTGCTAAAGACGAGCTGCGTCACGAACGACAGCTCCAAGTCTGACAGAAAGAGAAAGGATCGTAAAGTTTCAGAGCCAAACTTCAGTGTTTCCACGGATGCTTCTCCAAAGTGACCGAGCTCCGGGTTCAACAAATGACATCAGCCTTTCCACTAGATTTATATTTAAAACCAGCCCAAGAGCAGCTACTTCCACAAGATTCTTTTGTCTATTCGATTCATGAATGTACGGATGTTTCACAGACTCATTTGATCTGCCGTCACTGTGAAGCACTGGGTTTGTGCTCAATAAACCCAACTTACCTATCAGTTTAACCTTGCCAGGAAGCTGAATTTGTGGAATGTGGAGTTCTCACTTTAGAGTCTACACAATCATCAATCTGGCTTTTGTCAGCTAGTTTTCAGTTCTGGCAATATTACATTGAAGTGAAGAGTACTCGTACTGCAGTAACACAGCGGGTTAAGGACATAACTCGCCAAAGGAGAGTTGTGGAGAACGTCTCCACAACTCGGACCGATTGCACGCATACTATGGACCTATCTCACCGGCCTGGAGACTAGTTGGAGACTCGAGTTTCCGCTGGTCACACAGATGTCTCTGGCATTAAGGCAAGTCTCCAGGTCTCAGTAAAAATGAACAGTTTGATTTCAGCGAAGTCTCTGCATGGTCTTCGAGAGGCGTCCATGGTCTCAAGCAGCTATTTGTTGTCCTCAACCTGTGAGGCTTTTCTGTGACATCCCCGCATTGTCTCCGAGACCTGTCAGATACCAAGGAGATCTCAAAGAGTCGTAGTCCAGGGGTGCCCAAAATGGGGTCCGCGGGCCAAATTGGCCCGCCGGAACAATTCCATTGGCCCACCAGAGAGTGACCTACTTTTGGGCCAGTATGATTAATACTAACTGTCTCCCATTCATTCTCAAAGGTAAATATGGATGCAGTACACTTTTTGTCCACCAGCGTCAAATCGGGGGCGCTGTTTCACTCCTTTCACAAAGTTAAGGAAACACTGCTGTGTTGTCTTGGTGTTTATCAATCACAGAGCATTGTAGCACATTAACTCCCAGTTTTCTAACTTTTATTGCAAAGGTTGTTGACATCAGCAAAGGTACGTGTTAAAAATGGACGTATAAAAGAATTGATGCTGAAATGACACTTTCAAAATGACCTAATGTGGCATTTTCTTTGAGTTGCCAAATGAATGAGGTAAAGTCACTGTAGGTGCTATAGATACAGGTGTTGCTGTTGTTTACATTTTGCATTTGCTGCAATTGTTCTGTTCTATTAAAACTAGGCTTTTGCCATAGTTAATTAACATTTGTTTAAATGTAGCAGTTATTTGCATAGATAGAATCAAATGCAAATGTATAGGCTACCAACAAATAAAATAAAGTAACTTTTATTATTTGCAGTTATATGTGCTTAACGCTTCACATCGCCATGTTGGCCCACGACCCACAGGCACTTCTTCATTTTGGCCCTTGGAGACAAAAAGTTTTCTGCTGTCGTAGTCTCTTTGAGATCTGGTGTGCGACAGGACCTCTCAGAGACATTGCAGGGACGTCATAGACACATCTCTATGGTGGCGCAGATGGTAGAGCGGGTCATCTCATGATCGGAAGGTCGGGGGTTCGAATCCCGCCTCCTGAAGGTGCCCACTGTCGCTGTGTCCCTGGGCAAGACACTTCACCCTCCTTACCTCCAGTGTCTGAGTACACTGGTGTATGAATGAGAGAGTGAATGGGTGACTGTAAAGCGCTTTGAGTGCCTAATAAAGGTGGAAAAGCGCTATATAAGTTGAGACCATTTACCATTTATCTCAGCTGCTTGAGACCATGGAGACTGCTTGGAGACTTGAAAAGGTCTCCAAGCAGAGACCTGGAGACTCCATGATCAGCGGTAACTAAGTCTCCAACTAAACTCCAGGCTGGTTAGATAGGCCCTTTCCGCTTTCCTCTGGGAGTGACTGTGTGAGAGAAGCTTCATTCGACGGATGGAAATAATGAACCAACGTTTAAACTTCGATTGGATCTAAAGCAGTGGTTCTACATTAACTACTACTATGTACGTCTTATTGGGCTTACAGGGTTTTCCAATGCAGCAAAGGTGGAGTTAAAGTCTTATTGACGAGGTTCAGGAGCAGGACACGCTTCAACCAGCCCATTCCATCGCTGCCAACCTCTAATTATTACCCAGATCACCCTGTTTACACCAGCCATGCCCATTCAACACATGAAGCTGTCTCCTCTCGCCTCCCTGCTGGGCACACTCCCCCGCTCTCCTGCAGGAACACAGCCTCTCGATACTGGTTCTGTAAACATTTCCGAGAGATCCTTCAACCTTTCTGACCAAAACATTCAGACCCTCGATACTTGGTTTATCTCTTTAACATTCGCCAGAACCTCAATGGTCTCCGCCAAGCACATCTATTCATCATCATGTTCGTAGTTCCTTCTTTGGAGGATGAACAGTCTCTCCCAGCGATCATCTTCCTCTCATCTTTAATAAAGTCTTAATAGAACTTTCAGTTGTTCTTCAGCCCTAGTGGTGCGACTTTGACCCTTTGTCTGTGTTTGAGCAAAATGAGCAACAACAAAGAACTCTTACTGAAGTTTTGTTCTGTTTGAGGATCAGGGAATTGGTTTTAATCTGTACAACCTTGTATGAAAAGCGCTCTATAAATAAAGTTTGATTGATTGATTGATAATTCGAGAGAGCATCTTTCCTTTATTGGAGTAATATTTGACCTGTCGTATCTTTAACTTTAACGCTGGAAATGAGTCTCGTCTGAATGTTTTCCATCCCAAAGTTTTCGTGTTTGCGGCTCGTTGCTTTGATTTAGCTCCAAATATTTCTGTCATAAACAAGAGAGTCCTCGCGGTTCGAACTGAGCACGTGCAGAAACCGCGTCTGTTTGTTTGTTCTCCAGAAATGTGGATTATGTTTGGGTTTGATTGTGAGATAAACTCGAGCTCAGAGAGAGAGAGATATACGGAGACTGGACTCACGTGTGATCTGTCCCCACACGGGGCGCTCTCCCTCGGTCCATCGAAGGACACGACGGACACGGAGTAGTCCACCAGAGGAGACAGGGAGGTCAGGGAGGTGCGAGAGGCCGAGGGCGGGAGGAGCAGCTCCTGAAACGCTCCATCTGAAACAGGAACAACAGGCAGGGTTATTTAAGGCCTAGGATGTCCTTGAAAAGTGGATTCAACAGGCACTAAATCTAAAATGCTTGGAAAATATCGACATTACCCAACTCTTTTGACTGCACGACTTTGTTTTACAAGAATTATGGTCTTCAACACACTTAACCACAGCTTTGGCAGAAACTGTCCACATGTCTTTGCTCAAAAGTTTTTAATTTGCTTTTGTGGTACAAGGAATATAGTGTTTGGGCATCAAGGAGCAAAACATTTGACTTGTTGCTACTTCTATAAACCCTTTGAAGAACTTGGGATGGACCCTTATCCAAGTCCATTTTTCATAGTAGAACACAATTGTTTTTCCTGATCATTGTTGGGCAGGTTACTTTGAACGGTGTTGTGTTTTATAGTAATAGCTACAGCCTTAACGTGTGATGGGTTTTGTATTGCATGTACTGTTACGAAGTTACACTACTTTCAGTTCCTTAACACCTTTGACGAGATATGGCCTGAAGTGGTGTGATTCCTTTTCCCCATTCTCTCGTGTTTGTTTTGACGTTAAGCTCCTCCAGATCCTGTACATCGGTGTCCAACTTCATTTGGCATGCTGCATTTTGTTTGTTTGTAACTCGAGTTACTTGAATTGTAATGACTAATATATTGCCGTGTTTTGTAGGTGATATGTTGTATTCCTTGGCTACTGAAAAAGTAATCTATTTTGTAGCTTGTTACTTTTGTAATTATGTTACCCCCAACATGGCTTCTGACACTGCCTCTGATGTAGCAACAAATGCAATGTGTGAAACTGTGAAACTAAACTAAACTTTAGAGAACTGGGTTATTAGAACTGGGGTTATCAGAGAACTGGAGTTATCAGAGAACTGGAGTTATTAAAACTGGGGTTATCAGAGAACTGGAGTTATTAAAACTGGAGTTATTAAAACTGGAGTTATCAGAGAACTGGAGTTATTAAAACTGGAGTTATCAGAGAACTGGAGTTATTAGAACTGGAGTTATCAGAGAACTGGAGAGTTATTAAAACTGGAGTTATCAGAGAACTGGAGTTATTAAAACTGGAGTTATCAGAGAACTGGAGTTATTAGAACTGGAGTTATCAGAGAACTGGAGTTATTAAAACTGGAGTTATCAGAGAACTGGAGTTATTAAAACTGGAGTTATCAGAGAACTGGAGTTATTAAAACTGGAGTTATCAGAGAACTGGGGTTTATTGTTCATGTGACATAGGTTTGTTAGTTGTGGATTCAAAACGATGCAGAAAAGACTGTTTGTGTCCGTGTTGGTGTTTGTGTCCGTGTTGTTTTCCGTGTTGGTGTTTGTGTTGGTGTTTGTGTCCGTGTTGGTGTCCGTGTTGGTGTTTGTGTTGGTGTTTGTGTCCGTGTTGGTGTTTGTGTCCGTGTTGGTGAAGGTAAAGGCGCAGACATCTGACACTGACCTGAGTCGGATCGGACTGTGACTTTAAACCCCTGGACTCTGGATCGAGGTCTGGTCCAGGAAACTCGGACCGAAGACTCACTCAGGATCTGGAACTGCAGCTCCGACACCGGCTCCACTGCAGATACACCACAGTAAGTACTAATACTACTACTATTACTGCAAAAACTACTGCTACTTCTACACTGGAGACTTGGCACCAGGTCAGGCAACCCAGTCCAGTCAACTCTCATGCTACTACTTTTTATTACTACTACCATCACTACTACTAAAACTACTGCTACCAACTAACTGGAACTACTACTAATTTAACTTTTAAAAACGTTATTACTTGTACTATTGAAAGACCAACCATTACTAACATTACACTACTCCTACTTCTCTAACGACTACTTCTCCTACTCCTCCTAGTTCTACTACTACTACTACTACTACTACTACCCCTACTAATATTACTACTACTCCTACTACTACTACTCGTATACAACTTCTCCTACTCGTATACCCCTGTACTTCTTCTCCTTGTGAAGTTGTGAGTCTATATCTGTAGAGTCAGAAACAGGAAACACTGTGGAGCCATTTCAGACAAAATGGCTCCTGTTTGAGCTGAACTCAAAGCTTCACAAACATCATCACATCAGAATAACAAAGTACATGACGTCACAGAGACAGGACGGAGGCACAGGGCGGGAACTGGGCGCCCTCACACTGAAGAGTCGCCGGTTGGATTTCAATAGAGTTCAGGAAGGGTTAAGTTCTCATTCATTTCTCCCATAGACTTTTAGAAAATGACAAATACCAACCACGACACAAAACAGGAAAGGAAAATGTGACAGGTTTGTGAATCCAACCACTTACAAAGAACGATCAGGGAAAGGACTTGGGCTTTTCCAAAACTCTGCTCCAACTCACATTAGGACAATCTAGAACGGTGTCACTGCAGCCTATTCTTAAAGGAACAGGCCACCGTTTTTCTATACTGAGATATGTTCTTACCTGAGCTTAGACGAGTTCATCTGTACCTGTCTGGTCTCCACGTGTGCCTTCAGTCACGTAAACACAGCACAGACGGCGTTAGCATTTAGCCTCTCTCTTCTCCTCTATAGCTCCAAACGAGGTGAAGATAGAAGCTACCAAACTCTTCCACGTTTTCCCTATTTAAATATGGTTACGTGAAGTGTTACACTATAAAGTATAATTACACAAAATGAAACAATGGGGATTTTCACAGTAAAGTGAAGATATCACTGCGCTGATGCCGAATTACTCCTGGTATTATTACGCCTTACAATATAGTTCCCCTTTTTATCCGCTTAGAAAATCCACATTGTTTAATTTAGTGTAATTATACTTTATAGAGTAACACTTCACGTAACCATATTTAAATAGGGAAAACATGGAAGAGTTTGGAAGCTTCTATCTTCACCTCGTTTGGAGCTATAGAAGAGAAGAGAGAGGCTAAATGCTAACGCCGTCTGTGCTGTGTTTACGTGACTGAAGGCACACGTGGAGACCAGACAGGTACAGATGAACTCGTCTAAACTCAGGTAAGAACATATCTCAGTATGTAAAAACGGTGGCCTGTTCCTTTAAAATTCAGATTTGAACAAAATGGATATGTAAAATGTCTCAAATTGAGCATAATGATTTTAATTTAAGTTTCGACATTTGGGCATTTGACCCAGATTATTTAACTTCTTCTGAGATTTTTCTGACTCGTTTCAGTGCATTTTGTCTTAATTTCAGATTGATTATTCGCCAATGGGTTTAGAACATTGGACTTGTCCCATTGGCAGTTTTACTTCTTATTTCAAGCGAGATGACCTTAGAAAACATCTGAAATGTCGTCAAACAAGCAAAGTAAACTCAGTCTGATCAGGAGAAAAGTCAAAACCCCTCAAAACAAGATTAATACTCTCATTTCATGTAATTTAAACCCACACTTGATATTTCCATTTGGTACTGAAGTCTATGGGAGAAATGAGTGGGAACTTTCCTTCCAAAGAGGTGGACGTCAGAGAATGTGCTTTGATAAAGAACTTTAACTTATACTTCATGTTTGCCAAATCAACATTGAACCATTCAGCTGTTCACACGAGGAGAACACGTCTGAGGAAGAGTTCCCGCCGTGTTCACAGACTCCAACACATCACAGACGTAGAATCGTGTCGATCGCACAATGGCCGTCAGCTCCATTGCCAATAAAAGAGTCTCGGGGCCTCTTTCTCCAGGAGTCCTTGAACTGCTCACAGCCTCGCCCCCGTATACAGACGCATACAGGTGAGTTCGCGGACCCTGGGACACAGCGGCTCCATGCACACGCACAGGGACAGTTGTGTGAGAACAACTCGGAGACAGAGTCGTCCCTGTGGCGACACAGACGCGGATACTTCACGCTCATGCTCTTCAGGTTGGGGCTGCGAGACACGCAAGACCTCGGGCTAGTTTAGCTCTGGCTAAAGTAACCAACATTTCAAACACATTTCAACAATTATTAACGGCGTAACTTCACTAAGACTGTACTTTCTAAAGGAGCTAATGCTAATCATTGGTTTTACATTACAGTTAACGCGGTTCTGGCAACACAAGCGCAATATTTAAGGCCCTAATGCTAACATTAACAACAGCTAACTTTAACCCGCTAACATTAACAACAGCTAACTTTAACCCGCTAACATTAACAACAGCTAACTTAACCCAAATAACACAGCAAGCTAACTTAAATAATAATAACAACAGCTAACTTTAACCCGCTAACATTAACAACAGCTAACTTTAACCGCTAACATAACAACAGCTAACATTAACCCGCTAACATTAACTACAGCTAACTTTAAACAGTTAATAATAACAACAGCTAACTTTAACCCGCTAAATAACTACAGCTAACTTAAACGGAAAAACAACAGCTAACTTAACCCGCTAACATTAACAACAGCTAACTTTAAACAGTTAATAATAACAACAGCTAACTTTAACCCGCTAACATTAACTACAGCTAACTTTAAACGGTTAATAATAACAACAGCTAACTTTAACCCGCTAACATTAACAACAGCTAACGTTTAATTTAATTCTAGTCTGATTTAGCAAATAGAGCTTCCCTCAGATGCCCTTCCTGAGCTGTAGTTCTGGCTAAAGTTGCTCGATTCCGGACCTCAGCTCCAACCTGTGTCCGTGAAGAGCATCAGAGCCAAGTATCAGTTAAACCGGGCACACTGTGGCCCGGCTTAACGGGGAAACACACAGAGTCAGGGCCGAACCAACCTGGACGATCGAGATCCGCCGCGGAATCACAAACGGCAACGAGAGCCGGCGGGAAGTACATTCGGACAACGGCTGGAATGTCTTTAGAAAACTTTACAATAACCGCGTTTACGTCAGAGAAATTACATTTACATAAGAGTTTAAACAAATGATGGGCGTTGGTTACCGTTAGTTACCGTTAGTTACCGTTGGTTACCGTTGGTTACCGTTAGTTACCGTTATTACCTTTCTGGGCACTTTCTGAAGCCACTTTTTGCTTTGGTGGCTATGTGTTAAAAAAAAAAAAAATCATACAAATACAAAATGTTACTATTTACAGAACAGACATTTTGGGATGTTCGTTTGAATCTTTAAAAAATATTTTGGAATATACAGATTTAAAGTAATACCTGTGTCAGGAGCGCAGGAAGCTAAACTACCAGATTTAAAGGTGAAATGTACACTTAAAATCCTAAATGATCATAATAAAGCATCATATTAACAACAGCTAGCTTTAAACCGCTAATGTTAATAACAGCTAACTTTATACCGCTAATGTTAACAACAGCCAACTTTAAGCTGCTAATGTTAATAACAGCTAACTTTAAACCGCTAATGTTAACAGCCAACTTTAAGCTGCTAATGTTAATAACAGCTAACTTTAAACCGCTAATGTTAACAGCTAACTTTAAACCGCTAATGTCAACAACAGCAAACTTTAAACCGCTAATATTAACAACAGCTAACTTTAAGCTGCTAATGTTAATAACAGCTAACTTTAAACCGCTAATGTTAACAACAGCTAACTTTAAGCTGCTAATGTTAATAACAGCTAACTTTAAGCTGCTAATGTTAATAACAATTAACTTTAAACTGCTAATGTTAATAACAGCTAACTTTAAACCGCTAATGTTAACAACAGCTAACTTTAAGCTGCTAATGTTAATAACAGCTAACTTTAAACCGCTAATGTTAACAGCTAACTTTAAGCTGCTAATGTTAACAGCTAACTTTAAACTGCTAATTTTAACAACAGCTAACTTCAAACCGCTAATGTTAAAAACAGCTAACTTCAAACCGCTAATATTAAAAACAGCTAACTTTAAACCACTAATGTTAACAACAGCTAACTTTAAACCGCTAACAACAGGAGCGAAGGAAGCTAACCAGTCCGATTTAAAGGTGACATTTACACTTAAAATCCTAAGTGATTATCATATAGGCCGTTATTTTTCTTTTCAGTTTTTGTCTCTAAAAAAGCAAATTAATTTAAGTGTAATATTTAATTGTAATGTACTCGTCGAGACGAGTACATTACAACTTTTTTTTGTTTATTTAAGAGGAAATTTGCCTTTTTATCTAATTTTTCTCCCCATTTTCCCCCCAATTTTTTCCCCCCACATATTTGACATTGGAGAAAAACTTGATATTGTACACATTTGCATATCCTCCAAACAGCAATTTCCATATTATCTTATAGACGATATATTGCCCACTTTTTTTTCTTTTTCTTTAATTTTTATAACAATTTTTATAACAATTAATTTATTTCTTTTGTTTTTTTAACACAGTTTCCCCATTTCTTGGCATTGGAGGTCATATTCTACAAACATTAATTTGATTATTATCTTCCAGTACAGAGGTTGATATTGTTGATTTAACAGTTACTGAACATTATGACTCTTTACGGAAGTCGATTTATTTCAACATTTCTAAATAAGAAACAAAACCAGACGACGCAGAGAATCTTTCACTTTTATTTCAGTTTTTATGACATTTCCGTTACATTTTTACCTCGAGGTAAAAGTCAAAGAGTCAGAGACAGAAACACAGAGAGAGGAGGCGGCGTGTCTTACCGGCGTCCTGGGAACGAGCCAATGAGATCATCAGCAGAGCCAGCAGCCCTGCCCATAAAAGCCGCATCTTCAGCCAATCACGGGCCACCGCGTCGTCCACCTGAGCCAATCAGAGGAGAGCAGCCATTATAATTAGTGAATCAGAGGAGATCGCCGGTTTAAATCAGCCAATCAGAGGAGAGCGCCGGTTTAAATCAGCTGATTTCTTCAAGTCAAATCCAGGTTCGATTACTTCAAATCTATAAACATGAAACCGTCTCGTTTTTCACACAAATCCATTAGTGATTTAGACCAGTGGTGCCCAAAGTGTGGCCCGGGGACCAAATGCGGCCCCCAGACCAATGTTTGGTGGCCCTCAAGCTTTTTGCTGAATTTTCTCATATCACCAGACGTGGTAGTTTTCACTGCAAATGTAATATTTCTACACAATTATAACCTCAAAAGTTTCCATAGTGTAAATACAGGTGTGACACAGTTCCTCTCAGCTGAAGGTCTCACCATGTTCACCACCGGTTTGTGGCTCAATGCTCTACAAACTTCACAATGTGGCCCTTGATGAAAAAAGTTTGTACACCCCAGTTTTAGACAATATTGATATTGATATTGATACTCTATTGTCTTTATGTGCTTTTAAAGACAGATCATAAACTCCAGTTCTCTGCTTTTTCAGCTCTGAACATAATGCCCACAACTGCTGCAGAACATTTTATTTTACATGATATATTAGAGAACTTTATAGCGACTCTACGGTAAACGAGGAGCTGAGTACGAGGGAGGGGAGAGAGTTCAGTCGCTCTGAAAATCCCACCAACAGAACTGGCTCATGTTAAACCCGGAGTTTTGGAATAACAGATTTCTAATCATGCTTTGTTATCGGGTGGTCTGATTACTCCAATAAACCTTAAATCAAAAGGGCAGAAAATGTATTATTTCACAAAATCAAAAGTGCTCATTGCAGGAAAAGTAGTAGTAGTTTAACATGAGCAAAAAAAGCATAACACTGGAATTTAATTAAAATAGAGTGAGAAGTATCACTGAAGAGCTCCTCAAAGGAACAGAGACTGATCTAAAGGAACCGAGAGCTGGAGTTAAAGCACATTCACGACCATAAAGTTATTTCCAAAACATCTGATACTTCACATTTCAGGTTTACCCAGATCACAGCTTTACTTCTGAGGAACTTCCCCAGACTTTAACCTCTTAACCCCCGCCTGAACCAAGCACGTTTTCTCCAGTTTGGTTTTGCCCAAATCCAAAAGCTTCTCGAAAACAAAGTGTCAAAATAGCGACAAAAATGAGTCGAGGACGAGGATGAAAACGCGACAAATATGTGACCAGAAAGCGAGGGGGAAATTGCAAAAAAGCCGCAAATATGCAACAAAAGAGTAACAGAAAAGTCATGAAAAATAAAGAAAATTTGATGAAAAAGTGAGGGAAATGCCACAAAAAAGAAACATTAACAAAGGTTGCAACAACATGAGGAAAAGATCTGTTCAGGTCAGTTTTGTCGGTCTTAGCTTTCAAATGAGGTGTTAACTCTGGCCTACAGGCTGTAAACCTTTAGATTGGGTAAAGCTGAACTGGAGAAAAGGCACTTGGTTAATAAGAGGTTAAAAGCTCCCAGTTTTTCCCAAACTAAACCTGCTGCCAGTGGATTTGTGGTTTACATGACTGTGTTTCTGCAGAGCTTATTCATGTCTCAGCACCAGGGAAATGAATGTTATGTGTAATTATACTTTCTTTATTCAGTGACTTTGATACAAGCCAATAATCTCCAGACCACCAGAGCTTATTGTTCGCAGCTGTGTTTAATGTCGCATCATTCCCGCAAACGCTGCCCCTACAGGCCAAAGCTGACACTGCACTTACGGGAATCAACCAGCTCTGACCAAACAAGCCACATCACAGAGTCACAACCGGGTCCGGACCGAGTCTCCTGGAGGTCCACATCGAGTCTGAGAAGACCTGGTGTGAACTGATCTCTTTAAACTTACAATATTCAAATCTTTAAACTTACAATATTCAAACTCTTAAAACTTACAATATTCAAACTCTTAAAACTTACAATATTCAAACTCTTAAAACTTACAATATTCAAACTCTTAAAACTTACAATATTCAACTCTTAAACTACAATATTCAACTCTAAACTACAATATTCAAACTCTTTAAACTTACAATATTCAAACTCTTAAACTTAAAATATTCA
Source organism: Neogobius melanostomus (assembly GCA_007210695.1). Classification (NCBI taxonomy): domain Eukaryota; kingdom Metazoa; phylum Chordata; class Actinopteri; order Gobiiformes; family Gobiidae; genus Neogobius; species Neogobius melanostomus. Next base: position 503,248 of record VHKM01000414.1, read on the forward strand.
AACTCTTAAACTTAAAATATTCAAACTCTTAAACTAACAATATTCAAACTCTTAAAACTTAAAATATTCAAACTCTTTAAACTAAAATATCAAGCTCTTTAAACTTACAATATTCAAACTCTTAAAACTTAAAATATTCAAACTCTTTAAACTTAAAATATTCAAACTCTTTAACTTAAATATTCAAACTCTTTAAACTTAAAATATTCAAACTCTTAAAACTTAAAATATTCAAACTCTTAAAACTTACAATATTCAAACTCTTAAAACTTACAATATTCAAACTCTTTAAACTTACAATATTCAAACTCTTTAAAACTTACAATATTCAAACTCTTTAAACTTAAAATATTCAAACTCTTAAAACTTAAAATATTCAAACTCTTTAAACTAACAATATTCAAACTCTTAAAACTTAAAATATTCAAACTCTTTAAACTTAAAATATTCAAGCTCTTTAAACTTACAATATTCAACTCTTTAAACTTAAAATATTCAAACTCTTAAAACTTAAAATATTCAAACTCTTTAAACTTAAAATATTCAAACTCTTTAAACTTACAATATTCAAACTCTTTAAACTTAAATATTCAAACTCTTTAAACTTAAAATATTCAAACTCTTTAAAAATTAAACTTAAAAATATTCAAACTCTTTAAACTTAAAATATTCAAACTCTTAAACTTAAAATATTCAAACTCTTAAACTTAAAATATTCAAACTCTAAACTTAATATTAAACTCTTTTAAAATATTCAAACTATTTAAACTTAAAATATTCAAACTCTTTAAACTTAAAATATTCAAACTCTTTAAACTTAAAATATTCAAACTCTTTAAACTTAAAATATTAAAAATATTAAAACTTAAAATATTCAAACTCTTTAAACCTAACCTACAGGGGAAATGGGAATGACAATAATAATGGGTCGTATTGACTATGTAATACTTAATAATAACTAAATCAATGATCAATTAATAGAACGGTGACTGGTGCTTATAAATAATGATTGGATATGGTTATTATGTGAACGGGAATGAGGAATAGAAAAAGGAAAAAAGTACAAATTGTAAATAAAAATAAAAAATAAATAAAAATGTTTATATATAGTGGGAAACTGCATACATTTCTATCTTACTTTGTTACTTTGTTTGTTTTCTACACTGTAATAATGTTGTTGTAAAAATCACTCAAATAAATCTTACCAATCAAACAGAGAGGTCGATATTTAACGGGAAACTTTTAAGTTAAAACTCGCTTGACTTAACCTCTTAACTCCCACCTGAACTGAGCACGTTTTCTCCTGTTCGGCTTTACCCAAATCTAAAAGCTTCTTGAAAAAACTGTCAAAATAGCAACGAAAATGAGACGTAAACAAGGATGAAAGTGTAACACAAAAATCACTCAAAAATGACAAAAAAGTGACAAAAAATTACATCCAAAAAAAGAACTTTTTTTTTTGAGAAATACGATGAAAAAGTGACGACAACACGAGGAAAATTGTACATCAGTTTTGTCGGTCTTAGCTTTCAAATGAGGCCTATAGGCTGTGAGCTTTTAGATTTGGGTCAAGCTGAACTGGAGAGAATGCGCTCGGTTAAAGCGGAGCTTAAGGAGAAACGAGTTTGTGGAAAGTGAAATATTTTCCTACACTGGGGCAGGAAGTGAAACATCTGCAGGAGAAACCTAAATAAAAGTCTGGAGCTCAAATACTATGAGACTCACGATTACTCAGATGAAGGTCCGATATCTGCTCATAATACTGACTCACGTTTACTCAGATGAAGGTCCGATATCTGCTCATAATACTGACTCACGTTTACTCAGATGAAGGTCCGATATCTGCTCATAATACTGACTCACGATTACTTAGATGAAGGTCTGATATCTGCTCATAATACTGACTCACGTTTACTCAGATGAAGGTCCGATATCTGCTCATAATACTGATTCACGTTTACTCAGATGAAGGTCCGATATCTGCTCATAATACTGACTCACGATTACTCAGATGAAGGTCCGATATCTGCTCATAATACTGACTCACGATTACTCAGATGAAGGTCCGATATCTGCTCATAATACTGACTCACGATTACTCAGATGAAGGTCGATATCTGCTCATAATACTGACTCACGATTACTCAGATGAAGGTCCGATATCTGCTCATAATACTGACTCACGATTACTCAGATGAAGGTCCGATATCTGCTCATAATACTGATTCACGTTACTCAGATGAAGGTCCGATATCTGCTCATAATACTGACTCACGTTTACTCAGATGAAGGCGATATCTGTCATAATACTCACGTACTCAGATAGGTCCGATATCTGCTCATAATACTGACTCACGATTACTCAGATGAAGGTCCGATATCTGCTCATAATACTGACTCACGTTACTCAGATGAAGGTCCGATATCTGCTCATAATACTGACTCACGATTACTCAGATGAAGGTCCGATATCTGCTCATAATACTGACTCACGATTACTCAGATGAAGGTCCGATATCTGCTCATAATACTGACTCACGATTACTCAGATGAAGGTCCGATATCTGCTCATAATACTGACTCACGTTACTCAGATGAAGGTCGATATCTGCTCATAATACTGACTCACGTTACTCAGATGAAGGTCCGATATCTGCTCATAATACTGACTCACGATTACTCAGATAAGGTCCGATATCTGCTCATAATACTGACTTCACGTTTACTCAGATGAAGGTCCGATATCTGCTCAAATACTGACTCACGTTACTCAGGATGAAGGTCCGATATCTGCTATAATACTGACTCACGATTACTCAGATGAAGGTCCGATATCTGCTCATAATACTGACTCACGATTACTCAGATGAAGGTCCGATATCTGCTCATAATACTGACTCACGATTACTCAGATGAAGGTCCGATATCTGCTCATAATACTGACTCACGATTACTCGATGAAGGTCCGATATCTGCTCATAATACTGACTCACGATTACTCAGATGAAGGTCCGATATCTGCTCATAATACTGACTCACGTTTACTCAGATGAAGGTCGATATCTGCTCATAATACTGACTCACGATTACTCAGATGAAGGTCCGATATCTGCTCATAATACTGACTCACGATTACTCAGATGAAGGTCCGATATCTGCTCATAATACTGACTCACGATTACTTAGATGAAGGTCCGATATCTGCTCATAATACTGATTCACGATTACGCAGATGAAGGTCCGATATCTGCTCATAATACTGACTCACGATTACTCAGATGAAGGTCCGATATCTGCTCATAATACTGACTCACGATTACTCAGATGAAGGTCCGATATCTGCTCATAATACTGACTCACGATTACTCAGATGAAGGTCCGATATCTGCTCAAAATACTGACTCACGTTTACTCAGATGAAGGTCCCATATCTGCTCATAATACTGACTCACGTTTACTCAGATGAAGGTCCGATATCTGCTCATAATACTGACTCACGATTACTCAGATGAAGGTCCGATATCTGCTCATAATACTGACTCACGTTTACTCAGATGAAGGTCCGATATCTCTAAATACTGCTCACTTACTCAGATGAAGGTCCGATATCTGCTCATAATACTGACTCACGTTTACTCAGATGAAGGTCCGATATCTGCTCATAATACTGACTCACGTTTACTCAGATGAAGGTCCGATATCTGCTCAAAATACTGACTCACGTTTACTCAGATGAAGGTCCGATATCTGCTCATAATACTGACTCCACGATTACTTAGATGAAGGTCCGATATCTGCTCATAATACTGACTCACGTTTACTCAGATGAAGGTCCGATATCTGCTCAAAATACTGACTCACGATTACTTAGATGAAGGTCCGATATCTGCTCATAATACTGACTCACGATTACTCAGATGAAGGTCCGATATCTGCTCATAATACTGACTCACGTTTACTCAGATGAAGGTCCGATATCTGCTCAAAATACTGACTCACGATTACTCAGATGAAGGTCCGATATTTGCTCAAATACTGACTCACGATTACTCAGATGAAGGTCCGATATCTGCTCAAATACTGACTCACGTTAACTCAGATGAAGGTCCGATATCTGCTCATAATACTGACTCACGATTACTCAGATGAAGGTCCGATATCTGCTCAAATACTGACTCACGTTTACTCAGATGAAGGTCCCATATCTGCTCATAATACTGACTCACGTTTACTCAGATGAAGGTCCGATATCTGCTCATAATACTGACTCACGTTTACTCAGATGAAGGTCCGATATCTGCTCAAAATACTGATTCACGTTTACTTAGATGAAGGTCCGATATCTGCTCATAATAAATGATCTGGGGTCTCATTTATAAAGCCCACGTACGGACAAAATGAGGCCAAAACCTTCCGTACGAACTGTTCTGCGCCAAAGGTGGTATTTATAGAAATCGACCTGAACGTGAAACATTACGCCACACTAGGTCTGTACCTGGCGTACGCAGTCCACACTTTTCAGAAACGCTGCAAACACACGAGGAGAGGCGAGGGAAAGCAGCAAGGGGAGGTCGGATTGAGGAAATGAAGTCTGGTGCACATTTTTAAACTGATCATTTCTTTATTTTCTACAGGAATGATTAAGATCATTAAAAATAAAATCTAGGAAATCAACCGTTGGCTTTGTGTAGTGTTTCAATCTTTTGTTTATACGTATACTTAATAAAAAAGTGACAGCGAGCTCAAACAACAATAGACTATCTGAGTGATTCAAAGCCCACCAAGCTTATTCTGTAGTTTCAGGAAATTTGAGCTCCGTGAACAGCACTGGGAAATATCACAATCAGCGTCTAAAAGGCTCTTCTTTATGTTCTAAAAGTGTATTTCCAAACGTTTTATTGATGAGACACTGCACTCTGCCAATAAGTTATACTTGTGATCAGAGAAACAGTAACATGTCAGTAAAGATCCACCTCCGCTTTCACTGCTGCAGTGTGTGGCCCCTCCCTCTCTGCTCCCGGGGTCTCGGTAAAACCCTGTCATTATCACCTCATGTTTAGGTAAATCTCATTCATAAGTTACTTTGCATGTCCTTATATGGTGACATGGAGGCGTGCAGGGGGCGGGACGTGAGGAGGGGTCATGTGACCACATTTCTGCTCCAGGTGGAATCAGTGAAGGGGAGTTTACGTGGTGCTGCTCGTACGGAGGGTTTCATACATTTTTCTCCGTACGTGAAGTTTGGGTTTTGCTCGTACAGACTCTTATAGGCAGATTCTCACGGACAGTTTTGTAAATGAGATCCCTGGACTTCTCTGTGTTTTCCAGAATCTGCTCAAACTGAAGTCAAAGCTTTTTCTACAGCGACTGGAGAATCTGACCCACAGAGTTTTAAGAGTTTGAATATTTTAAGTTTTAAGTTTAAAGAGTTTGAATATTCTAAGTTTAAAGAGTTTGAATATTTTAAGTTTTAAGAGTTTGAATATTTTAAGTTTTAAGTTTAAAGAGTTTGAATATTTTAAGTTTTAAGAGTTTGAATATTTTAAGTTTAAGAGTTGATATTTTAAGTTTTAAGAGTTTGAATATTTTAAGTTTTAAGAGTTTGAATATTTTAAGTTTAAAGAGTTGAATATTTTAAGTTTTAAGAGTTTGAATATTTTAAATTAAAAAACCTCTGAACCCCAAACTGAGCTGAGCAGCTTCTACAGTTCAGCTTCACCCAAATCTGTTCATTGTTCATTGGTTTATTTGATAGTGCAAGTTAATGAACAAGCCACACAGGATTGTAGCCTTGGGCTAATTTCCATCCGTCGTCCCCCATGCGCACTCTCAAACACACTCACATTAATCCTGGCCTATTCTACATGTTTTAGTGGTTAACCGGAGTACCCGGAGGAAACCTACGCAGACACGGGAGAACATGCAAACTCCACACAGAAAGGCCTCGTCCAGGTGGGAATCGAACCCAGACCTTCTAGCTGTGAAGCACGAGCTCTAACTGCTGTGCTACTAAAGGTTTCTTGAAAAAAGCATCAAGATAGCGACAAAAACTTCATGAAACAGTGATGAAAAAAAGTGACGAAAGAGTTTTGTAGGTCTTAGCTTTCAAATGAGCCGTTACACTGTTGCTCTCCAGTCCAGATTTTAGATTTGGGTAAAGCTGAACTGGAGAAAGTCCTTGAGATCCTAAACCTTCCATCAAACAGAGCAACGGGCAAACTCACACCTGAACTGAGCACATGTTCTCTCGTTCGGCTTTACCCAAATCTAAAAGCTTCTTGAAAAAAGTGTCAAAATAGCAACGAAAATGAGACGTAAACAAGGATGAAAGCGTAACACAAAAAATACACAAAAATCACAAAAAATGTAAAAATGTGACAAAAAAGCGACAAAAAAAATGGCCAAAAAATTGACAAAAAATTACCAAAAAATACATTTTTTTTTACAAAAACCTGACCAAAAAAGCAACACTTTTTTTTTAAAATTACGACGAAAAAATGACGACAACACGGCAACAACACAAGGAAAAATGTGTACATCAGTTTTGTCGGTCTTAGCTTTCAAATCAGGTATCACCCTGGCCAATAGGCTGTAAACGCCAGTCAAGAAGCTTTTAGATTTGGGTAAAGCCGAACAGGAGAAAATGCGCTCGGTTAAGGCGGGGGTTAAGAGGTTAAAGCTTCACTTAAACTAAACTCTCATGATCTTAATCGAGCTTTGAAGCCGAAAAACGAGGAGGAATTTGAATTTTTCCACGTTTTTCCGTCTCTACATTTGTTATTTCTTCATCCCACCTGCAGCAGAATGTGATTCAGAGCCGGAGTTTATATTTTTGATGGAGGAAAACAGGAAAAACAGTGATTTAAGTGAAATGTGGATTTGAGGCCAGTTTGCAGATACTGTTGGTCTAATGTAATGATTTCTGAGGTTTTTCCCCCGCGCTGCAGAAACGTCTCTGATAAAGAAACGGAGCTGCAGAAACGTCTCTGATAAAGAAACGGAGCTGCAGAAACGTCTCTGATAAAGAAACGGAGCTGCAGAAACACTGGAAGGTTTTCTCTCAAACGTCTCTGATAAAGAAACGGCATAAATAAATGAAGGAATGAAGGAAAAGAAAAGAGAGAAGAAGAGAAGGAGCCGCACTGACCTGAGAGTGAGTCTGAGGAGGAGCAGGGACCAAATGGAGCAGCACCAGGAGCCCCGACCCGGTCTAGACCCCAGGCCCCGCCCACAGGAGCGCAGGCCCCGCCCACAAGAGCGAAGGCCCCGCCCACAGAGGCTGAGCTCAGTCTGAACCTGAAACACGAGTGCGGGACAGAGCCAGGGTTAAGCTGCTTTCAGTAACATCACATCACGGTCGTGGATCTGAAAGTTCAGGATGTGGAAAATGATTTTTTTAATGACTCAGAGCACACTTTTCCTCCAGTTCAGCTTTACCCAAATCTAAAAGCTTTAAAAAGTTGGTTAAAGCGCGAATTAAGAACATTCTACAGTTTGTTTGTTTCCCTTTGTTTTTAGTTGAGAATAATCACTACACTTTGTTTTGCTGTTTTTTCTTCCCTGATCCTTTTGGACACACTTTAGAAAAGGATAGTTTTATTTTATTTAATTATAATCATTTATTCATTTAACCCTCGACTCCCCGCCTTAACCGAGCGCATTGTCTCCAGTTCGGCTTTACTTTTTAGTTGTGCTATTATCGCTTTTCTGGCACGTTTTTGTCGCACATTTGTTGCTGCTTTGTGTTTTTGTTGTTACTTTTCATCCTCGTTTTCGCCGCCATTTTGATGCTTTTTTCAAGAAGCTTTTGGTTTTGGGTAAAGTGTGATTGGTTCAGGTGTAGCCAGTTTATGTCCATATCAAATAAACAAATAATAATAACCTGCACTTCTGAAGTACATTTACAAATCTTCACAGCAGGGGGCGATAGACGACTCCAGGAGGAGTAGAAGGACCAGCAGGGGCGTTAGACGACTCCAGGAGGAGTAGAAGGACCAGCAGGGGCAATAGACGGCTCCAGGAGGAGTAGAAGGACAGCAGGGCATAGACGGCTCAGGAGGAGTAGAAGACCAGCAGGGGGCGTTAGACGGCTCCAGGAGGGTAGAAGGACCAGCAGGGGGCGTAGAGGAGGGAGAGAAGGACCAGCAGGGGGCGTTAGACGGCTCCAGGAGGAGTAGAAGGACCAGCAGGGGGCGTTAGACGGCTCCAGGAGGAGTAGAAGGACCAGCAGGGGGCGTTAGACGGCTCCAGGAGGAGTAGAAGGACCAGCAGGGGCGTTAGACGGCTCCAGGAGGAGTAGAAGGACCAGCAGGGGGCTTAGACGGCTCCAGGAGGAGTAGAAGGACCAGCAGGGGGCGTTAGACGGCTTCCAGGAGGAGTAGAAGGACCAGCAGGGGGCGTTAGACGGCTCCAGGAGGAGTAGAAGGACCAGCAGGGGGCGTTAGACGCTCCAGGAGGAGTAGAAAGGACCAGCAGGGGGCGTTAGACGACTCCAGGAGGAGTAGAAGGACCAGCAGGGGGCGTTAGACGGCTCCAGGAGGAGTAGAAGGACCAGCAGGGGCGTTAGACGACTCCAGGAGGAGTAGAAGAACCAGCAGGGGCGTTAGACGGCTCCAGGAGGAGTAGAAGGACCAGCAGGGGGCGTTAGACGACTCCAGGAGGAGTAGAAGGACCAGCAGGGGGCGTTAGACGGCTCCAGGAGGAGTAGAAGGACCAGCAGGGGGCGTTAGACGACTCCAGGAGGAGTAGAAGGACCAGCAGGGGGCGTTAGACGACTCCAGGAGGAGTAGAAGGACCAGCAGGGGGCGTTAGACGCTCCAGGAGGAGTAGAAGACCAGCAGGGGGCGTTAGACGACTCCAGGAGGAGTAGAAGGACCAGCAGGGGGCGTTAGACGGCTCCAGAGGGTAGAAGGACGCAGGGGGCGATTAGACGGCTCCAGGAGGAGTAGAAGGACCAGCAGGGGGCGTTAGACGGCTCCAGGAGGAGTAGAAGGACCAGCAGGGGGCGTTAGACGGCTCCAGGAGGAGTAGAAGACCAGCAGGGGGCGTTAGACGACTCCAGGAGGAGTAGAAGGACCAGCAGGGGCGTTAGACGGCTCCAGGAGGAGTAGAAGGACCAGCAGGGGGCGTTAGACGGCTCCAGGAGGAGTAGAAGGACCAGCAGGGGCGTTAGACGACTCCAGGAGGAGTAGAAGGACCAGCAGGGGGCGTTAGACGACTCCAGGAGGAGTAGAAGGACCAGCAGGGGGCGTTAGACGACTCCAGGAGGAGTAGAAGGACCAGCAGGGGGCGTTAGACGGCTCCAGGAGGAGTAGAAGGACCAGCAGGGGGCGTTAGACGACTCCAGGAGGAGTAGAAGACCAGCAGGGAGGCCAATAGAAACAGGCATCCAGGAGGAGTAGAAGGACCAGCAGGGGGCGTTAGACGGCTCCAGGAGGAGTAGAAGGACCAGCAGGGGGCGTTAGACGGCTCCAGGAGGAGTAGAAGGACCAGCAGGGGGCGTAGACGGCTCCAGGAGGAGTAGAAGAACCAGCAGGGGGCGTTAGACGGCTCCAGGAGGAGTAGAAGGACCAGCAGGGGGCGATAGACGGCTCCAGGAGGAGTAGAAGGACCAGCAGGGGGCGATAGACGGCTCCAGAGGAGTAGAAGGACCAGCAGGGGGCGATAGACGGCTCCAGGAGGCGTAGAAGGACCAGCAGGGGGCGTTAGACGACTCCAGGAGGAGTAGAAGGACCAGCAGGGGGCGTTAGACGGCTCCAGGAGGCGTAGAAGAACCAGCAGGGGGCGTTAGACGACTCCAGGAGGAGTAGAAGAACCAGCAGGGGGCGATAGACGGCTCCAGGAGGAGTAGAAGAACCAGCAGGGGGCGTTAGACGACTCCAGGAGGAGTAGAAGGACCAGCAGGGGGCGATAGACGGCTCCAGGAGGAGTAGAAGGACCAGCAGGGGGCGATAGACGGCTCCAGGAGGAGTAGAAGGACCAGCAGGGGGCGTTAGACGGCTCCAGGAGGAGTAGAAGGACCAGCAGGGGGCGTTAGACGGCTCCAGGAGGAGTAGAAGGACCAGCAGGGGGCGATAGACGGCTCCAGGAGGAGTAGAAGGACCAGCAGGGGGCGATAGACGACTCCAGGAGGAGTAGAAGAACCAGCAGGGGGCGTTAGACGGCTCCAGGAGGAGTAGAAGGACCAGCAGGGGGCGATAGACGGCTCCAGGAGGAGTAGAAGGACAGCAGGGGGCGATAGACGGCTCCAGGAGGAGTAGAAGGACCAGCAGGGGCGTAGACGCTCCAGGAGGAGTAGAAGAACCAGCAGGGGGCGTAGACGAGGGGAGTAGAGAAAGGGGGCATGCGGCAGGAGGTAGAAGACGCAGGGGGCGTTAGACGACTCCAGGAGGAGTAGAAGAACCAGCAGGGCGATAGACGGCTTCCAGGAGGAGTAGAAGGACCAGCAGGGGGCGTTAGACGACTCCAGGAGGAGTAGAAGGACCAGCAGGCGGCGTTAGACGACTCCAGGAGGAGTAGAAGAACCAGCAGGGGGCGATAGACGGCCCAGGAGGAGTAGAAGGACCAGCAGGGGCGTTAGACGACTCCAGGAGGTGTAGAAGGACCAGCAGGGGGCGATAGACGGCTCCAGGTGTAGAAGGACCAGCAGGGGGCGATAGACGGCTCCAGGAGGAGTAGAAGAACCAGCAGGGGGCGATAGAAAGAGTCAAGTCGGTTCCAGAGTTAAGCAGAGGGCGGAGCACGGACCTCATGGGGTAAAAATATTAAAGTGCAATTCGTCGCCCACTCCAGCTGATGGTGCCCCGGGTCGCCTATGCCCAGGGCGTCTGTGAGCTTTAAATCTCTAGTTTACCACAGTGTTAACAGTCAAATAGTTTTGGGAGAACTTTGGGTTTATATTGAGCACTTTTGAGTCATTGTTTTCTAAATAAACAGAGGTTTACGACACAAAGGACCGAGTCTCTGTCGCTGTTTGGTCCAAAGTTAAGTCTGAAAGTTTCCCATGTGTACGTGGACGTCTGAGGCTAAAAATAAATGTGTAATCTGATGACCGCCTAGGTCACCTATGCCCTGAAGTCTGAGACTGTGAAGTTCAGAGTCGGTCAGAGCGACGTAAGTGCAGATGTCGTCGAGAAAATGGCCTTAAAATCACAAAGTTCCAAATCAATCTGTGACGGTCAGTTCACCTGAGAGGCCTGTAGGGTGCGCTACAGACGCCCAGTGTTTGAACCTTTAAACGTAGATAAACAATTTCTCTGCTTCAAACAAAGGAAAGTCACGGCTTTGTTTAAACGGATTTAAAGGTCCTATATCATGCAAAATCGACTTTTTTGAGTTTTTAACCATGTTGTTGCTATTTCCTTATCAAAAACACACCCAGAGCGGTTTTTGGCTTCATTCACACAGTTCTCAGTAATCCTCCTGAATCCTGCTCTCTGAGCAGCTGCTCCGCCCTCTCCTGGTAAACCACTGAGCTGTTCAGTTGTGTCGTCACAGCGGAACGGAAGTGCTCTACGTCTGTAATGTAATGCCTTACGGCCTGATTTTTATTTATAAAACAGCGTTTTCTTTTCTTTTTTTCTTTTTTTAAAAACAAAAACAAAACAAAACAAAAACAGCAACTCTCCTACGCGTCTGTGCTGTCCCGCGACGCTAATCAAGCGCACCCACGGCTGGAGGAGCCATGGATCTGAGCATAAGTGTTGTTTTTGAAGACTGAGCTCTTTCTAACCTACTCTGGACACGCCTGTTCTTTTTTCTTACCGAACGATAATGTCACGGGTTCACGTTTGGCTACGAGAGGAACAGGACTATTCAACCTTCCTAAAGAAGAGTGCACTCGCCAGAAGTTGGAATTTCTTTCCGGGATTCAGCGACTTTATCAACCAACCTGATGGATGCTTGGAGAACCTTGGCCTGAATCAAAGTGGATTCACTTTTATAACCAACACGATCTCATGGGGAGTCCAGACTGAGCGGTGAGTCAATCAAAACGCGTGTTAGCGTGTGTGTTAGCGTGTGTGTTAGCGTGTGTGTTAGCGTGTGTGTTAGCGTGTGTGTTAGCGTGTGTGTTAGCGTGTGTGTTAGCGCGTGTGTTAGCGCGTGTGTTAGCGTGTGTGTTAGCGTGTGTGTTAGCGTGTGTGTTAGCGTGTGTGTTAGCGTGTGTGTTAGCGTGTGTGTTAGCACGTGTGTTAGCGTGTGTGTTAGCGTGTGTGTTAGCGTGTGTGTTAGCGTGTGTGTTAGCGTGTGTGTTAGCATGTGTGTTAGCATGTGTGTTAGCGTGTGTTAGCGTGTGTGTTAGCGTGTGTGTTAGCTGTGTGGTGTGTTAGCATGTGTGTTAGCGTGTGTGTTAGCGTGTGTGTTAGCGTGTGTGTTATGTGTGTTGCGTGTGTGTTAGCGTGTGTGTTAGCGTGCGTGTTAGCGTGTGTGTTAGCGCGTGTGTTAGCCATTTATGAAACTGTGTTGCACATGTCAACTCCTTATAACTGCATTATGTGAAGTAACTTCACTTTTTGCAGCAATATTTATATTTATAATAGATCGCCCGTAGATCAAGGGGGATCTACGGGCGTGGCCCTGGGAGAAGGCTGTGAGCAGTGTGAGCAGTGTGAGAGCAGTGAGGCAGCTAACATTTTTGCGGAGTCCGGCTGAGAGAGAGCAAAATGCCTAAACCGACAAAAGCAGAGACGAAGCAACTGCCAGAAATGGCGGCGGATGAGGATTACGTGAGCCTCAGTCGAGTCACGGAACTCATGGAGCAGCAAAGGGACATGTTCAGGGAAATAATACAACAACAACAGGAGAACTTCAAGGATTCATTAAAATAATCATGGAAGCAACAAACACCCGAATGGATTCACAGATAAAGGACATTCAAGAGCTAAAAACAAGCCTACAGTTCACGCAAGGTGAGGTGGACACTCTGAAAGAAGGAACATTGAAACTCACTGAGCGCACAAACACAATACAAAACGATTTTTATAAAGTATGTGACAATCTGCATATTATCACGGACAAACTGGAGTATCTGGAGGGACAGAGCCGCAGAAACAACCTGGTCTTTGAGGGAGTGTTGGAGACGCCTGGGGAGACCTGGGCCGACGCAGAGGAGAAAGTTAAACATCTACTGAGGGAGAAGTTACAACTACAACACCCGGTGGAGGTGGAGAGGGCCCACCGCGTAGGGAAACCCGACGGCGGGAGAGACCGGCCGAGACCCATCATCGCCAGACTGCTGCGTTGGAAGGATCGCGAAGCAATCCTGCAGCGCGCTAAACACCTCAAAGGGACCAAAATCTTCATAAACGAGGACTACACGGAATCCATCCAAAGGAAGCGAAAAGAACTGATGCCGGAGCTGAGAGCTGCCAGGGAAAGGGGGGGAGATTGCCTACTTGCGCTATGATAAACTCATTGTACGTCCGCGCACCAGTACACCAAATCAAGTATAAACACGGGAAAAGCGTATGGATTTTGGTATGTAAAAGCACATAACTTCACATGTCCTGTAATACATATAGTTCTATAGGAAGCATCGACTTGGACCTTTCATTAAGGAGAATTGCTGAAGCAAATAACCAGGATTTTACATTATCACAATATGACTTACAGAACACTGAGATCGACATCGACCCTGAAAATAACTTCTTTAATAGAGCTACTAATGACTGTCAATATTATACAGAGGATCTTTACAATAGTAAACTTAAGAACATTAAGGCATTCACTGTAATCCACTTCAATAGTCGAAGCCTCTATGCAAACTTTAACCACATCAAAAGCTTCTTAAAACAGTTTTCTAAACCATTTAGTGTAATTTTAATCACAGAAACATGGATTAATAATGACAGAGAAATTGAGTTTTCTATTGATGGTTATGAATTTATAAGTATGAACAGACGAAACAAGCATGGTGGGGGTGTAGCTATGTTTGTAGACTCCAACTATAGTTATAAAGTCATGGAAAATAAGACTATGGCAGTGGATGATGCACTTGAATGCCTTACTGTAGAAATTACAAGGCAAAAAAAGAAAAATATTATTGTAAGTTGTATTTATAGAACACCTGGCTCTGATATAGATGTTTTTTCTAATTGGATGGAGGAGCACTTTTCAGGTTTAAATCATAAAGTCATGTTTGTGGGGGGAGATCTTAACATCGATCTGTTAAACCCATATAAACATAAAAAGACGGATGAATTTATAAATACTTTATTTAGTATAGGTCTGTTTCCTCTAATAACTAAACCAAGTAGAATCACAACCCACAGTGCGACTTTGATTGATAACATTTTCTCAAATGAAATAGATAGTGATACAGTCAGTGGTTTAATGATAAATGATATTAGTGATCACCTGCCAGTTTTTGTATTGTACAAACATGGATATTTAAATATTGATGATGAAAAAATGTATTGGTTTAGAAGGGTAAAAACAGAAAAAACTGTTGATGCATTTAAAAAGGAACTATTAGCTCAAGACTGGAGTATTGTATACAGAGAGAATGATACTAATAAGGCATATGATGAGTTTACGCGAATATTTCATAAAGTATATGACAAAAATTGCCCAATGAAAAAATATTGTAAAAACAGAAAGGGTAAAGAAAACCCATGGATGTCTAAGGGATTACTAAATGCATGCAAGAAAAAAAATTCACTCTACAAAAAATTTATAAATGATAGAACAAAAGAAGCTGAGGATAAATATAAGAAATATAAAAATAAACTGACAGGTATCATTAGAAAATGTAAACAGGATTATTATAATAAGTTGTTAGATAGCAATAAGAATAATATTAAAGGTTTATGGAATATCTTAAATAGTATAATTAGAAATAAACCGAGAACAATTAATTATCCAAAATATTTCAAAGATGAGGATAACACTTTAAATAATATGAATGAAGTAGTTGATACATTTAATAAATTCTTTGTAGATGTTGGACCGAATCTTGCTGCAAAAATTACAAATGTTGAGAACTATAATTGTGAACTGATAGACACAAATCCTCTGTCCATGTTCCTCAAACCTGTGGAAGAAAAGGAGATACTGGACATTGTTAAAGGGTGTAAAAATAAAACCTCGACAGATTACCATGACATGGATATGAAAACTTTAAAAAGTGTTATTGAAAGTATCTCTAAGCCGTTAACATACATCTGTAACCTATCGCTGCAAACTGGACAATTTCCTGAAAGTATGAAAGTAGCAAAAGTGATTCCTCTGTTCAAGGCAGGAGATAAACATCTCTTCACAAACTACAGGCCTGTTTCCCTTTTACCGCAATTCTCAAAAATCTTAGAGAAGGTTTATAACTCTAGACTTGACAGCTTTATTGAAAGGTGTAATTTACTCTCAGACAATCAGTTTGGTTTTAGGAATAATCACTCAACCTCACACGCTCTCTTTGATATAATTGAAGAAATAACTAATGCAGTAGATAACAAGAAATATGCAATAGGGTTATTTATTGACCTGAGTAAAGCATTTGATACAATAAACTATGATATACTAATTAATAAACTAGAACATTATGGGATTAGGGGGGTAGCTCTACAGTGGGTTACCAGTTATTTAAAAAATAGAAAACAATGTGTGAAAATAGGTGATTATCAGTCGAGTTGTCGACAAATTGTGTGTGGTTTACCTCAAGGTTCCATTCTGGGCCCAAAATTGTTTAATATGTACATTAACGACATTTGTAAAACGTCTCAAGTTCTTAAATTTATCTTGTTTGCTGACGATACAAATATTTTTGCATCAGGTGACGACTTACAGCAACTGTGTCGGATTGTTAACTTGGAACTCAAAAGTGTCAATAAGTGGTTCAAACAAAATAAACTATCTCTAAATCTGAGTAAAAGTAAAATGATGATATTTGGCAACCGTAATTCCAATGCTCAGGAAGCAATTCAGATAGAGGGTGTTGTCATAGAGCGAGTGCATGAAATCAAATTCCTTGGTGTTATTATAGATGACAGAATTACTTGGAAAGCTCATATTAAATATATATCTACGAAAATTTCTAGAAGCATTTCAGTAATAGCAAAAGCAAAGCACATTTTAAACATCAAAGCTCTACATATCTTATACTGTTCTCTGATTTTGCCATATTTATATTATTGTACTGTGGTTTGGGGTAGTACTTATAAAAACACATTAAAACCAATAGTATTGTTGCAAAAAAGAGCTATCCGAGTAATTCATAAAGTTGGGTTTTTGGACCACACAAACTCATTATTTTTAAAATCAAAGATCATGAAGTTTTGTGACATTGTTGAGTTCCAAACTGTACAGATGTTATACAAAGCAAGATACAAACTGTTACCAGGCCAAATACAAAGAAGGTTCCAAGAACGTACTGGTTGTTATGAATTACGTGACGAATTAAACTTTAGGACTCAGAAACATAGCTCAACTTTGAAAAGTTTTAGCCCAACAGTTAATGGTGTACAATTGTGGAATAAACTGGAAATGGAGTTGAAACGAAGTCCAAACATCAACCTGTTCAAATATAAATACAAACAAAAGACTTTTGAAATATACAAAGAACAAGAAATGTGTTGCCACTAGGAGGCGCAGTAGGATCAATTATGTGTATTTCCTCTATAATTAAGGAAGAGTGTTGCTGCTTGGAACGGTTGTCATTCTATTGCTCAAATTTACAAATTGAGAATTAGGGTAGGCAAGTTATGAATCTGTTGAGAGGGACCCTCCCAACGGGCTCAAAACCTTGTCTTTTAATGCACCACTCAGCATAGGAACATCATCTACAAATCAGCTGTTAGGGCAGCTGGGTGGGGGTTTGTTGAGGGGGAGTTACTGCCCTCTTCAACTGGCCCGCTCTACACCCTGGCTTTTTAATGCACCACACTTACATACATCACACTTCACAAATAACTCAATTAAACAAATATAATAATAATGATAATTAAACCCAAATTAAATTATATTGAGGATGGTAATGACAACTGGGAAGTAGCAAGATCTCAGAATATAATATGTATTAATGCACCTTTATAACATAAAAGTAGCACATTCTTTTGTTCTTTATTTTGCTGTTGTTTTATTTTGTTCTGGTTCATCATTTATTGTTACTTTGCCCTATGTTCCTTTGTTTATGATTGATACCTTGTAAATATTAAATGTAATGTTATTATTTTTATTTGGGGTGGGCGCTTATAAGCCTTTGGCTTCAGCCCACTCCCTTTGAGCAGGTTAACTGCTCAAACAAATAAATAAACTAAACTAAACTAAACTACTGCAAATGTGGAATGAGCAGAGAGAGGGGCGGAGTTAACTGAATCGAAGCGTCTTGTCTTCCGGGTAGGGAAAATACCCCCCAAAAATACTTATATTTCTCTCAAAAATGAGTACTCCATAGTGATAGAGGTACAATATATCATATATATGCCTATACTTTACTTTGGAATGGCTAAAATAGCATGATACAGCTCCTTTAAACTAGCTAAACCAGGACTAAACTAGGACTAAACTAGGACTAAACCGGGGCTAAACCGGGGCTAAACCGGGGCTAAACCGGGGCTAAACCAGGACTAAACTAGGACTAAACCGGGGCTAAACCAGGACTAAACTAGGACTAAACTAGGACTAAACCGGGGCTAAACCGGGGCTAAACCGGGGCTAAACCAGGACTAAACTAGGACTAAACCGGGGCTAAACCGGGGCTAAACCAGGACTAAACCAGGGCTAAACCGGGGCTAAACCAGGACTAAACCAGGGCTAAACCGGGGCTAAACCAGGACTAAACTAGGACTAAACCAGGGCTAAACCAGGACTAAACCAGGGCTAAACCAGGGCTATACCGGGGCTAAACCAGGACTAAACTAGGACTAAACCAGGACTAAACGGGTCTGAGCGTCGGGACTCGCTCTGACGTGGCTCTGGGGGAAAAGATGAGCTCAGATTTTTACAGGAATTTGGACCAAAGTCAGGAAACAGTTTGTTTTAGTGAATCAACAGGAAAAAATCCCCCAGACCGACCTCACCGAGAGCCGGGACTAAAGCCGGACTAAACCCGGATTAAACCAGGACTAAACCAGGACTAAACCCGGACTAAACCCGGACTAAACCCGGACTAAACCAGGACTAAACCCGGACTAAACCAGGACTAAACCAGGACTAAACCCGGACTAAACCCGGACTAAAGCCGGACTAAAGCCGGACTAAAGCGGGTCTGAACCGGAGACCAGAGGATGTGTCTTCATCAGACACAGGGCCGTCCAGAAACTCTGACCAAAGACTTTTTATCAATAATATGAAATGTGTAAAAATGTGCCACAAACATTTACATTTACTTTGTTTTGTCGCTGAAAAAGAAAACTGTCTTTTTTCATCCTTCTTCTCGTTTTTGTCGCTATTTTGATGCTTTTTTCAAGAAGCTTTAGATTTGGGTAAAGCGGAACTGGAGAAAGGCGGGGGTAAGAGGTTAAAGCAAAGGAGCTGCAGTATTTACAGTTCAGGTCTGTCAGTGATGGTATATGCTACATTGTAAAGGCGCCATCTGGTGGTGAAAAGGCATTACAGCCACGACCCTGTGACGTCACTGGTGAGAGGCTTCTAAACAGCAAAATAACTCTTTTCTCCTTCTCCTCTTAAGCCCCGCCTGAACTGAGCACATTTTCTCCAGTTTGGCTTTACCCAAATCTAAAAGCTTCTTGAAAAAAGTGTCAAAACAGCGACAAAAATGAGACAAAAAATGTAATAAAAAAGCAACAAAAAAGAACAGAAAAGTAACAAAAATGTGATGAAAAAATGACAAAAATGTGACGAAAAAATGACAAAAATGTGATGAAAAAATGATAAAAATGTGATGAAAAAATGACAAAAATGTGATGAAAAAATGACAAAAATGTGATGAAAAAATGACAAAAATGTGATGAAAAAATGAAAAAAATGTGATGAAAAAATGATAAAAATTGATGAAAAAATGACAAAAATGTGATGAAAAAATGACAAAAATTTGATGAAAAAATAAAAATGGATGAAAAAATTACATAATTTTGATTAAAAAATGAGAAAAATGTGTTGAAAAAATGACAAAAATGTGATGAAAAAATAAAAATGGATGAAAAAATAACAAAAATGTGATGTAAAAATGAGAAAAATGTGTTGAAAAAATGATAAAAATGTGATGAAAAAATGACAAAAATGTGATGAAAAAATAACAAAAATGTGATGTAAAAATGATAAAAATGTGATTAAAAAATGACAAAAATGTGATTAAAAAATGATAAAAATGTGATGAAAAAATGATAAAAATGTGATTAAAAAATAACAAAAATGTGATGAAAAAATGACAAAAATGTGATGAAAAAATGATAAAAATGTGATGAAAAAATGACAAAAATGTGACGAAAAAATGATAAAAATGTGATGAAAAAATGATAAAAATGTGATGAAAAAATGACAAAAATGTGATGAAAAAATGACAAAAATGTGATGAAAAAATGACAAAAATGTGACGAAAAAATGATAAAAATGTGATGAAAAAATGATAAAAATGTGATGAAAAAATGACAAAAATGTGATTAGAAAATGACAAAAATGTGATGAAAAATGACAAAAATGTGACGAAAAAATTATAAAAATGTGACGAAAAAATGACAAAAATGTGATTAGAAAATGACAAAAATGTGATTAAAAAATGACAAAAATGTGATGAAAAATGACAAAAATGTGTTGAAAAAATTATCAAAATGTGATGAAAAAATAATAAAAATGTGTTGAAAAAATGATCAAAATGTGACGAAAAAACGACAAAAATGTGTTGAAAAAATTATCAAAATGTGATGAAAAAATTATCAAAATGTGATGAAAAAATAATAAAAATGTGACGAAAAAATGATAAAAATGTGATTAAAAAATGACAAAAATGTGATGAAAAAATGCTAAAAATGTGACGAAAAAATGACAAAAATGTTATAAAAAATGATAAAAATGTGATTAAAAATGACAAAAATGTGATGAAAAAATGATAAAAATGTGACGAAAAAATGATAAAAATGTGACGAAAAAATGACAAAAATGTGATGAAAAAATGACAAAAATGTGATGAAAAAATGATAAAAATGTGACGAAAAAATGATAAAAATGTGTTGAGAAAATGACAAAAATGTGATTAGAAAATGACAAAAATGTGATGAAAAAATGACAAAAATGTGATGAAAAAATGACAAAAATGTGATGAAAAAATGACAAAAATGTGATAAAAAATGATAAAAATGTGATGAAAAATGACAGAAATGTGACGAAAAAATTATAAAAATGTGATGAAAAAATGACAAAAATGTGATTAGAAAATGACAAAAATGTGATTAAAAAATGACAAAAATGTGATTAAAAAATGACAAAAATGTGATGAAAAAATGACAAAAATGTGATGAAAAATGACAAAAATGTGATGAAAAAATGACAAAAATGTGATGAAAAATGACAAAAATGTGTTGAAAAAATGATCAAAATGTGAGGAAAAAATAATAAAAATGTGTTGAAAAAATGATCAAAATGTGACGAAAAAACGACAAAAATGTGTTGAAAAAATTATCAAAATGTGATGAAAAAATAATAAAAATGTGACGAAAAAATGATAAAAATGTGATTAAGAAATGACAAAAATGTGTTGAAAAAATGATCAAAATGTGATGAAAAAATAATAAAAATGTGTTGAAAAAATGATCAAAATGTGACGAAAAAACGACAAAAATGTGTTGAAAAAATGATAAAAATGTGATGAAAAAATGACAAAAATGTGACGAATAAATGATAAAAATGTGACGAAAAATGATAAAAATGTGATGAAAAAATGATAAAAATGTGATGAAAAAATGACAAAAATGTGATGAAAAAATGATAAAAATGTTACGAAAAAATGATAAAAATGTGATTAAAAAATGACAAAAATGTGATGAAAAAATGATAAAAATGTGACAAAAAAATGATAAAAATGTGAATAAAAAATGACAAAAATGTGATGAAAAATGATAAAAATGTGATTAAAAAATAACAAAAATGTGATGAAAAAATGACAAAAATGTGATGAAAAAATGATAAAAATGTGATGAAAAAATGACAAAAATGTGACGAAAAAATGATAAAAATGTGATGAAAAAATGATAAAAATGTGATGAAAAAATGACAAAAATGTGATGAAAAAATGACAAAAATGTGATGAAAAAATGACAAAAATGTGACGAAAAAATGATAAAAATGTGATGAAAAAATGATAAAAATGTGATGAAAAAATGACAAAAATGTGATTAGAAAATGACAAAAATGTGATGAAAAATGACAAAAATGTGACGAAAAAATTATAAAAATGTGACGAAAAAATGACAAAAATGTGATTAGAAAATGACAAAAATGTGATTAAAAAATGACAAAAATGTGATGAAAAAATGACAAAAATGTGTTGAAAAATTATCAAAATGTGATGAAAAAATAATAAAAATGTGTTGAAAAAATGATCAAAATGTGACGAAAAAACGACAAAAATGTGTTGAAAAAATTATCAAAATGTGATGAAAAAATTATCAAAATGTGATGAAAAAATAATAAAAATGTGACGAAAAAATGATCAAAATGTGATTAAAAAATGACAAAAATGTGATGAAAAAATGCTAAAAATGTGACGAAAAAATGACAAAAATGTTATAAAAAATTATCAAAATGTGATGAAAAAATAATAAAAATGTGTTGAAAAAATGATCAAAATGTGACGAAAAAACGACAAAAATGTGTTGAAAAAATTATCAAAATGTGATGAAAAAATTATCAAAATGTGATGAAAAAATAATAAAAATGTGACGAAAAAATGATAAAAATGTGATTAAAAAATGACAAAAATGTGATGAAAAAATGCTAAAAATGTGACGAAAAAATGACAAAAATGTTATAAAAAATGATAAAAATGTGATGAAAAAATGACAAAAATGTGATGAAAAAATGATAAAAATGTGACGAAAAAATGATAAAAATGTGACGAAAAATGACAAAATGTGATGAAAAAATGACAAAAATGTGATGAAAAAATGATCAAAATGTGACGAAAAAACGACAAAAATGTGATGAAAAAATGATAAAAATGTGATGAAAAATGACAAAAATGTGACGAAAAAATTATAAAAATGTGATGAAAAAATGACAAAAATGTGACGAAAAAATGACAAAAATGTGACGAAAAAATGATAATGTGATGAAAAAATGATAAAAATGTGATGAAAAATGACAAAAATGTGACGAAAAAATTATAAAATGTGATGAAAAAATGACAAAAATGTGATTAGAAAATGACAAAAATGTGATTAAAAAATGACAAAAATGTGATTAAGAAATGACAAAAATGTGTTGAAAAAATGATCAAAATGTGATGAAAAATAATAAAAATGTGTTGAAAAAATGATCAAAATGTGACGAAAAACGACAAAAATGTGTTGAAAAAATGATAAAAATGTGATGAAAAAATGACAAAAATGTGACGAATAAATGATAAAAATGTGACGAAAAAATGATAAAAATGTGATGAAAAAATGATAAAAATGTGATGAAAAAATGACAAAAATGTGATGAAAAAATGATAAAAATGTTACGAAAAAATGATAAAAATGTGATTAAAAAATGACAAAAATGTGATGAAAAAATGATAAAAATGTGACAAAAAAATGATAAAAATGTGAATAAAAAATGACAAAAATGTGATGAAAAATGATAAAAATGTGATTAAAAAATAACAAAAATGTGATGAAAAAATGACAAAAATGTGATGAAAAAATGATAAAAATGTGATGAAAAAATGACAAAAATGTGACGAAAAAATGATAAAAATGTGATGAAAAAATGATAAAAATGTGATGAAAAATGACAAAAATGTGACGAAAAAATTATAAAAATGTGATGAAAAAATGACAAAAATGTGACGAAAAAATGACAAAAATGTGACGAAAAAAAATGATAATGTGATGAAAAAATGATAAAAATGTGATGAAAAATGACAAAAATGTGACGAAAAAATTATAAAAATGTGATGAAAAAATGACAAAATGTGATTAGAAAATGACAAAAATGTGATTAAAAAATGACAAAAATGTGATGAAAAAATGACAAAAATGTGTTGAAAAAATTATCAAAATGTGATGAAAAAATAATAAAAATGTGTTGAAAAAATGATCAAAATGTGACGAAAAAACGACAAAAATGTGTTGAAAAAATTATCAAAATGTGATGAAAAAATTATCAAAATGTGATGAAAAAATAATAAAAATGTGACGAAAAAATGATAAAAATGTGATTAAAAAATGACAAAAATGTGATGAAAAAACGACAAAAATGTGTTGAAAAAATGATAAAAATGTGATGAAAAAATGACAAAAATGTGACGAATAAATGATAAAAATGTGACGAAAAAATGATAAAATGTGATGAAAAAATGATAAAAATGTGATGAAAAATGATAAAAATGTGATGAAAAAATGATAAAAATGTGATGAAAAAACGACAAAAATGTGTTGAAAAATGATAAAAATGTGATGAAAAAATGACAAAAATGTGACGAATAAATGATAAAATGTGACGAAAAAATGATAAAAATGTGATGAAAAAATGATAAAAATGTGATGAAAAAATGACAAAAATGTGATGAAAAAATGATAAAAATGTGATTAAAAAATGACAAAATGTGATGAAAAAATGCTAAAAATGTGACGAAAAAATGATAACAATGTGATTAAAAAATGACAAAAATGTGATTAAAAAATGACAAAAATGTGATGAAAAAATGATAAAAATGTGATGAAAAAATGACAAAAATGTGATGAAAAAATGACAAAAATGTGATGAAAAAATGACAAAAATGTGACGAAAAAATGATAAAAATGTGATGAAAAAATGATAAAAATGTGATGAAAAAATGACAAAAATGTGATTAGAAAATGACAAAAATGTGATGAAAAATGACAAAAATGTGACGAAAAAATTATAAAAATGTGACGAAAAAATGACAAAAATGTGATTAGAAAATGACAAAAATGTGATTAAAAAATGACAAAAATGTGATGAAAAAATGCTAAAAATGTGACGAAAAATGATAACAATGTGATTAAAAAATGACAAAAATGTGACGAAAAATGATAAAAATGTGATGAAAAAATGATAAAAATGTGATGAAAAAATGACAAAAATGTGATGAAAAAATGACAAAAATGTGATGAAAAAATGACAAAAATGTGACGAAAAAATGATAAAATGTGATGAAAAAATGATAAAAATGTGATGAAAAAATGACAAAAATGTGATTAGAAAATGACAAAAATGTGACGAAAAAATGATAAAAATGTGATGAAAAAATAATAAAAATGTGTTGAAAAAATGATCAAAATGTGACGAAAAAACGACAAAAATGTGTTGAAAAAATTATCAAAATGTGATGAAAAAATTATCAAAATGTGATGAAAAAATAATAAAAATGTGACGAAAAAATGATAAAAATGTGATTAAAAAATGACAAAAATGTGATGAAAAAACGACAAAAATGTGTTGAAAAAATGATAAAAATGTGATGAAAAAATGACAAAAATGTGACGAATAAATGATAAAAATGTGACAAAAAAATGATAAAATGTGAATAAAAAATGACAAAAATGTGATGAAAAATGATAAAAATGTGATTAAAAAATAACAAAAATGTGATGAAAAAACGACAAAAATGTGTTGAAAAAATGATAAAAATGTGATGAAAAAATGACAAAAATGTGACGAATAAATGATAAAAATGTGACGAAAAAATGATAAAAATGTGATGAAAAAATGATAAAAATGTGATGAAAAAATGACAAAAATTGATGAAAAAATGATAAAAATGTGATTAAAAAATGACAAAAATGTGATGAAAAAATGCTAAAAATGTGACGAAAAAATGATAACAATGTGATTAAAAAATGACAAAAATGTGATTAAAAAATGACAAAAATGTGATGAAAAAATGATAAAAATGTGATGAAAAAATGACAAAAATGTGTTGAAAAAATGATCAAAATGTGACGAAAAAACGACAAAAATGTGTTGAAAAAATTATCAAAATGTGATGAAAAAATGATAACAATGTGATTAAAAAATGACAAAAATGTGATTAAAAAATGACAAAAATGTGTTGAAAAAATGATCAAAATGTGACGAAAAAACGACAAAAATGTGTTGAAAAAATTATCAAAATGTGATGAAAAAATGATAACAATGTGATTAAAAAAATGACAAAAATGTGATTAAAAAATGACAAAAATGTGTTGAAAAAAATGATCAAAATGTGACGAAAAAACGACAAAAATGTGTTGAAAAAATTATCAAAATGTGATGAAAAAATGATAACAATGTGATTAAAAAACGACAAAAATGTGTTGAAAAAATGCTAAAAATGTGACGAAAAAATGATAACAATGTGATTAAAAAATGACAAAAATGTGATTAAAAAATGACAAAAATGTGATGAAAAAATGATAAAAATGTGACAAAAAAATGATAAAAATGTGAATAAAAAATGACAAAAATGTGATGAAAAATGATAAAAATGTGATTAAAAAATAACAAAAATGTGATGAAAAAACGACAAAAATGTGTTGAAAAAATGATAAAAATGTGATGAAAAAATGACAAAAATGTGACGAATAAATGATAAAAATGTGACGAAAAAATGATAAAAATGTGATGAAAAAATGATAAAAATGTGATGAAAAAATGACAAAAATGTGATGAAAAAATGATAAAAATGTGATTAAAAAATGACAAAAATGTGATGAAAAAATGCTAAAAATGTGACGAAAAAATGATAACAATGTGATTAAAAAATGACAAAATGTGATTAAAAAATGACAAAAATGTGATGAAAAATGACAAAAATGTGACGAAAAAATTATAAAAATGTGACGAAAAAATGACAAAAATGTGATTAGAAAATGACAAAAATGTGATTAAAAAATGACAAAAATGTGATGAAAAAATGCTAAAAATGTGACGAAAAAATGATAACAATGTGATTAAAAAATGACAAAAATGTGACGAAAAAATGATAAAAATGTGATGAAAAAATGATAAAAATGTGATGAAAAAATGACAAAAATGTGATGAAAAAATGACAAAAATGTGATGAAAAAAATGACAAAAATGTGACGAAAAAATGATAAAAATGTGATGAAAAAATGATAAAAATGTGATGAAAAAATGACAAAAATGTGATTAGAAATGACAAAAATGTGACGAAAAAATGATAAAAATGTGATGAAAAAATAATAAAAATGTGTTGAAAAAATGATCAAAATGTGACGAAAAAACGACAAAAATGTGTTGAAAAAATTATCAAAATGTGATGAAAAAATTATCAAAATGTGATGAAAAAATAATAAAAATGTGACGAAAAAATGATAAAAATGTGATTAAAAAATGACAAAATGTGATGAAAAAACGACAAAAATGTGTTGAAAAAATGATAAAATGTGATGAAAAAATGACAAAAATGTGACGAATAAATGATAAAATGTGACAAAAAATGATAAAAATGTGAATAAAAAATGACAAAATGTGATGAAAAATGATAAAAATGTGATTAAAAAATAACAAAAATGTGATGAAAAAACGACAAAAATGTGTTGAAAAAATGATAAAAATGTGATGAAAAAATGACAAAAATGTGACGAATAAATGATAAAAATGTGACGAAAAAATGATAAAAATGTGATGAAAAATGATAAAAATGTGATGAAAAAATGACAAAAATGTGATGAAAAAATGATAAAAATGTGATTAAAAAATGACAAAAATGTGATGAAAAAATGCTAAAAATGTGACGAAAAAATGATAACAATGTGATTAAAAAATGACAAAAATGTGATTAAAAATGACAAAAATGTGATGAAAAAATGATAAAAATGTGATGAAAAAAATGACAAAAATGTGTTGAAAAAATGATCAAAATGTGACGAAAAAACGACAAAAATGTGTTGAAAAAATTATCAAAATGTGATGAAAAAATGATAACAATGTGATTAAAAAATGACAAAAATGTGATTAAAAATGACAAAAATGTGTTGAAAAATGATCAAAATGTGACGAAAAAACGACAAAAATGTGTTGAAAAAATTATCAAAATGTGATGAAAAAATGATAACAATGTGATTAAAAAATGACAAAAATGTGATTAAAAAATGACAAAAATGTGTTGAAAAAATGATCAAAATGTGACGAAAAAACGACAAAAATGTGTTGAAAAAATTATCAAAATGTGATGAAAAAATGATAACAATGTGATTAAAAAACGACAAAAATGTGTTGAAAAAATGCTAAAAATGTGACGAAAAAATGATAACAATGTGATTAAAAAATGACAAAAATGTGATTAAAAAATGACAAAAATGTGATGAAAAAATGATAAAAATGTGACAAAAAAATGATAAAAATGTGAATAAAAAATGACAAAAATGTGATGAAAAATGATAAAAATGTGATTAAAAAATAACAAAAATGTGATGAAAAAACGACAAAAATGTGTTGAAAAAATGATAAAAATGTGATGAAAAAATGACAAAAATGTGACGAATAAATGATAAAAATGTGACGAAAAAATGATAAAAAATGTGATGAAAAAATGATAAAATGTGATGAAAAAATGACAAAAATGTGATGAAAAAATGATAAAAATGTGATTAAAAAATGACAAAAATGTGATGAAAAAATGCTAAAAATGTGACGAAAAAATGATAACAATGTGATTAAAAAATGACAAAAATGTGATTAAAAAATGACAAAAATGTGATGAAAAAATGATAAAAATGTGACAAAAAAATGATAAAAAATGTGACGAAAAAATGATAAAAATGTGATGAAAAAAATGACAAAAATGTGATGAAAAAAATGACAAAAAAATGTGATGAAAAAATGATAAAAAATGTGATGAAAAAATGACAAAAATGTGATGAAAAAATAAAAATGTGACGAAAAAATTATCAAAATGTGATGAAAAATTATCAAAATGTGATGAAAAAATGATAAAAATGTGATGAAAAAATGATAAAAATGTGATGAAAAATGACAAAAATGTGACGAAAAAAAATTTATAAAAATGTGATGAAAAAATGACAAAAAATGTGATTAAAAAATGACAAAAATGTGATTAAAAATGACAAAAATGTGATTAAAAAATGACAAAAATGTGATTAAAAAATGACAAAAATGTGATGAAAAAATGACAAAAATGTGATGAAAAAATGACAAAAATGTGATGAAAAAATGATCAAAAATGTGTTGAAAAAATGATCAAAATGTGACGAAAAAACGACAAAAATGTGTTGAAAAATTATCAAAATGTGATGAAAAAATTATCAAAATGTGATGAAAAAATAATAAAATGTGACGAAAAAATGATAAAAATGTGATTAAAAAATGACAAAATGTGATAAAAAATGATAAAAATGTGATTAAAAAATGACAAAAATGTGATGAAAAAATGATAAAAATGTGTCGAAAAAATGATAAAAATGTGATTAAAAAATGACAAAAATGTGATGAAAAAATGATAAAAATGTGACGAAAAAATGATAAAAATTTGAATAAAAAATGACAAAAATGTGATAAAAAATGATAAAATGTGATTAAAAAATGACAAAAATGTGATGAAAAAATGATAAAAATGTGACGAAAAAATGATAAAAATGTGATGAAAATGACAAAAATGTGATGAAAAAATGACAAAAATGTGATGAAAAAATGATAAAAATGTGATGAAAAAATGACAAAAATGTGATGAAAAAATGATAAAAATGTGATGAAAAAATAAAATGTGACGAAAAAATTATCAAAATGTGATGAAAAATGATCAAAATGTGATGAAAAAATGACGAAAATGTGATGAAAAAATGATAAAAATGTGATGAAAAATGACGCCCCCTGCTGGTCCTTCTCTGCCTCCTGGAGTCGTCTATTGCCCCTGCTGGTCCTTCTCTGCCTCCTGGAGCCGTCTAACGCCCCCTGCTGGTCCTTCTACGCCTCCGGGAGTCGTCTAACGCCCCCTGCTGGTCCTTCTACACCTCCGGGAGTCGTCTAACGCCCCCTGCTGGTCCTTCTCTGCCTCCTGGAGCCGTCTAACGCCCCCTGCTGGTCCTTCTATGCCTCCGGGAGCCGTCTAACGCCCCCTGCTGGTCCTTCTACACCTCCTGGAGCCGTCTATCGCCCCCTGCTGGTCCTTCTCTGCCTCCTGGAACCGTCTATCGCCCCCTGCTGGTCCTTCTCTGCCTCCTGGAGCCGTCTAACGCCCCCTGCTGGTCCTTCTACGCCTCCGGGAGTCATCTAACGCCCCCTGCTGGTCCTTCTCTGCCTCCTGGAGTCGTCTAACGCCCCCTGCTGGTCCTTCTCTGCCTCCTGGAGCCATCTAACGCCCCTGCTGGTCCTTCTACGCCTCCGGGAGTCATCTAACGCCCCCTGCTGGTCCTTCTCTGCCTCCTGGAGCCGTCTAACAATAAAACAATAAACAAATCAGAATTAACTGAGCATATTGGAGAATAGATTATAAAAAGAAACAAAAAAGAAACAAAAAGAAACAGAAAGAATGTAGAAATGACACACCTCAAAATGTGTGACTAATAAAACAAAGAGTGAACTTTAAACCCAAACAAAACTGTAGAATGTTCTTAATCCGCGCTTTAACTCTAAAGGTTAATGGGCCAGAGTAACGCCTCATTTGAAAGCTAAGACCTACACAGATCCTTTTCCTCGTCACTTTGTCCACGTTCTTTTTCTTCAAATTTTTGTTGCGATTTCAGTCTCGTTTTCTGTTTTTGAAGCTTTTAGATTTGGGTAAAGCTGAACTGGAGGAAATGTGTGCTCTGAGTCATGATAAAAAAATCACTTTTCCACATCCTGAACTTTCAGATCCACGACCGACCGTGATGTTACTGAAAGCAGTCTCTTCTTAACCCTGGCTCTGTCCTGCACTCGTGTTCAGTGTTTTTGGATCAGACTGAGCTCAGCCTCTGTGGGCGGGGCCTGCGCTCCTGTGGGCGGGGCCTGGGGTCTAGACCGGGTCGGGGCTCCTGGTGCTGCTCCATTTGGTCCCTGCTCCTCCTCAGACTCACTCTCAGGTCAGTGCGGCTCCTTCTCTTCTTCTCTCTTTTCTTTACCTGTTATTGTGAAACTTTGACAGAAAAACGTGGAAAAATTCAAATTCCTCCTCAATTAAAATCATGAGAGTTTAGTTTAAGTGAAGCTTTAACCTCTTAACCCCCGCCTTAACCGAGCGCATTTTCTCCTGTTCGGCTTTACCCAAATCTAAAAGCTTCTTGACCGACGTTTAAAGCCTATTGACCAGGGTGATACCTGATTTGAAAGCTAAGACCGACAAAACTGATGTACAATTTTTCTCATGTTGTTGCACTTTTTCAAAAAAAAAAGTGCTGCTTTTTTTGTCAGGTTTTTGTAAAAAAAAAAATGTAATTTTTGTGTTGCTTTTTGTCACATTTTTTCTCAATTTTTTTTCCACTTTTCTGTCAATTTCTTTGTAATTTTTGTGTAATTTTTGTGTTACGCTTTCATCCTTGTTTACGTCTCATTTTTGTTGCTATTTTGACACTTTTTTCAATAAACTTTTAGATTTGGGTAAAGCCGAACTAGAGAAAATGTGCTCAGTTCAGGTGTGAGTTAAGTTTCCCGTTAAATATCGACCTCTTTGTTTGATGGAAGGTTTAGGATCTCAAGGACTTTCTCCAGTTCAGCTTTACCCAAATCTAAAATCTTCTGGACTGGAGAGCAACAGTGTTAACGGCTCATTTGAAAGCTAAGACCTACAAAACTCATTGGAACTTTTTTTGTCAGTTTTTTCGTCGCTTTTTTTCATCACTGTTTCATAAAGTTTTTGTCGCTATTTTGATGCTTTTTTTCAAGAAACCTTTAGATTTGGGTGAAGCTGAACTGTAGAAGCTGATCAGGTCAGAGGTTTTTAATCTAAAATATTCAAACTCTTAAAAGTTAAAATATTCAAACTCTTAAAACTTAAAATATTCAAACTCTTTAAACTTAAAATGTTCAAACTCTAAAAACTGAAAAAGCTTTGACTTCAGAGAAGTTCAGATCATTTATTATGAGCAGATATCGGACCTTCATCTGAGTAATCGTGAGTCAGTATATGAGCATTTTAAGGTTTAAGAGTTTGAATATTTTAAGTTTAAAGAGTTTGAATATTTTAAGTTTAAAGAGTTTGAATATTTTAAGTTTTAAGAGTTTGAATATTTTAAGTTTAAAGAGTTTGAATATTTTAAGTTTTAAGAGTTTGAATATTGTAAGTTTAAAGAGTTTGAATATTCTAAGTTTTAAGAGTTTGAATATTTTAAGTTTAAAGAGTTTGAATAATTTAAGTTTAAAGAGTTTGAATATTCTAAGTTTAAAGAGTTTGAATATTTTAAGTTTTAAGAGTTTGAATATTGTAAGTTTAAAGAGTTTGAATATTGTAAGTTTAAAGAGATCAGTTCACACCAGGTCTTCTCAGACTCGTTGTGGACCTCCAGGAGACTCGGTCCGGACCCGGTTGTGACTCTGTGATGTGGATTGTTTGGTCAGAGCTGGTTGATTCCCGTAAGTGCAGTGTCAGCTTTGGCCTGTAGGGGCAGCGTCTGCGGGAATGATGCGACATTAAACACAGCTGTGAACAATAAGCTCTGGAGGTCTGGAGATTATTGGCTTGTATCAAAGTCACTGAATAAAGAAAGTATAATTACACATAACATTCATTTCCCTGGTGCTGAGACATGAATGAGCTCTGCAGAAACACAGTCAAGTAAAGCCACAAATCCACTGGCAGCAGGTTTAGTTTGGGAAAAACTGGGAGCTTTTAACCTCTTACTTAACCAAGAGCATTTTCTCCAGTTCAGCTTTACCCAAATCTAAAGGTTTACAGCATATAGGCCAGAGTTAACACCTCATTTGAAAGCTAAGACCGACAAAACTGATCTGAACAGATCTTTTTCCTCATGTTGTTGCAACCTTTGTTAATGTTTCTTTTTTGTCACTTTTTTGTGTCACTTTTTCATCAATTTTTTCTGTTTTTCATTACTCTTTTGTTGAATATTCATGGATTTTTTGCAATTTCCCCCTCGCTTTCTGGTCACATGTTTGTCGCACTTTCTTCCTCGTTCTCGACTCATTTTTGTTGCTATTTTGACACTTTGTTTTCGAGAAGCTTTTAGATTTGGGCAAAGCCAAACTGGAGGAAACATGCTCGGTTCAGGCGGAGGTTAAGAGGTTAAAGTTTGGGGAAGTTCCTCAGAAGTAAAGCAGTGATCTGGGTAAATCTAAGCTGAAATGTGAAATATCAGATATTTTGGAAATAACTTTATTGTCGTGAATGTGCTTTAAAGGGATATTTCAGGATTTTTGACATTGAGCCTCATTTCCTAGTTATCCAGAGTGTTGTTGATGTCTGGAGATATGTTTTTCTTAAATTCATGCAGTTCTTATATTTGAAGAGTCTAGTGGCGCTAGGCTAATGCTAGGCTAGTGCATGTCTATGGTATCAGTTAGCCTGCATTAAAAACAGTGTGACCCACTCCACAGTGCACCTGAGGTAAATCACTTATAACACCAGACTAACCATATAAATGTCTGTGTTAATAGAATCATTTAAAATAACTTATATTTGAGCAGCATCAGCTTCGTGGCTGTAAGCTAACGCAGCGGCGGAGTGATCTGCGAGAAAATAGTCCCTCAAAATGTGGTAATTCATGTGATACAAGGTCAGTTATATTTCAAACATGATTCTATTAACACAGACATTTATATGGTTAGTCTGGTGTTATAAGTGATTTACCTCAGGTGCACTGTGGAGTGGGTCACACTGTTTTTAATGCAGGCTAACTGATACCATAGACATGCTTTAGCCTTGCCCTAGCCTAGCGCCACTAGACTCTTCAAATATAAGAACTGCATGAATTTAAGAAAAAAATATCTCCAGACATCAACAACACTCTGGATAACTAGGAAATGTGGCCCAATGTCAAAAATCCTGAAATATCCCTTTAACCATGAATGATATAAAGAACTCCCTGTATGGGTATGTATCATACAGGGGTATCATACACTTATAAGTTTACTTCCTCCCACTCCTTTTCGAGTTTTCTGTACAGTGTTATGTATGTATATATAGAAGCATGTGGAAATGTCATAAACGCATGTCAAAAGTTCATAAAAGTAGCACATGCTAATGGAAAAAAAAAGTATGTAATGTACATTGAACTCGGAATAAATAATCAATCAATCAAACAAACTCTAGCTCTCTGTGACCTTTAGATCAGTCTCTGTTCCTTTGAGGAGCTCGTCAGTGTTCAGTGATACTTCTCACTCTATTTTAAATAAATTCCAGTGTTATGCTTTTTTCCCCTCATGTTAAACTACTACTACTTACTATGTAAATGTTCACAGTTTTCCTGCCATGAGTACTCTTGATTTAGGCAAGGCAAGGCAAGGCAAGTTTATTTGTAGAGCACAATTCATACACAAGGCAATTCAAAGTGCTTCACAGTTGCAGAAAGAGAAATTACAAGAAAACAGATAAAATCAATCAATAAAACATCAACATAAAGTTAATCAATGACAGTAAAAGGCAAGAGTGCAGATAAAATACTTTCAGTTTTCATATGCACGGGTAAAAAGAGCTGTTTTCAGCCTGGATTTGAACATTGTCAGAGTTGAGGCCTGTCTCACATCCTCATGAAGACTGTTCCAGATTTTAGCTGCATGAAACTGAAACGCAGCCTCACCGTGTTTATTATTGACTCTGGGAACCACCAGGAGACCCCTCCCTGAAGTTCTCAGGGCCCGAGATGGTTCATACGGCTCTAACATGTCAGAGATGTACTTTGGTGCTAAACCATGAAAAGACTTGTACACAAGCAGAGCTGTTTTAAATTCTATTCTCTGAGTTTACTGTTCGAGATGCCCTGGTTTATTGGAGTAATCAGACCACCCGATAATAAAGCATGATTAGAAATCTGTTATTCCAAAACTCCGGGTTTAACATGAGCCAGTTCTGTTGGTGGGATTTTCAGAGCGACTGAACTCTCTCCCTCCCTCGTACTCAGCTCCTCGTTTACCGTAGAGTCGCTCATTCAGACGCAGCTCGATACTTTCTCTCTGCTTTGGGTTTAATACGTTCATTTCTCGAGGCTTTTCCTCCTCGCCGCAGGTCAGGTTTGAGTTGTCACATGACCTGCGGCGAGGAGATGAGTCCGACAGAACGAGTGACAACATCTGCTATAAAGTTCTCTAATATATCATGTAAAATAAAATGTTCTGCAGCAGTTGTGGGCATACTGTATGTTCAGAGCTGAAAAAGCAGAGAACTGGAGTTTATGTTCTGTCTTTAAACGCATAAAGACAATAGAGTATCAATATCAATATCAATATCAATATCGTCTAAAACTGGGGTGTCCAAACTTTATTTCATCAAGGGCCACATTGTGAAGTTTGTAGAGCATTGAGCCACAAACCGGTGGTGAACATGGTGAGACCTTCAGCTGAGAGGAACTGTGTCACACCTGAATTTACACTATGGAAGCTTTTTGAGGTTATAATTGTGTAGAAATATTACATTTGCAGTGAAAACTACCACGTCTGGTGATATGAGAAAATTCAGCAAAAAGCTTGAGGGCCACCAAACATTGGTCTGGGGGCCACATTTGGTCCCCGGGCCACACTTTGGGCACCACTGGTCTAAATCACTAATGGATTT
This sequence comes from Neogobius melanostomus, assembly GCA_007210695.1. Lineage (NCBI taxonomy): Eukaryota > Metazoa > Chordata > Actinopteri > Gobiiformes > Gobiidae > Neogobius > Neogobius melanostomus. Next base: position 538,022 of record VHKM01000414.1, read on the forward strand.
GTGTGAAAAAACGAGACAGTTTCATGTTTATAGATTTGAAGTAATCGAACCTGTGCTCCATCCGAAACCAGTAAATTGGTAAGAGGTCTTACGCCAAACCAGATGTGCGTCAGCGTCTGCCATGATAAGATGCGTCCGAATTGGGCTGTCAGTTAGGAAGGAGTTAGGGAAAGGAGCCTGTATGATAACTATCATAGCCACTTTAGCATAGGGACCTCTGATGCTAATTATCATAGCCACTTTAGCATAGGGACCTCTGATGCTAACTATCATAGCCACTTTAGCACAGGGACCTCTGATGCTAACTATCATAGCCACTTTAGCATAGGGACCTCTGATGCTAACTATCATAGCCACTTTAGCACAGGGACCTCTGATGCTAACTATCATAGCCACTTTAGCATAGGGACCTCTGATGCTAACTATCATAGCCACTTTAGCATAGGGACCTCTGATGCTAACTATCATAGCCACTTTAGCACAGGGACCTCTGATGCTAATTATCATAGCCACTTTAGCACAGGGACCTCTGATGCTAACTATCATAGCCACTTTAGCATAGGGACCTCTGATGCTAACTATCATAGCCACTTTAGCACAGGGACCTCTGATGCTAACTATCATAGCCACTTTAGCATAGGGACCTCTGATGCTAACTCACTGGCGATTAGGAGCTATGTGCCATCCCATAAGCCACTGCGCCAATCTCCCCACCCCCTCGCCCCCACCCTCGAGTGATTCATGCGCAACCACTGTTGATTGACAGGTGCATTTAATAATAATAATAAAAAATTAAAAAAAAGATTCTGCACAAGCCAAACTTTATAAAAGTGACAAAACACATGTTAGAGTCATCAAAGCTCAGTCACATGGTTTTAAAGAGCCTCCTCAGTAAATGGCCTAAATGAAGCAGTTTGTGCTTTTGTTTCCATTTAGTAGAAATTTAAGCCACATGGCTAATTTTCATACTGTAGCTTTATGAAACAGCTGTTGAGATAAAATAAAGGGAACATTTGGATGTTTCTTTTTCCCCCCTTAAATGTCTTTATTTGGACACTATGTTGTTGTAGGACAATATACAGTAGGTGGCGCTATGCGCTTTGGTTTGGCCTGCACTGAACTTTAAAGAAGAAGAAAAACAGCTGTTGGTGATGTCACTTCCCCTTCCCCTGGGTAAGGACGGTCGAATTGGGCAAATGCTGCTGAAGCTCTAGTTCACTAACTGCATAGAGATCTAACAGTTGACCCCATGAAAGGTTAAGGATTAGTTGCTAGTGTTAGCACTTAGAGGCTACAATTTGATGGTTTTGGATGCAGCACGTGATTTGACTTGAATGAAGAAATCAGCTGATTTAAACGCTCTCCTCTGATTGGCTGATTGTAATGGCTGCATTACTCTGATTGGCTGGTTGTAATGGCCGCTCTCCTCTGATTGGCTGGTTGTAATGGCCGCTCTCCTCTGATTGGCTCAGGTGGACGACGCAGCGGCCCGTGATTGGCTGAAGATGCAGCTTTTATGGGCGGGGCTGCTGGCTCTGCTGATGATCTCATTGGCTCGTTCCCAGGACGCCGGTAAGACACGCCTCCTCCTCTCTCTGTGTTTCTGTCTCTGACTCTTTGACTTTTACCCCGAGGTAAAAATGTAACGGAAATGTCATAAAAACTGAAATAAAAGTGAAAGATTCTCTGCGTCGCATGATTTTGTTTCTAATTTAGAAATGTTGAAATAAATCGACTTCCGTAAAGAGTCATAATGTTCAGTAACTGTTAAATCAACAATATCAACCTCTGTACTGGAAGATAATAATAAAAATTAATGTTTGTAGATATGACCTCCAATGCCAAGAAATGGGGAAAACTGTGTTAAAAAAACAAAAGAAAATAAATTAATTGTTATAAAAAATTAAAGAAAAAGGAAAAAAAAAAGTGGGCAATATATCGTCTACAAGATAATATGGAAATTGCTGTTTGGAGGATATGCAAATGTACAATATCAAGTTTTTCTCCAATGTCAAATAATGTGGGGGAAAAAAAAATTGGGGGGAAAATGGGGAGAAAAATTAGATAAAAAGGCAAATTTCCTCTTAAATAAACAAAACAAAGTTGAGACGAGTAAATTACAATTAAATATTACACTTAAATTAATTTGCTTTTTTAGAGACAAAATCTGAAAAGAAAAATATTGGCCTACATGATAATCACTTAGGATTTTAAGTGTAAATTTTAGTTTTAGTTTAGTTTTAGTTTATTTATTTGTTTGAGCAGGTTAACTGCTCAAAGGGAGTGGGCTGAAGCCAAAGGCTTATAAGCGCCCACCCCAAAATAAAAATAATAACATTACATTTAATATTTACAAGGTAACAATCATAAACAAAGGAACATAGGGCAAAGTAACAATAAATGATGAACCAGAACAAAATAAAAACAACAGCAAAATAAAGAACAAAAGAATGTGCTACTTTTATGTTATGAAGGTGCATTAATACATATTATATTCTGAGATCTTGCTACTTCCCAGTTGTCATTGTTGGCAACACATTTCTTGTTCTCTGTATATTTCAAAAGTCTTTTGTTTGTATTTATATTTGAACAGGTTGATATTTGGACTTTGTTTCAACTCCATTTCCAGTTTATTCCACAATTGTACACCATTAACTGTTGGGCTAAAACTTTTCAAAGTTGAGCTATGTTTCTGAGTCCTAAAGTTTAATTCGTCACGTAATTCATAACAACCAGTACGTTCTTGGAACCTTCTTTGTATTTGGCCTGGTAACAGTTTGTATCTTGCTTTGTATAACATCTGTACAGTTTGGAACTCAACAATGTCACAAAACTTCATGATCTTTGATTTTAAAAATAATGAGTTTGTGTGGTCCAAAAACCCAACTTTATGAATTACTCGGATAGCTCTTTTTTGCAACAATACTATTGGTTTTAATGTGTTTTATAAGTACTACCCCAAACCACAGTACAATAATATAAATATGGCAAAATCAGAGAACAGTATAAGATATGTAGAGCTTTGATGTTTAAAATGTGCTTTGCTTTTGCTATTACTGAAATGCTTCTAGAAATTTTCGTAGATATATATTTAATATGAGCTTTCCAAGTAATTCTGTCATCTATAATAACACCAAGGAATTTGATTTCATGCACTCGCTCTATGACAACACCCTCTATCTGAATTGCTTCCTGAGCATTGGAATTACAGTTGCCAAATATCATCATTTTACTTTTACTCAGATTTAGAGATAATTTATTTTGTTTGAACCACTTATTGACACTTTTGAGTTCCAAGTTAACAATCCGACACAGTTGCTGTAAGTCGTCACCTGATGCAAAAATATTTGTATCGTCAGCAAACAAGATAAATTTAAGTACTTGAGACAATTTACAAATGTCGTTGATGTACATATTAAACAATTTTGGGCCCAGAATGGAACCTTGAGGTAAACCACACACAATTTGTCGACAACTCGACTGATAATCACCTATTTTCACACATTGTTTTCTATTTTTTAAATAACTGGTAACCCACTGTAGAGCTACCCCCCTAATCCCATAATGTTCTAGTTTATTAATTAGTATATCATAGTTTATTGTATCAAACGCTTTACTCAGGTCAATAAATAACCCTATTGCATATTTCTTGTTATCTACAGCATTAGTTATTTCTTCAATTATATCAAAGAGCGCGTGTGAGGTTGAGTGATTATTCCTAAAACCAAACTGATTGTCCGAGAGTAAATTACACCTTTCAATAAAGCTGTCAAGTCTAGAGTTATAAACCTTCTCTAAGATTTTTGAGAATTGCGGTAAAAGTGAAACAGACCTGTAGTTTGTGAAGAGATGTTTATCTCCTGCATTGAACAGAGGAACCTTTAAATCTGATGGGTTAGCTTCCTGCGCTCCTGTTGTTAGCGGTTTAAAGTTAGCTGTTGTTAACATTAGCGGTTTAAAGTTAGCTGTTAACATTAGCATCTTAAAGTTTGCTGTCGTTAACATTAGCGGTGTAAAGTTTGCTGTCGTTAACATTAGCGGTTTAAAGTTAGCTGTCGTTAACATTAGTGGTTTAAAGTTAGCTGTTGTTAACATTAGCGGTTTAAAGTTAGCTGTTAACATTAGCGGTTTAAAGTTAGCTGTTATTAACATTAGCGGTTTAAAGTTAGCTGTTGTTAACATTAGCGGTTTAAAGTTAGCTGTTGTTAACATTAGCGGTTTAAAGCTAGCCGTTAACATTAGCGGTTTAAAGTTAGCTGATTTTAACATTAGCGGTTTAAAGTTAGCTGTTGTTAACATTAGCAGCTTAAAGTTAGCTGTTTTTAACATTAGCAGTATAAAGTTAGTTGTTTTTAACATTAGCGGTATAAAGTTAGCTGTTGTTAAAATTAGCGGTTTAAAGTTAGCTTTTGTTAATATGATGCTTTATTATGATCATTTAGGAGTTTAAGTGTACAGTTCACCTTTAAATCTGGTAGTTTAGCTTCCTGCGCTCCTGGCGTTAACTTTTTACCTTTTTTTTGGAAGACATAGGTATTACTTTAAATCCGTATATTCCAAAATATTTTTTAAAGATTCAAACGAACATCCCAAAATGTCTGTTCTGTAAATAGTAACATTTTGTATTTCTATGATATTGTTTTAACACAATAAGTGGCTGCAGAAAGTGCCCAGAAAGGTAATAGCGGTAACTAACGATAACCAACGCCCATCATTCGTTTAAACTCTTATGTAAATGTAATTTCTCTGACGTAAACGCGGTTATTGTAAAGTTTTCTAAAGACATTCCAGCCGTTGTCCGAATGTACTTCCCACCGGCTCTCGTTGCCGTTTGTGATTCCGCGGCGGATCTCTATCGTCCAGGTTGGTTCAGCCCTGACTCTGTGTGTTTCCCCGTTAAGCCGGGCCACAGTGAGCCCGGTTTAACTGATACTTGGCTCTGATGCTCTTCACGGACACAGGTTGGAGGCTGAGGTCCGGAATCGAGCGACTTTAGCCAGAACTACAGCTCAGGAAGGGCATCTGAGGGAAGCTCTATTTGCTAATCAGACTAGAATTAAATTAAACGTTAGCTGTTGTTAATATGAGTGCCTTAAGCCAAACGTTAGCTGTTCTTAATGTTAGCGGGTTAAAGTTAGCTGTTGTTATTATTAACCATTTAAAGTTAGCTGCTGTTTATGTTAGTGGGTTAAAGTTAGCTGTTGTTATTATTAACCGTTTAAAGTTAGCTGTTGTTAATGTTAGCAGGTTAAAGTTAGCTGTTGTTAATGTTAGCGGGTTAAAGTTAGCTGCTGTTTATGTTAGTGGGTTAAAGTTAGCTGTTGTTATTATTAACCGTTTAAAGTTAGCTGTTGTTAATGTTAGCAGGTTAAAGTTAGCTGTTGTTAATGTTAGCGGGTTAAAGTTAGCTGTTATTATTAACCATTTAAAGTTAGCTGCTGTTAATGTTAGCGGGTTAAAGTTAGCTGTTGTTATTATTAACCGTTTAAAGTTAGCTGTTGTTCGTGTTAGCGGGTTAAAGTTAGCTGTTGTTAGTGTTAGCGGGTTAAAGTTAGCTGTTATTATTAACCATTTAAAGTTAGCTGCTGTTAATGTTAGCGGGTTAAAGTTAGCTGTTCTTAATGTTAGCGGGTTAAAGTTAGCTGTTGTTAATGTTAGCGGGTTAAAGTTAGCTGTTGTTATTATTAACCATTTAAAGTTAGCTGCTGTTTATGTTAGTGGGTTAAAGTTAGCTGTTGTTATTATTAACCATTTAAAGTTAGCTGTTGTTAATGTTAGCAGGTTAAAGTTAGCTGTTGTTATTATTAACCATTTAAAGTTAGCTGCTGTTAATGTTAGCGGGTTAAAGTTAGCTGTTGTTATTATTAACCATTTAAAGTTAGCTGTTGTTAATGTTAGCGGGTTAAAGTTAGCTGTTGTTAATGATAGCGGGTTAAAGTTAGCTGTTGTTATTATTAACCATTTAAAGTTAGCTGCTGTTAATGTTAGCGGGTTAAAGTTAGCTGTTGTTAATGTTAGCGGGTTAAAGTTTGCTGTTGTTAATGTTAGCGGGTTAAAGTTAGCTGTTGTTATTATTAACCATTTAAAGTTAGCTGCTGTTTATGTTAGTGGGTTAAAGTTAGCTGTTGTTATTATTAACCGTTTAAAGTTAGCTGTTGTTAATGTTAGCGGGTTAAAGTTAGCTGTTGTTATTATTAACCATTTAAAGTTAGCTGCTATTAATGTTAGCGGGTTAAAGTTAGCTGTTGTTATTATTAACCGTTTAAAGTTAGCTGTTGTTAAAGTTAGCGGGTTAAAGTTAGCTGTTGTTAATGTTAGCGGGTTAAAGTTAGCTGTTGTTATTATTAACCATTTAAAGTTAGCTGTTGTTAATATTAGCGGGTTAAAGTTAGCTGTTGTTATTATTAACCGTTTAAAGTTAGCTGTTGTTAATGTTAGTGGGTTAAACTTAGCTGTTGTTAATGTTAGCGGGTTAAAGTTAGCTGTTGTTAATGTTAGCGGGTTAAAGTTAGCTGTTGTTAATGTTAGCGGGTTAAAGTTAGCTGTTGTTAATATTAACCATTTAAAGTTAGCTGCTGTTAATGTTAGCAGGTTAAAATTAGCTGTTGTTAATGTTAGCGGGTTAAAGTTAGCTGTTGTTAATGTTAGCAGGTTAAAGTTAGCTGTTGTTATTATTAACCATTTAAAGTTAGCTGTTGTTAATGTTAGCGGGTTAAAGTTAGCTGTTGTTAATGTTAGCGGGTTAAAGTTAGCTGTTGTTAATATTAACCATTTAAAGTTAGCTGCTGTTAATGTTAGCGGGTTAAAATTAGCTGTTGTTAATTTTAGTGGGTTAAAGTTAGCTGTTGTTAATGTTAGCAGGTTAAAGTTAGCTGTTATTATTAACCATTTAAAGTTAGCTGTTGTTAATGTTAGCGGGTTAAAGTTAGCTGTTGTTAATGTTAGCGGGTTAAAGTTAGCTGTTGTTATTATTAACCGTTTAAAGTTAGCTGTTGTTAATCTTAGCGGGTTAAAGTTAGCTTTTCTTAATGTTAGCGGGTTAAAGTTAGCTGTTGTTAATGTTAGCGGGTTAAAGTTAGCTGTTATTATTAACCATTTAAAGTTAGCTGTTGTTAATATTAGCGGGTTAAAGTTAGCTGTTGTTATTATTATTATTTGGGGGACGACGGATGCAAATTAGCCCAAGGCTACAATCCGGTGTGGCTTGTTTACATGCATGAGACCCATGTATGTTCATTAACATGCACTGTCCCGACCAAATAAATAAATAAATAAATTAACCGTTTAAAGTTAGCTGTTGTTAATGTTAGTGGGTTAAAGTTAGCTGTTGTTAATGTTAGCGGTTTAAAGTTAGCTGTTGTTATTATTAACCGTTTAAAGTTAGCTGTTGTTAATGTTAGTGGGTTAAAGTTAGCTGTTGTTAATGTTAGTGGGTTAATGTTAGCTATTGTTATTATTAACCGTTTAAAGTTAGCTGTTGTTAATGTTAGCAGGTTAAAGTTAGCTGTTGTTAATGTTAGCGGGTTAAAGTTAGCTGCTGTTATTATTAACCATTTAAAGTTAGCTGTTGTTAATGTTAGCGGGTGTTAAAGTTAGCCGTTGTTATTATTAACCATTTAAAGTTAGCTGCTGTTAATGTTAGCGGGAAGGAAAGTTCCAAAGTCTTTGGAAGGAAAGTTCCCACTCATTTCTCCCATAGACTTCAGTACAAAAAGAAATGAAATGAGAGTATTAATCTTGTGTTTAGGGGTTTTGACTTTTCTCCTGATCAGATCGTGTTTACTTTGCTTGTTTGACGACATTTCAGACGTTTTCTAAGGTCATCTCGCTTGAAATAAGAAAGTAAAACTGCCAATGGGACAAGTCCAATGTTCTAAACCCACTGGCAAATAATCAATCTGAAATTAAGACAAAATGCACTGAAATCTCAGAAGAAGTGAAATAATCTGGGTCGAAACTACTTAAATTAAAATTACTATGCTCAATTGGAGACATTTAGATATCAATTTTTGGAGTGTTTTTAATAAAATATGAATCTAGTATTTTAGTGTTCAAATCTGAAATTTAACGATAGGCTGCAGTGACACCATTCTAGATTGTCCTAATGTGAGTTGGAGCAGAGTTTTGGAAATGCCCAAATCTTTTCCCTGGTCGTTCTTTGTAAGTGATTGGATTCACAAACCTGTCACATTTTTCTTGCGGCTTTAGGTTTTATCCAATTGGCAAAAAACACACGATAGGAATCTCCCACACACAGTCAGTGTTGCAAAAGATGAGAACGCAAGACGTCACATGAAATAAACCTTTCCTGTTTTGTGTCGTGGTTGGTATTTGTCATTTAAGTCTATGGGAGAAATGAATGAGAACTTAACCCTTCCTGAACTCTATTGAAATCCAACCGGCGACTCTTCAGTGTGAGGGCGTCCAGTTCCCGCCCTGTGCATCCGTCCTGTCTCTGTGACGTCATGTACTTTGTTATTCTGATGTGATGATGTTTGTGAAGCTTTGAGTTCAGCTCAAACAGGAGCCATTTTGTCTGAAATGGCTCCACAGTGTTTCCCGTTTCTGACTCCACAGCTATAGACTCACAACTTCACAAGGAGAAGAAGTACAGGGGTATACGAGTAGGAGAAGTTGTATACGAGTAGTAGTAGTAGGAGTAGTAGTAGTAGTAATATTAGTAGGGGTAGTAGTAGTAGTAGTAGAACTAGGAGGAGTAGGAGAAGTAGTCGTTAGAGAAGTAGGAGTAGTGTAATGTTAGTAATGGTTGGTCTTTCAATAGTACAAGTAATAACGTTTTTAAAAGTTAACTTAGTAGTAGTTCCAGTTAGTTGGTAGCAGTAGTTTTAGTAGTAGTGATGGTAGTAGTAATAAAAAAGTAGTAGCATGAGAGTTGGCTGGACTGGGTTGTCTGACCTGGTGCCAAGTCTCCAGTGTAGAAGTAGCAGTAGTTTTTGCAGTAATAGTAGTAGTATTAGTACTTACTGTGGTGTATCTGCAGTGGAGCCGGTGTCGGAGCTGCAGTTCCAGATCCTCAGTGAGTCTTCGGTCCGAGTTTCCTGGACCAGACCTCGATCCAGAGTCCAGGGGTTTAAAGTCACAGTCCGATCAGACTCAGGTCAGTGTCAGATCTCTGCGCCTTTACCTTCACCAACACGGAAAACAACACGGACACAAACACAGACACAAACACCAACACGGACACAAACACCAACACGGACACGAACAGTCTGTTCTGCATCGTTTTAAAATCCACAACTAACAAACCTGAACCTGAAATAAACCCCACTTCTCTGATAACTCCAGTTCTCTGATAACTCCAGTTCTCTGATAACCCCAGTTCTCTTATAACTCCAGTTCTAATAACTCCAGTTCTCTGATAACCCAAGTTTGTTTAGCAACCATTGTAAGTGGAAAGGTTTGTACTTGACTAACCTTTCCTTTCAGCATGACACTCGCTCCTGAAGGAGCCTTTGTTTCATCCTTTTTGCTCATTTCCCCTTCTTTTATCAGTTTGTGTTGAGCTCTTGTCATCACTGATGAGAATGCTTTCCTTTGGACCTTTGCAATGCCTTCTTTTGCACATGTAGCAATGTCTCTGGCAGACTTTATTGGCCATTGATTAATGGGTTGCCACAGAAATGTTGGTCCGTTTTGCCACTCTCAATGTACTTCCTGAGCCGAGCTGCAAATGTTGCACCACAGATTTCTGCTTTGACTGGCTCTCCTTTTTGGTCTAGCGGAGTGAGTTTTGCTTTGGATTCAACAAGTCTTACTTGAATTCCTTCCTCCGTCTCCCATCTGAAGTACACTACTGCACCATAACTGTTGTCACTTCCATCAGAGAATGTAATTCCCAGTGGTTTTCCTATCCATCCAGTTGGTGTCAGGCTTCTGTGAAATGTGATTTTGCCAAGGCGCACATACTCTTTGAACAGCTCTATCGCCTCCTTTCTCAGACCATCAGACAGTGGTTGATCCCAAGTGTCACTTGATTTACCTCCATTTTTGGTCTCTTGAAAAGCCTTTCTCACAAGAATGGCTCCCTTTTGTTTGGTTGGTGTAACCAGGCCAATGGGGTCATAGAGCCCAGCTACTTGGCTAAGAAGCTCTCTCCTTGTCAGTGGATTTGGAGTGTTTATTTTCACTTCCTCTTCACATAAGTCTTGTCCCAATCTCATTTTCCTTCTTCTTCTTGAGAAGTTGATCGATGTCATTACATAAAGTTTGTCTTCCTCCACCAGGTATCCAACTCCCAAGGCCTTATCGTCCTCCTCTTTCATCTGGTTGGGGAGTATAAAAACTTTGTCTTTACCAGATGATGGAGCGCCTTCCTCTGGACAAACTTTTTGCCTCCCACTTTGGCCTGATAGGACCCATGGCTTTAAGAAGAATCCACCAGCTTGTAAGATTTCTTCCACCTTCTTTGTGTGGTTGCCCAGCTGCTTTGGGTCATTATGAGAGGTTAAAATGTCATCGACATAACTATCCTCTTCTAGGATTCTCCGCTCCTCTTCTAAGTGGACAAACATTGGCAGCTTTGCTGTTTCACGCATTGCTAATTGGGCAATACAGCCTGCGGGCGATCTCCGATATTGACCCTCGTGATGGCATATTCACTGATATCCTCTTCTGGGCGATCTCTCCAGAGGAATCTGTGGAGGTGCATCTCTTGGTCTTCAAGCCACACAGAATTGTACATTTTTCTTATATCACCCAATGCAGCGTGTACTCCTCTTCTGAACCTTAGTAAAACAGCACGTATGGGATTTAGAACATCAGGCCCCTTTAGCAGGATATCATTCATACTCAGACCTTTAAATTTCTGGCTGCTGTTCCATACTAAGCGTACAGGAGTGGTCACAGAGTGAGGATTTGGTGCTACTAGATGGCTCACATACCACACTGGTCCTTTCCAGCTGTTTAGGATGTCATCTGTAAGTTTTAATGCTGCTCCTCTTTGCACCATTTCATGTACTTGAGCTGTGTAAGCAGTTTTCCATTCAGGTTATTTGTTTAGCTGCCTTTCCGTTCTTAAAAATGTTGCTTCCACACCGCTTCGATTATTGGGAAGTGAAGTAGGGTCTGCGATCCAGGGATATTTTGTGTCCCACTGTGGAGCGTCACTGTGCCCATCTCCTTTCACATAGGTAAGACCTTGTTTTATGATTTCAAGCTCTTTCTCCTCTATTAGTGTCATGTCTTTCCCTCCTGGTTGACAGTTACCACATCTGCATCCACCACACTTTGGTTCACAAGCTGCTCCAATGCTCTCCCACTTCCACCAATCAATGAAGTCTCTATGAGCAATTGTGCTTTTGCTGTCAGCTCTGACTTCTTCATATCTCACTGCAGTTGTGCGCATTGAGCGGGCAAAGTGTGTTTCTGACTGGTGCCCTGTCACATGAACTTCCTCACACAGATCCGGGTGAGCTCCTCCCACCGTTACACCCAGTGGGCTGTGCCACAGGACTAAATCTCCCACCACCTTCATTTTTTGTGGGGCAAGACGACCTTCTCTGTGGCTTATCAGTAGCTCTATGGTATCTGGTCTTTTGAGTTCTTTCTGGTCGATTTCTGGGAAGAACCTTTTTAGTTGCTGTGGCTGAATGACTTTGTGAACTTTTGCAATCTCACTGAGGCCATAACATATCAGTTGGTGAGCTCTTTCGGTTCCTTTGGGGGTTTTAATTCTCACTTTTAGCAGATATCTCTTTGTTCTGACTTTTATTGCCATTCCCCCCACACCATGAACAATTAAAGTTATCTTCTCGCTCTCCAGATTTAATCTTTGTGTCGGAGGCTAAATCTATCAAAGTTCCAATCTTTTGGCCTGCGTTTGCAGTGACCTCCAACAGCATCAGAATGACTGGGGGCTCTTGTAGTCCATACGCCTCCACCAGTCCGTTGGTTTCCTTCCCCGTGTTGTTTGTGGATGCAGTCATGTTTGTGAATGCTCTTCTGTATTTATCTGCCATCTCAGGTGAAAGCTCAGCCATGAATTTTTCCTGTTCCTCTGTAAGCTTATTCTTCCTCCTGTTATCTGTCCCATTCCTTTTGGATTCTCCTTTCGGACAGAGGAAAAAATGATGATCTGAGGAGCTTCCTTGTTTACAGTCTTTGTTCCTGCAAAGGTAAGTGTCTGTACATTCATCATCCTCTTCATGGCATCCCAAACACTTATTACATGCTCCTAATTTATTCAAAATGTTCAGCTTTTCAGACACGTTCAGGGCTTTAAATAAACCATGCAAAATAAAGCATAGTAATACCCTTTAACCAAAGCTAAAACATCAAAACAACAATACCACAATATAATATACCAAATGGAACTTTGGTAGGGTAATATTGTCCATAGTTATTATCATTAATAGTAATAAAGGGGTCCTTTTTTCCGCCATTTTGTTTTTTAATTAGCATATGCAAATATGCTAATTAAACCCCGCCCCCCGCCCCGCCTCCCTCCCGCCCTTCCCCTGTCGTTACTGCTCTACGCCACCAGAGGGAGCCATTCACCCCCATGACCCCTCCCTCCCACCCTTCCCCTGTCGTTACTGCTCTACACAACCAGAGGGAGCCATTCGCCCATGACCCCTCCCTCCCACTCCTGTACCTCCGCTCTAAGCCACCAGAGGGAGCCCTGCAAGGTCTGTTAGCTTATAAACGGGAGGGTCTCGTCCTATGCACTGTGTAATTGTGAAGAATTCGTCCGTAAAGGTTTGTTGGTATCCTTTTCTGAAAATTCCTCTGTGTTTCGAAATCCTCACCTTTTCACCAACGTCAAATTTAAAAACAAGTGGTTTCTTTGACTTTGACTTATACAATGCCTGAAAAACTTGCCTCTCGTTATCTTTATTTACAGAGACAGGCGTAGTTTTAATAGACCTGTGATGCGCATTGTTATATGCGCTAACGAGATCATTAATAACGTCTATATATCTACGGGAGTTCACAGACGTTAAATAACGCCACATACGTGTCTTCAGCGTTCTATTAAAACGTTCTACAACGCTTGCTTTGGTTTCGTTGGCTGTTGAAAAGTGTATAATCCCATGCTCTGTCATTAGCTGATTGAAATGTTTATTATAAAACTCAGTGCCTTGGTCTGTCTGAAGTTTATCAGGGATGCGTCCTTGACTCAAAATGTCTTTAAATGCATTTGAAACAGTAGACCCTGTTTTGTTTTTCAGACATCTCACCCATGCGTATTTAGAGAATATATCTATACATGTTAACAAGAATCGCACATCGTCATTGTCTGTCCTGTATTCAGACATGTCAACTAGGTCTGCTTGAAACTGCTTGTTTATGCCGCCGACTAGCACTCTATTCCTAGGAAACCGTTTGAGCGCTCGCGCGTGCAATGTGTAGACATCATCCCGTTCTAGAAACGTTGTGACTGACTCTATCGAAGGCTGCGTACCTGTAGCCTCCTTTGCTGCTTTTTGAAGATTAATGATGCCGCTTAGACCCCCAGGGTGTGTCGGGTCATGGTATAGCTTTTGCAATGTCTTATCCATAATGACAACAAAACACGAATGAGTCAATGCGTTCATATACAGTCTCTTTTTTATTTGGAAAGAAACGGTCTCAACTTATATCAAGTGTAAAAAAAAAAGACAGTTTAAACTTATATACAGTGTAAAAAATAAGACAGTTTTAAACTTATATACAGTGTAAAAAAAACTTGTATACAGTGTAAAAATAAGACAGTTTAAACATGTATACAGTGTAAAAAATAAGATAGTTTAAACTTATATACAGTGTAAAAAAATAAGACAGTTTAAACTTATATACAGTGTAAAAATAAGACAGTTTAAACTTGTATACAGTGTAAGAAATAAGACAGTTTAAACATGTATACAGTGTAAAAAAAAAAGACAGTTTAAACTTATATACAGTGTAAAAAAAACATGATAGTTTAAACATGTATACAGTGTAAAAAAAAAGACAGTAAAAACTTATATACAGTGTAAAAAAAAGACAGTAAAAACTTATATACAGTGTAAAAAAAAGACAGTTTAAACTTATATACAGTGTAAAAAAAACATGATAGTTTAAACATGTATACAGTGTAAAAAAAAAGACAGTAAAAACTTATATACAGTGTAAAAAAAAGACAGTTAAAACTTATATACAGTGTAAAAAACTTGTATACAGTGTAAAAAAAAAAAGACAGTAAAAACTTATATAGAGTGTAAAAAAAAAGACAGTTAAAATTTATATACAGTGTAAAAAAACATGATAGTTTAAACTTGTATACAGTGTAAAAAAAAGACAGTTTAAACCAGTTTTAACGACGGCCTCTCCATGCTTCTAAAGCCGTTTGTAGCACGCTGGATTTATACCAGTCACCGTTGACTTTTTCATACGTTTCATTAAACGTGTTGTGTATGTTTTCCACACATTTCAGTTCATATAAGACTGTCTCAGCAGCCCCTTGCACCCTTCCTGATGTACCATAGACACCACATGTGTTCAGAAAACGTATAATCGAAGATGAAAGTCTTCCGTTCCATAGCTTGACCATTAACTTATCAAAACGGTCCTGATAATAAGATTCTGGAAAGGGGTAGAGACAGGTGTGCTGCCGTTGGCTGGGGTGATCCACCTGACATCCGTTACACTCCTCTTTCCAGACATCATGTAAGGCATGGTTGACGATGTGAACAACGGCGATCTTGACAAAATGTACAAACTTCTCAGATAACACTCCGGGGCAGGTCTGATCGCCTCGCCCTCCGTCATCATTCTCGAGACGTCCTTCGATCGCTTTTCCAGCCTCTTTCACGATCCACTCCGGACCACAGCAGTCGTGTTCTAAGTCAGGATACACCGTAGGAGGTATCGGGTCTTGAAACAAAACGAGGTTGGCCATCTGGTCTTGAGTCAAAGTCTGTAATGCCCATGTTTCCTCAGGAATAGAACCCGAGACGGCTATGACAAAAACAAAAACACATATGAGAACATGAGAATAAAAGCAAAATGTATATCCTCATAAAATACCCACCGTCTGTTTTTCATGCAGGACTTTGTCTTTTTCGCATAACACATGAAAACAGTCTACCGATTAGACGGCGAATTGTCAAAAACAAGGCGTTTCCTAACAACCTCCAAATGATCTTTGATTCTGTCTCGCTCGACTGTCCTGTCAACTTGTCTAAACATTCTGCGCATGTATCTCCAGTCTTGCTGTTGTATACAAAAAAGGGTTTCAAAAACGGTTTAGACTTATCGTCAAGGAGAGAAGGACAAAATATGTTGATCTTGGTACTTTTTCTTTTAACAACATGTCTCTATCCGGACAGACAGATACACGAATAAACCCCTGTGTCTTTCCGACACCGCCGTATGACACTACATGATACATTTCGGGCCCGGTTACACTACCCCATTGACAGACATAAGGATCCCGGCCGAAACCCATCAAATCAATCTCATAAACACAAGTCATTAACCATTTCCAGTCCATGAGAGACATAGAGTGCACCCTTTCAATCCTACGACACGCATCGTTACAAGCGCCACTTTGTAACGTGATTTTTCCATCAGAATAAGCTATCCAACAAACATACCCTCTGGCACGGCTAAAGGTTTTCTCGCAGCTACACTGGTTTGAGATCGGAAAACGTCCTGGTTTAGGACGCCGACGTCCTTCCACCACGTCTTGCGTAGTACAGGCTGACGTACCGACGTTGGGGGTAAGATCGGTGTGTCCGTCCATAGTGGTCCAGTCCGTTGGCAGTTACAGGATGTTCGCGAGGATCAGAAGATGATGAAATGAGAAAAAGAGCACCGGTATTTATACAGCCCTGAAAACACGCCCCTAGGCAGAGCTTAAACATGTCCGGACACATCTATAGCGTCAAATTCGCCTATACATGCCATGACATGTTACAGACATGTCTGTGCATGTCGTGACTAGTACGTGTAGGGCTAGGCGAGGGAGGGGGGGTCATGGGGCGAATGGCTCCCTCTGGTGGCGTAGAGCAGTAACGATAGGGGAAGGGTTGGGAGGGAGGGCTCATGGGGCGAATGGCTCCCTCTGGTGGTGTAGAGCAGTAACGACAGGGGAAGGGTGGGAGGGAGGAGTCATGGGGCGAATGGCTCCTCTGGTGGCGTAGAGCAGTAACGACAGGGGAAGGGCGGGAGGGAGGCGGGGGGCGGGGTTTAATTAGCATATTTGCATATGCTAATTAAAAAACAAAATGGCGGAAAAAAGGACCCCTTTATTACTACTATCATTATTATTGTCCATACCAGTGGTGTCTTTGGTCGAAGTGTTGAGCTGAAGGTCTTTGTTTGGAATGAACAATGGGAGTGCACAGATGAGCGTGATTACAAGCATGCAGCAGGAGGAGGAGAGGGGGCGCTTGGTTTGTGGTTGGCTGCATCCTGGCCAGGTGGGCAGTGGAAAAATTCATAATTTGGAGAATCATTAGTTTGATTTTCTGGTTGAACTTGACACCTCCCACTTGAGCTCCTCGTTCTTGAACCCAAGGAGGTCACACCTCACTATTTCCATCAACATTACAGTGCTTCCTTTGTTCTTCTATTGGTAATACCACAACAAGGCGTCTGACATCTCTGTGAAGGATTGTAGAAGGTATTTTGACTGAAGGTTTCTTCACCTTTTTGTTGTCTTTTGACTGTCCACAGTAGGCACAGGGTAACTTGGATAGGACTGTACATGCACATCTCGCACAATCCCCTTTTTGTCACTGTTCACACTGACCACTTTTGCGAGTTTGTACTGACCTCTCAAAGCGTTTTGGTCTGCAAGCCAAACGATGTCTCCAATGGCCACATTCCGTTCTCTTGTATGCCACTTACTTCTGACAAACAAATTTGGGCCAGCCAGTTGACTCCACTTTTTCCAAAATCTGTTCACTTCTGTTTGGATAAATCTGAGTCTTTTAAGTGAATATCCCTCAAAGTCAAAACTGCAGTCATCACCTCTTGGACTTGCTCTTCCAAGCAGCAAAGAGTTAGGAGTTATATAACTGATGCAATCTTCAAGGCTTTGAGTTCTTGTGTCTATGGGCCTTTCGTTAGCTAGGTTGGCTGACATAGAAAG
Organism: Neogobius melanostomus; assembly: GCA_007210695.1. NCBI lineage: Eukaryota > Metazoa > Chordata > Actinopteri > Gobiiformes > Gobiidae > Neogobius > Neogobius melanostomus. The sequence goes on from VHKM01000414.1 coordinate 555,099, forward strand.
GAATGTTTGAAATTCTCCCCATGTGAAAACTCCATTTGCTCCCAGGTTATGCAGTGCTCGTTTGACGATTTTTACAGCCGCTTCTGCTGCACCATTCCTGTGGGGAGAATCTGCTGGATGTATCTTCCAGCTCCACTCTGTGCCATGTGTCATGGTTTTGTTTTGTATTTGTCCTTTGTCCAGGTGGGAGTTGGAAGGTGGGGGAACTCTAACCTTTAACAAGCAGTAGGAATCGCGCTACATTGTATATTTTTTTTATGTACTTAGGTACTGACATGTAGTCATGGGTTCTGAACAGATACTGCACAATACAAGGTATTTGATACTGTAATTATTTTATTTTCCAATATTGTTTAATACCTTGAATTATTTTTAGATATCCTTTAGTAGTTTTAACAATCATAAATGATTGGAGGTCTATGTGATTTACTAAATGAACAAATTCTGCTTTTGCCAGATCCACTCTTTTGGGTTCTTCTTAGATGTAGGACTGCAGAGCACCATGCCTGCCCAGAGAGGAGCTTAATAGATTATAGAAACAAATAAAATGTCAGGATCCACTTATTCAAAGAAGGCCCAACCAAAGAAATGAACATGTGAGCCTAATAATAGACTAGGACTACTCAGAACTAAACCAGGATTAAGCCAGGGCAAAAACATGCAATATCAGGACTAAGGCAGGACTAAATCACATCTAAACCAGGCCAAAGGCCTAATACAGAATGAGACCAGTACATCTCAAACAACGACTAACTCCTGCTCAGCCACTGCTCCTCAGCGCTGAGCAGACAGACCATGGAAAATAATAAATAAGTGCGGACCAAACGCTGTTCTGTCCAGACCTCGCGCTTTACGAAAAAACTCAGTAAATGAAGCGCTCCTTGGAGGTGGCGCGCTCATCCACATATTCAGCTTCAGCCTCGTTTACCAGGTTACTTTGCAAAGAGCATCTCTGCGCTTGTACATTTCCCACAAACACGTATTGAATGAAGTCAGAGCAGAAAGGAAGAAAAATGCACCTGTCAATGAATGATTCAGATGTTATTTAGTAAAGTTAGAGCCCAGGGAGCGAGGTTTAGCGTGTTGACCGGTTAAACACGAGTGCTGGTGGTGCAGAGCAGTTTTCCAAAACTCACGTTCCATCAGCTTTATCATCCACTTTACAAACATCCACAGCTGAACTGGTGTTCCTTACCTTAAGTCGCTGGTTAAGCCCTTTGCACCGGCAGGAACACACGCTGCACCTGACTGCTTCTGCATGGGATAATCCGAGCAAACACGATTCATGCTGTCCTTGTGCCACGGTTTGATAAAATCTGTCAGTCCGTCCAACGATAAGCCTCCTGTTTTCTCAGTTTAGCGTCGTACACCGTTTAACAGAGCCATGTTTTCATTTGAGCCCGCGCTAGGAGATGATGGTCCGGAGCCGGAGGCACACTGCTACGCAAAGTGCCGCGAACTCGCTGCGGAGCGACGCGAATGCGGCGCGGATAATGCCGGAAAAAATATAATTTTTATGGAAAATGGAGGTCAGATTTTATTTTTTGGCCCCCGGGACGCATATTGAGTAGGCCCGACCTAGTACTTTTATTGCATTGATTTATCTCACAGGCAGATTTTCATATGTGCGTGAAAATGACAAAGTTGTAATCATGAACTTTTTTTTTTTTTCTTTTTTTGCCATGCGAAGGTGGGGGAACGCCGTTCCCGACCGTTCCCGCCCACTTTAACCCCTGGGTACAAGTCAGTAAGGGCAGATTTGGCTCCAATAAAGTTTTTTCCAGCGTCTGACCACACCTTTTTTGGATGTCCCCTCAGAGCTGTGAATCTTTGGTAAGCAAGTAAAAACCCTTCTGTTGATTGATCACTTACAAGATCTACGTGTATAGCTCGGGATGACATGCAGCAGAAGACGACGCCCCACACTTTGAGTCTTACTCTCTTGCGAGTCTCATCCCTTACTTCATAAGGTCCAAACAGATCAATGGCTGTATACTCAAATGGTCTGGAAGGTTGTCCCCGCTCTGGTGGAAGAGCACCCATCATTTGCTGGCATTTTCTCGCTCTATTTTTTCTGCACGTAACACAGCTGTCCACGACTTTCTTTGCCAGTTTTCTTCCTCTCACCACCCAGGCTTTTGTCTGTGTAAGTTCTCAGTCGTACAGGAGTTGTCCAACTTCAAAGAAGGTACTTGAGTCATCTTCTGTACTTGGTAGTTGAGGTCTCCAAACGTTTCGCCTCTCAAAAGGCTTCGTCAGTGAACAAGATTACACTCAGCACGCAGCGTAGATAAGACCAGTTGGGAGGAGTTGGGGTTGGCCCGGCTCCTCCCTCTAATCACAGCTACTCTCCCCTGTGGGTAAACACCTTTGAAGTAGAGCGTCTGTAACGACCTGCTCCCCCAGTATCGGTCAGTCCTGTCCTATTCATAGATGATCACTGCTAATTACCTGCCTATTGTTCTTTTGTTAGCTGAGGTATCGTCTTCTTTGACTGGGCGTGTCCTGTCGGTTTTCCCCGAAGCAGATTGGAGTAAAAAGCAGAAAGATTAAATCTTAGTCCACCATTTCGGTTCATGGAGGGATTTTCTTTTCTGACAAAATAGCTTCTTTTACTCCTCTTTCAAACCAACGTTCTTCTTTAGCTAAAATTTTGACCTCCCCGTCCTCAAGGAGTGATTGGAGGCTTTAAGGTGAAGGTGCACAGCCGACTGAGGGCCGCTTGTGCTTTCTCTTCGGTGTTGATAAGTCTCTTCTGTAAGACTTGTTTGGTTTCTCCAATATAATGTTCTTTGCATTCTTCTTCTTTGCATCGAATAGAATAAACCAAATTGCTTTGTTTGTGGCTAGGAGTTTTGTCTTTGGGATGAACTAATTTTTGTCTCAGTGTGTTCACAGGTTTGTGGTACACTGGAATCATGTGCTGTTTAAAAGATTCTCTGAAGTTTCTCTGATACCCGGCTACATACGGCACCGCAACTCCTTTCTTCTGGTTCTGTAGTCTGTCTGTCCTGCTCTTTGGGTCTTCCTGCCCTTTGTGCTTTAGTGAAGACCAGTTAGGATAGCCACAGTCTGAGAGGGCTCTCTGGACATGCTGCTCCTCTTTGGTCTTCCTTCTGCACTGGTAGGCACCTCTTTAGCTCTGTGTCTGAGTGTCCTAATGACCCCTATTTTGTGTTGGAGTGGATGGTTAGAGTCAAACATCAAATACTGGTCAGTATTTGACAGGACAGGAAGACAGGACAGGAAGGCAACTCAGCCCAGACATGAGCCCAGACACGAACCCAGACACGAGCCCAGACATGAGCCCAGACATGAACCCAGACACGAACCCAGACATGAACTCAGACATGAGCCCAGACATGAACCAAGACACGAGCCCAGACATGAACCCAGACATGAGCCCAGACACGAACCAAGACACGAGCCCAGACATGAACCCAGACATGAGTCCAGACATGAACCCAGACACGAACCCAGACACGAGCCCAGACATGAACCCAGACACGAACCCAGACATGAGCCCAGACACGAACCAGACACGAACCCAGACACGAACCCAGACACGAACCCAGACACGAACCCAGACATGAACTCAGACATGAACTCAGACATGAACCCAGACACGAACCAAGACACGAACCCAGACATGAGCCCAGACATGAACCCAGACACAAACCCAGACATGAGCCCAGACATGAACTCAGACATGAGCCCAGACACGAACCCAGACATGAGCCCAGACATGAACCCAGACACGAACCCAGACATGAGCCCAGACACGAACCCAGACACGAACCCAGACACGAACCCAGACACGAACCCAGACACGAACTCAGACATGAACTCAGACATGAACCCAGACACGAACCCAGACATGAGCCCAGACACGAACCCAGACACGAACCCAGACACGAACCCAGACACGAACCCAGACACGAACCCAGACATGAACTCAGACATGAACTCAGACATGAACCCAGACACGAACCAAGACACGAACCCAGACATGAGCCCAGACATGAACCCAGACACAAACCCAGACATGAGCCCAGACACAAACCCAGACATGAGCCCAGACACGAACTCAGACATGAGCCCAGACACGAACCAAGACACGAGCCCAGACATGAACCCAGACATGAACCCAGACACGAACCCAGACACGAGCCCAGACATGAACTCAGACATGAACCCAGACACGAACAAGACACGAGCCCAGACATGAACCCAGACATGAACCCAGACACGAACCCAGACATGAGCCCAGACATGAACTCAGACATGAGCCCAGACACGAGCCCAGACATGAACTCAGACATGAACCCAGACACGAACCAAGACACGAGCCCAGACATGAACCCAGACATGAACCCAGACATGAACCAGACACGAGCCCAGACATGAACCCAGACACGAACCCAGACATGAGCCCAGACATGAACTCAGACATGAGCCCAGACACGAACCAAGACACGAGCCCAGACATGAACCCAGACATGAACCCGACACGAACCCGACAGGCCCAGACATGAACTCAGACATGAACCCAGACACGAACCAAGACACGAGCCCAGACACGAACCCAGACACGAACCCAGACATGAGCCCAGACACGAACCAAGACACGAACCCAGACACGAACCCAGACATGAGCCCAGACACGAACCCAGACACGAACCCAGACACGAACCCAGACACGAGCCCAGACACGAACCCAGACACGAGCCCAGACACAACCCAGACACGAGCCCAGACACGAACCCAGACACGAACCCAGACACGAACCCAGACACGAGCCCAGACACGAACCAGACACGAACCCAGACAGGAACCCAGACATGAGCCCAGACACGAACCAAGACACGAACCCAGACACGAACCCAGACATGAGCCCAGACACGAACCCAGACACGAACCCAGACACGAACCAGACACGAGCCCAGACACGACCCAGACACGAGCCCAGACAGAGCCCAGACCGAACCCAGACACGACCCAGACACGAGCCCAGACACGAACCCAGACACGAACCCAGACAGAACCCAGACATGAGCCCAGACATGAGCAAGACACGAGCCCAGACACGAGCCCAGACACGAACCCAGACACGAGCCCAGACACGAACCCAGACACGAGCCCAGACACGAACCCAGACACGAACCCAGACCGAACCCAGACACGAACCCAGAATGAGCCCAGACATGAACCCAGACATGAACCCAGACATGAACCCAGAATGAGCCCAGACATGAACCCAGACATAACCCAGACATAAACCCAGACATGAGCCAGACATGAACCCAGACATGAACCCAGAATGAGCCCAGACATGAACCAGACACGAACCCAGACATAAACCCAGACATAAACCAGACATGAACCCAGACATGAACCCAGACACGAACCCAGACATAAACCCAGACATAAACCCAGACATGAACCCAGACATGAACCCAGACACAACCCAGACATAAACCCAGACATAAACCCAGACACGAGCCCAGACACGAGCCCAGACACGAGCCCAGACACGAACCCAGACACGAACCCAGACACAAACCCAGACACGAACCCAGACATAAACCCAGACATAAACCCAGACATGAGCCCAGACATGAACCCAGACATGAACCCAGAATGAGCCAGACATGAACCCAGACACGAACCCAGACATAAACCCAGACATAAACCCAGACATGAACCCAGACATGAACCCAGACACGAACCCAGACATAAACCCAGACATAAACCCCAGACACGAACCCAGACATGAACCCAGACACGAACCCAGACATAAACCCAGACATGAGCCCAGACAAGAGCCCAGACATGAGCCCAGACACGAACCAAGACACGAGCCCAGACACGAACCCAGACACGAGCCCAGACATGAACCCAGACACGAACCCAGACATGAGCCCAGACATGAGCCCAGACACGAACCTAGACACGAACCCAGACACGAGCCCAGACATGAACCCAGACATGAGCCCCAGACACGAACCCCAGACACGAACCCAGACACGAACCCAGACATGAGCCCAGGCATGACTCAGACATGAGCCAGACACGAACCAAGACACGAGCCCAGACACGAACCCAGACATGAGCCCAGACACGAACCCAGACATGAGCCCAGACATGAACTCAGACATGAACCCAGACACGAACCAAGACACGAACCCAGACACGAACCCAGACACGAACCCAGACATGAGCCCAGACATGAACCCAGACACGAACCCAGACATGAACCCAGACACCGAGGCCCAGACACGAACCCAGACATGAGCCCAGACATGAACTCAGACATGAGCCCAGACAAGAAACAAGACACGAGCCCAGACACGAACCCAGACATTGAGCCCAGACATGAACTCAGACATGAGCCCAGACATGAGCCCAGACACGAACCAGACACGAGCCCAGACACGAACCCAGACACGAACCCAGACATGAGCCAGACACGAACCAGACACGAACCCAGACACGAACCCAGACATGAACCCAGACACGAACCCAGACAGAACCAACAGAGCCCAGACATTGAACTCCAGACATGAGCCCAGACATGAACCCAGACACGAACCCAGACACGAACCCAGACACGAGCCAGACATGAACTCAGACATGAGCCCAGACACGAACCCAGACACGAACCCAGACATGAGCCCAGACATGAACCCAGACATGAGCCAAGAATGAGCCCAGACACAAGCCCAGGACATGAGCCCAGGACACGACCCAGACACGAACCAACACGAGCCCAGACACGAACCCAGACACGAACCCAGACACGAGCCAGACATGACCCAGACACGAACCCAGACACGAACCCAGACACGAACCCAGACATGAGCCCAGACAGAACAAGACACAAACCAGACATGAACCCAGACACGAACCAGACATGAGCCCAACATGAACTCAGACATGACCCAGACACGAGCCCAGACATGAAACCCAACATGAACCCAGAAGACCCAGAATGACCCAGACATAACCCAGACAAACCCGAACCCAGACATGAACCGAACCAGAAGACCAGACACGAACCCAGACATGAGCCAGACATAACCCAGACATGAGCCCAGACAGAGCCCAGACATGAGCCCAGACATGAGCCCAGACATGAGCCCAGACACGAACCCAGACACGAACCCAGACACAAACCCAGACATGAGCCCAGACATGAGCCCAGACACGAACCCAGACATGAGCCCAGACACGAACCCAGACATGAGCCCAGACATGAACCCAGACATGAACCCAGACACGAACCCAGACATGAACCAGACATGAGCCCAGACATGAGCCCAGACATGAGCCCAGACATGAGCCCAGACACGAACCCAGACACGAACCCAGACACAAACCCAGACATGAGCCCAGACATGAGCCCAGACACGAACCCAGACATGAGCCCAGACACGAACCCAGACATGAGCCCAGACATGAGCCCAGACATGAAGCCCAGACACGAACCCAGACACGAACCCAGACAAAACCCAGACATGAAGCCCAGACATGAGCCCAGACATGAGCCCAGACACGAACCCAGACATGAGCCCAGACACGAAACCCAGACATGAGCCCAGACATGAACCAGACATGAACCCAGACACGAACCCAGACACGAACCCAACATGAGCCCAGACATGAACCCAGACATGAACCCAGACACGAACCCAGACACGAACCCAGACATGAGCCCAGACATGAACCCAGACATGAACCCAGACACGAGCCCAGACACGAACCCAGACACGAACCCAGACACGAACCCAGACATGAGCCCAGACACGAACCCAGACACGAACCCAGACATGAGCCCAGACATGAGCCCAGACACGAACCCAGACACGAACCCAGACACGAGCCCAGACATGAGCCCAGACATGAACCCAGACACGAACCCAGACACGAACCCAGACACGAACCCAGACACGAGCCCAGACACGAACCCAGACATAAGCCCAGACATGAGCCCAGACATGAGCCCAGACACGAACCCAGACATGAGCCCAGACATGAACCCAGAAACGAACCCAGACACGAGCCCAGACATGAACCCAGACATGAATCCAGACATGAACCCAGAAACGAACTCAGACATGAGCCCAGACATGAACCCAGACACGAACCCAGACACGAACCCAGACACGAACCCAGACACGACCCAGACACGAAACCCAGACACGAACCCAGACACGAGCCCAGACACGAACCCAGACACGACCCAGACACGAACCCAGACATGAATCCAGACTTAACTCAGACATGAACCCAGACACGAACCCAGACACGAGCCCAGACATGAACCCAGACATGAGCCCAGACATGAACCCAGACATGAACCCAGACATGAGCCCAGACTTGAACTCAGACATGAACCCAGACACGAACCAGACACTGAACCCAGACCACGAACCCAGACATGAGACCCAGACATGAACCCAGACATGAACCAGACATGAACCAACAGAATCCAGACATAACCCAGACACGACCCAGACAAACCCAGACATGAGCCCAGACATGAACCCAGACATGAACCCAGACATGAGCCCAGACACGAACCCAGACACGAGCCCAGACATGAACCCAGACATGAGCCCAGACATGAACCCAGACATGAACCCAGACATGAGCCCAGACTTGAACTCAGACATGAACCCAGACACGAACCCAGACCTGAGCCCAGACATGAACCCAGACATGAATCCAGACATGAACCCAGACATGAATCCAGACATGAACCCAGACACGAACCAGACACGAGCCCAGACACGAACCCAGACATGAGCCCAGACATGAACCCAGACATGAACCCAGACATGAGCCCAGACATGAGCCCAGACTTGAACTCAGACATGAACCCAGACACGAGCCCAGACATGAACCCAGACATAAGCCCAGACATGAGCCCAGACATGAACCCAGACACGAGCCCAGATATGAACCAGACATGAATCCAGACATGAACCAGACATGAATCCAGACATGAACCCAGACACGAGCCCAGACACGAACCCAGACATGAGCCCAGACATGAACCCAGACATGAACCCAGACATGAGCCCAGACTTGAACTCAGACATGAACCCAGACACGAGCCCAGACATGAACCCAGACATGAACCCAGACATGAACCCAGACATGAACCCAGACACGAGCCCAGACATGAACCCAGACATAAGCCCAGACATGAGCCCAGACATGACCCAGACACGAGCCCAGATATGAACCCAGACACGAACCCAGACACGAACCCAGACACGAACCCAGACACGAGCCCAGACATGAACCCAGACATAAGCCCAGACATGAGCCCAGACATGAGCCCAGACATGAGCCCAGACACGAACCCAGACACGAACCCAGACATGAACCCAGACATGAGCCCAGACATGAACCCAGACATGAACCCAGACACGAACCCAGACACGAACCCAGACACGAGCCCAGACACGAACCCAGACATAAGCCCAGACATGAGCCCAGACATGAGCCCGACACGACCCAGACACGAGCCCAGACATGAACCAACACGAACCCAGACACGAGCCCAGACATGAACCCAGACACGAACCCAGACACGAACCCAGACACGAACCCAGACACGACCCAGACATGAATCCAACTTGAACCCAGACACGAACCCAGACACGAACCCAGACACGAACCCAGACACGAACCCAGACATGAATCCAGACTTGAACCCAGACACGAACCCAGACATGAATCCAGACTTGAACCCAGACACGAACCCAGACAGAACCAGAACGAGCCCAGACATGAACCAGAAGACCCAGACACGAACCAGACACGAACGAGCACGAACCCAGCTGACCAGACATGAACCCAGACACGAACCCAGACACGAGCCAGACATGACCAGACATGAGCCCAGACATGAACCAGCATGAACCAGACATGAACACAGAGCCAGACTTGCTCAGACATAACCCAGACACGAGACCTGAGCCCAGACATGAACCCAGACATGATCCAGACATGAACCCAGACATGATCCAGACATGAACCCAGACACGAACCCAGACACGAGCCCAGACACGAACCCAGACATGAGCCCAGACATGAACCCAGACATGAACCCAGACATGAGCCCAGACTTGAACTCAGACATGAACCAGACATGAACCCAGACATGAACCCAGACATGAACCCAGACATGAATCCAGACATGAACCCAGACACGAACCCAGACACAAGCCCAGACATGAACCCAGACATGAGCCCAGACATGAACCCAGACATGAGCCCAGACTTGAACTCAGACATGAACCCAGACACGAACCCAGACACGAACCCAGACATGAGCCATGACACGAACCCAGACATGAGCCCAGACATAACCCAGACATGAACCCAGACATGAACCCAGACATGAATCCAGACATGAACCAGACATGAGCCCAGACTTGAACTCAGACATGAACCCAGACACGAACCCAGACATGAGCCCAACATGAACCCAGACATGAACCCAGACACGAACCCAGACACGAACCCAGACATGAACCCAGACACGAACCCAGACACGAACCCAGACACGAACCCAGACACGAACCCAGACACGAACCCAGACACGAACCCAGACACGAACCCAGACACGAGCCCAGACACGAACCCAGACATGAACCCAGACACGAACCCAGACACGAACCCAGACATGAGCCCAGACATGAGCCCAGACATGAGCCCAGACATGAACCCAGACACGAACCCAGACTTGAACTCAGACATGAACCCAGACACGAACCCAGACACGAGCCCAGACATGAACCCAGACATGAACCCAGACACGAACCCAGACATGAACTCAGACATGAGCCCAGACACGAACCAAGACACGAGCCCAGACATGAGCCCAGACACGAACCCAGACATGAACCCAGACACGAACCCAGACACGAACCCAGACACGAGCCCAGACACGAACCCAGACACGAACCCAGACTTGAACTCAGACATGAGCCTCTCCAAGGGGTTCTGTGAACCAGGTTAAGACCGGGTTACTAAACTCATGACTATGGTTGGGCTCAATTTGTTTTTTCCTAGGATGGGAAAGGCCAGCCTCACACTGATGGGCCAGTCGCCGACACTGGCAGCCAATGATAAGTGGAGCTCCAACCATGACGTCACCTTCACAAAACAAAGAGACCTTCAACTTATCCAAACTAACGATATACCTGACCCTAATCCTAACCTTAAGGATAGTGGAGTTTACTAAAGGTTTCTTTCAGGCGTTAGTACGAATCTGACCAATCATGGAGTTGATATGCAAATGTGGCCTTTCTCATCTTAGGACAAACATATTAGCGGGCTGGACACCGGTACATTTGTTTTTCCAAGACTAGTGCTTTAACGATACTTTGCGATACCGATACCTGAACTTTTCCCGATACTATATTGAAATACTTGTCATCTAGAACCATAGAACAGAACAATAATGTTTGTATTCATTAATATCATTTATTTGAGCTGAAACTGTAACCAGAGAAGGAAAGAAAAAACACTTGCAACATTTTAATACATTTTCCCACATTTTTCCCCCTTTTCCCATTTCCCCACAAATTTCCCTCACATTTTTTCATCAGTTTTTAATGACCAACTGTCTCTGTCCCAGTTGTTCAAGTTTTTGGCCAAAATAACACCAGGTTTAGTCTCGCTTTAGTGACTCATCTCCTGTCCTTGTTCCAGAGCGTCCACGAAATACTCCGTCTCCGTGTTCGGGATGTTCGACGGAGGCGAGAGCGTCCCTTTGGCGGGCGAGGAGAAGACCACTCTATTGGACGCCCCGGACACGCCGCTGCCCAGCGCTAAGGGTAACTTTACATTCCTCCCTCCAGACGTCACATTCAGATTTGCACTGATCTGCGTCCGAGCTGCGAGCGCACAGTCTGTTTATGTGTTGTAGGTGCGTCTTCCCTCAGAACCTCGTAAATCTCCCGCAAACTCCACACTCAGCGACGAATAACGGCAGGAGCGCAGGGAGAAAGCGGCTGAAACTGGAACACGCGGCCGCCATGTTGGCTCTGCAGCTGTTCCCAATGTTGTTCTATGTGTTTTGATGTTGAATAATGTCTCTCCCGTATTCCTCTGCTGTGTCTGTGATCCGTGATTTACGCTGTTTCCACCACGAGAATCTGAACAATGTCTCGACGCTGTTTCTCATTTCTGCTTTGAGTGTTGTAACTTTTTCAATGTGAGCGCTTCTCAAGACCCGCCCGAGGAATAAGACCTGGGTTAGAAGCGATAATGACAGAATAAATGTGCCCAGTTTCAAAATAATAAGCCGTAATGTAAACACATATTACATTATCAGCGTCTCCAGCAGAAAATCCTTTGATAATGAAATAAATGCAGCCAATA